>VWZT01013184.1:173966-306515 GCA_013397055.1 Pachycephala philippinensis
TTTCTTTAATTGTATTTGTGGATTTGCCTTTTAAATAGGCAATTGTGACTACATCCCGAGCCTGAACAAGTTGCCAAGAGCAGAGCTTGATTTGAAAACAGCAGAGTAGTTAAACAGAGCATGTGTAACAACCAGCATTTATTGTTCTTTTCATGGGAGTACCTGCAGGTGCTTTGTTCAAGCAGGTGCTCTTTTGCAAAACAACATGGGTTCCTAATAACACTCTATCCCAAAGCTCCGTGCAGACATTAACAATTTAGGTCTCTGAGCAACCCATAAGTTGTGTGCATCTTCCTCGTATGGCAGTAAAACAAAGATACTGAGGAGCTGTAGGCCAAGATTTTTTCAGTGAACACAGGGACTTGCTGCCTTATCGTTGATTTAGTTTCAAACACCACTTTCAAATGCTGTAGCCTGCTTTCTGGATGTGCCTGGTCTCTGTGCTTTCTCAGAACGAAAAGATCACAACCAAGCCCCAAATCTCAAATGGATGTTGGGATCATGCTGCCTGTACCTGAGGAAAGAGTGGGCAGCACAGAGACAGAAAAAACACCCAGACCCTGTTTTGCCTTCATCCCTTTTGGAATAAAGCAGACAGTAACACCTCACCATGTGCCTCTTTTCATGCTCTCTGCCTCAGGTATAGGGCTATGTGACTGGAGGACTTCGAGAGGTGGGACAAAAGCATGAGAAAACAAAGTGTTTCATGGTGGATGATAGGATGCTCAACTAGAGTGAAAAAAACCTTCTGGCAGTGTTTTAATATTTAGTTTTCCCCTTGTCCTTTCCACCATCTCTGCAAAAATTTAGGTCTGCTTATGCTTTTGATCCAAATCTGAACAAGTGGGCAAAGAGAGCTTAGGATATGAATTTGTTTTAGGAGTAGGTCTGCATGGAGATTGAACCTCACTAAAGAGTGTCCAGACCTGGGTGACAACACAATGTTGTGGCTCAAAGCTTGGTTAAAGTTGTTGCTGTTCAGTTGATTGGGTTTTTGAAGGGGGCGGGGGGAAAGGGAACAATGAGGAAGGTGAGCAGAAAAGACAAAATGACACATAAATGAGACGGGAAATCCCTTATTTTCCTACATTTCTGAGCTGTTTTGCCCATGCCTAGCTCTGAGCATTTGTCAGGATGACGGAGAATGACCCGGCTAAAGAGCTACTTCAACATAAAACATATACTGACCTGGAAAAGGATTGGGGAGTGTGGGTAAAACTCGTTCTAAGGGGGGAAAAAAAACAATAAGCAACATGCAGGAGAAAAGGACAAGCCACTTTTCACACCAAGCAAGCAGCAGATACAAACCTGATGGAGTTGTCCATCCCCAAATTAAATGAACTAGAGTAGGTTTCATATACTGAGCATTTTGCTAGCAACACACCTTATACACATCAACATCCCTTGGGACTGGGAGTCAGAAAGAAGTAATTCGAAAAACTAAACAAATAATAGCCAAATAGCAAGAGGGATTAAGCACCTGCAGTGAAGGTAATTCGAGTCGATGGGCCATATCTTCCCTCTGACTTTCAAGACCACTAATGTCATCACTCTACAGCTCCTCTTATCTACACCTCTGTCTGGCAGCTAGTCTTGGCAGAGAGGTGAGTTGTGGAAGTCCTCCATGGGTAGTTGTTGCCATGAACCTTCTCCACAACGGATTTCTTGCCAATGACAGGTCCCTTGAGGATCTGTACATGGGAGCAGTCACCCTGGTGAATCCTCAAGGGCACTCTGCTCCTTTAGAGTTTTTGTCCTCTGAGAGGAACAGAGTTTTTGCAGACTCATCATCTTCCAGTTTTATGCAGGGCCTGCTGTCTTGTTTATAGGGTTTTTATGATGTGTCCTCGTTATATGTCACAGCAGGACTTTCATATACGTCACTGCTGGCTTCACGGTTTGCTTCTTCCACAAAAGGATCCCAAAAGAATTGCACTGACACTGAGGGAAACCAGTGTCAGAGACCTCAGTCTGAGACTAACAGTAGTGTCAATTCTGCTTCACAGATGGTGCAGGTGATGCATAGAGCAAGGAAGCAGTTTGCCCAAGGTCAAATGCTGAACTGTTGGCAGAGCCAGGCACAAAACCAAGAACACAAGGTCCCCAGGCTTGGCTATTATCACTGGGTCTCTCTCTTTCATTGCCTTCAGAGCTTGCTGGATGCCTTGTACTGACTGAGACAAGTTCCTACTCACGGACTGATCCATAGGTAGACATTTAGCTGCAACAGCTGGTAGGCCTGGGGCAATGAGTTGTCTGCTGGCTTACCTGCTAAGATCACAGCTGATGGACACAGAGCTTGGCAGGATAAATCAGTAGTCCACTATTATTCTCTGATCACCTAGGCCCAGCTATTTGGAGGCTAATGCTCTTTCTACAGTATCCTTGGTTCAAAGAGTGAGTTTCTGTCTCACTGGAGCTCATGAGGATTGAGCAGGTCAGGCCCATCCCTATGACACTGGCAGAACTGCTGCCCTCACGGTGGTAATGGAGTTGTTTGAATCCACAGCAGGCACAGGGGAGATCAAATACAAGTCTAGCCTGGATCTCTGTGTTTATGTAGCAACAGGGGACCATTGTTCTGCGAAAGCAGGCTGTTTGTGCTGACAAGACTTCCTTGTTATTTAGTTTGGTTAAATAACTCAACTCCCCTTTACCTTCTTCCTGCACAGCAGGCTGCAGGCTGCACAGCATAAGCAGTTAAAGCAAAGCGCTATGGCCTCATTATCATGCTGCTTTCTATTCAAGGACTCTGTCTCTGTTCCCCTCTCCCACTGTGGGCTGCTTTTATTGCTCCACCCTGGCTCATTAGCAGTGTCTGTCTCAGCCTTGCCCCCTCTGACTGTCAGCCCAAACCACTTTCCTCTCTCCGGAGTCTCCCCGTTACTGACAGCCCTGGGGAAAACACAGGGTGTGCACTAAGAGCTGCTGAGAGGGATTTCGGCCACAGTCAAGGTTCCAAACCCCAATAGCCACCACCATAACCAGATGCTCAGGCACAACAAAGCATGGGCAGAGTGGAAGGAGGGTAGTTAGCGTGTGCACACTTTTGGCAGGATGCTAACAAATAATGACAAGTTAGAGGCTAATGCCAGCTCTCAGGAATGTGCCTTGCTGCAACCAAAACTGCTGGGCTCCACCTGAAGCTTCTCGAGTTGGCTTCTGCTTCACCTCCGCGTCTGCCGATTCCCCAAAGGGTGCAGAGGATGCAGCAGGGGACCTGCTGATGTGGCAGTCTCCTATAACTGAGCCAACTGAGCCAGCAGGACTGCACCAGGATGTGCAGCACTGCACTGCTGTCTCCTGTTTCAGCCTATGGGATGGGCTAGCTCGGCAGGAGGCAGAAGGCAACTAACTTGGAAAAGTTTTTTTTCTTTTCTCTGCTTTGCTGGAATGCAGCAGGTACTTCTGTGTGGCTGTGGAAGGGTGTGTGGGTTTGCTTACACACCACACAGGTGCATGTTTCTGTACACACACTCACCTACACATAAACCTATGTATCTGTGTTCCTCCAGCAAATGTCTATCTGCTATGTGTGTATATATATACACACATGTATATAAACATTTGTGTGTATGTATATGTATATGTGTACGTCTGTGCAGCATGTGTTAAGACACAAATTGTGACTTTGACTCATAATGCTTTTCATAGCACTGTTAGGTGAGTAAAACAAAAAGAAAACACGTTCCCTACCTCCTAATACACTTGGAGGAAGAACCCTTTCCCTTCAGTTGTGTCACTGCTTTTCACCTGTTGCTCTGTGATGGCAGCCCTGGCTTTGCCTCTCTGTCAGGTAATTTTCACAGAGATGTGTGAACCTTTCCTAGGTCTCACCTTTTTTTGTGCTTGGGGGTTACAAACCCTGCTCCCAGGCTCTGCAGAGCTGAATGAATCTACTGGCTCACCAATGCTGCCAAACATGGTCCTGCCTCCCAGCTCCTCATACCCACAGATACGTCACAGAGCTTCCTCTCCTACATGGGCTTTGGTGCCTGTTGAGCCCAGCCATGAACTAGTTCAGCTCAGTACACCAAAGGAGAACATTTGGGGCATTTTAGGGAGATGAGCAGTAAAGCTCAGTTACCTATTCCCTGGTTTAGCAGGTTGGACTGGCTTAGTGGGCTGTCCACGGAGTGGCAGAGTAAGTGAAACAACAAAACCATATGGCACAGAGTGGGATGAGCAAAAGGAGTGGGGAGGAAGGAATGTCATCAAACTATTATATCAGTTGTATCATCAAACTGTAGCTGAGTACCCTCTCTACAAACATATTCCATATTTGCTGTTGGAGACAGTTTCCTGGGTAAGTTAAACCTTTGGTGAGGCCATATTTATGTTGTTATAAACTCAGTCTCCAGGAGTGAGGAGTATAAATCTCTCCACCTACAGCAGGCAATCCTGCTGCTACATCCTTTAAGGAAGATCACCAGCTATCTATTCATACAGCTCAAGGGAGCTGCTTTTGTATTTTAATGCATCTTCTATCTATGACATTGACATCTAAGGCACTCAGTCTCTCTGAGAGTTTTTCAGTGCTGACTGAGATTTCATGAAATGGTAGCAACCAATTTTTCTCTATTGCTAAACTGTTCTTTCACATCATTTCGCTCGCTCCCTCTCTGCCCTCCACCTCAGGCAAAGCTGCCAGTACCTCATTATTAACTCTCTGGTTGTTTCTTCACTCCTTGCTGCCATTCTTTTTCGTGCTGCAATGGGACACTGAGGAACCATCGCTGTACTTACCTCCCCAGTGGGATGTTGCCCTACAGTGAGCTTGTTCTCTGTTAAAAAAGGAAATAAAATCTCTGATTCCAGAGATGAAAAACACTCCCAAGTACTTGAGTATCTTCTGTACCTTGCAAAAACTTGGCACTGCTTTATTTTTCTGTCTGGGTGTGTGGCTGGGAATGTGCATTACCTGTTACTTCAGCTACTGTGTGATCACTACAGCATTTCTTTCATCTGGGCTTGTAGGTTTTTTCAGCTGCTTTCTTTATCTTTATGAAGCTGTATTCCCTTCACTCATTCCCCCCCTGATTTCTTAACCTTCAAAATACCAGCTGTAGTCTGCCTGAATTTATTTTTGCTCTCTCTTTCTCTCTTCCACACTAACTAGAAGAACAGAGATTTCCTGAAACAATATGAAGCAATTGCACATGGCAAAAGTAGGGATTAACCAAGCAACAAAAACAAGTTAGAAAGAGTTTGCTGAAAATCATCAAATCTCTCTCAGCTCCTGCACCTCCATTCTCCTGGCTCTTGTGAAGTTCTCTAGTAACCTCCAGTATAAACAGGCCTTGAATTTCTAAAAAATGATAAACAAAATCCAGCAGGTTGAGAGAAGGAAAGTGTTCTTCATACACGTCAAAAGGGGGCTAAAACAGGATCCTCACTGTTACAAGTCATCTTTATGAGCGTCCACATTTCCTCCTGGAATAGTTAACAGCAACTCTGAAAGGTTTCCCTGGGTCTTGCACAGGTTCTGCCACTCATTTTATGACCATGGGTAAACCACTTCTTCACTCTGTACCTCAACTTCCTACTGCAAAACGGTGCTAACAACATTCACCCATTTTTAAATGACTTGTCATATTAAAATATACATTGCTAGCAAAACTTTTGAGATCCTTTGAGGTGAAGTTCTGAAGTCATGCAAAATGCTTCTCTGGCAAAACTAACCCCCCAGCTAAAATCATATGTGCATATATACATTATCGAATTCCATCTTATATTTTGTTTCAGTGATGCATTTCAGTTCATCTGTGTAACAGGAACCAACAGAGAGGGCCAAATTTAGAATTCAGTCACAAATAATGGATTCTAAACTTAGAATTATATTAATATCAGCAAGAACAAATCTGGAGTATTTGAAAATTGTGTTCCAGATTGCTGCCTGAGGATTTTTTTTGAATCTCATGACAGTCACAAGACCAGGGTGAAAAGACTTTCAAAGTAGAAATCTGCTTTGTGCAATGCAATGCTACAGGAAATCAAATATATGTTCTCTTATGATAATATCTGTTCTTTAGAAAATAATTGCCACAAAATATACCCAAATTTGCAAAAATTCAAACTGCTATGAAATAAATCCAAAGGTGGTAAATACAGAATGCCCATGGATTTATCCTTTTGCACTACATCTGTTAAAAATAACCAAACCATAACTTTGGGTTTTTTTGGTGATTTGATTAATCCGACCACACAGAGCAGAAACTAGGCTAAACTGCATCCCATACTGACTGCTTTACACAACTTATTTATTTTCTTTTTAAAAGGACATGCAGGTCATGGCATGAGTGTTTTAATTCAATTTGGGACTGTCAGAGGAACACTGCCATCAGTCACTTTTGTGTCTACGTGTCCATTTGTGTGAGTGGGTCATTTTGCTGCAGTCAATCTCTGATGCCAACAGTATGTGGGCCAAGTCTAGCCCAAGTTTTAGACCTGGAATTGGGAACTGCATTTTGAATACAGCACAGTTTATATGTGTGTGTGGATGGCAGGTGAAGGGCAGGGGCTCTGTATAGGATCAGGTTTGAATCAGCTGCAAAATTCAGAACCAGCAGGTAACTCTGCTCTAGAGCTTGGTCTAGTCGCAGCTTCTGTCTGTTTGTACTTACTAAGACAAACTCAGTAATTGAAAAGTAGCAGAGTGAGATCCAAGGAACCTTATTCCATGTTTCATCTGTTGATTACCTTTTCCCCCATGTTCCCTATGGTATGCCCCTTTAAAATCATTCTGTCTTTTCTCATTTCTGTCCCTTCCAGTTTCAAACCAATTTCTCTTTTTCTTGACTCTGTCTTGTTCTCCTCAGGCTCAGTGGCTAGTTCTCTCCATCTCTGAATTACTTGTCATTTCTCAGCTGTCATGGATCCTCCGAGCCCTGGCCTTCTGTCTACTTATTAAAGGGGCTGTCATTCTAAAGGGTTTTTTGTTTCCAGCTTTAAAACAAACACGTTTTTATTATTTTAACAAAATCTGTCTTCAGCAAAGCCAGTCAATCAAAGGGCCTGACTGTAAACCTTTCGATTTGGCTGTGTTTGTGTTTCAAGGCAAGTATGAACACGTAGGTATCCGAAGCAGAGTGCTGCAAGCCAGGTCATGGCTGGAGGTTTGAGGGGGCTGGGTTGTCAGGTATATGCCTTCCTGAGTTTTGGCCACCGTGTGCTTCCTACGCAGCCGTGTCTTTGCGAGAGCTTCCCTTCACCCTCTCCCGTACTTACTGTAAAGGTATAGGCTGGCATTTGTGACTCCCAGCTTGTTGGCAGCCACACAGGTGTAGTTCCCGTAGTGTTCCTCAGTGACATTGGCCACCATCAGCAGAGACTGGCTCCCCGTGCTCTTTATCTCCAGACCATTGGCGCTGTTTATCCTGGGAAGACAGGAGGAGAGGTGTACAGTGCAATGGCACTGTATTGGGAAGGAAATCCCTCCCCAGCATGCAGCAAACCAAAGGCATTCAGCCCAGCTGGCAGGTGAGGATAGAGGGAAGCAGGGAGGAGATGTGAAAGAGACCGAAGAAGGCAAGGATGGAAAACAGGAAGAGGGAATGAAAGGAACGTAGGAGTTCAGTGGGATAAAATGCCACTGGTAAAGCAGTGGAGAACCAAGGAAAGATAAGGGAAAGAGAGGAAGCATTTACCCGGCACCGAGTCACTCTGGAAATGAACCCACCATGGCCAGCTGAAGGCTAGTCTATACTTGAACAAAATATTCTTAGTGAAACACACTGATTCACAATATGTGCATATACCAATGCTGAGTCACCCCTGAACCTGAGCACCCTGTTCAGGGCTGGCTACCCTAAAATGTAGGGTAATAACACAACCTTCTTAATGCCAGATAAATGCTCAGGTAGAAAGGACAGATCCTTTTTTCTCTTCTCACTTATTCTCAAATGCAAGACTGAGAGGCTCAGGTCAGACAGGTGGGGGAATCTCATGCCTCAGCAGCTCCTTCTCCTAAAAGAATGCAGCTAGAGCAGCATTACCCAACTGAAGACCAACACTACCTACTTTTTGCGCTGTATCATGGGCTACTTAACACATGAACATTGTATTAATCGGGTATTGGCCCATAATTGACTTCAAGGCAAGAGCTCCATCGTCTGCACTTCCATCAGCATCTTCAGCGCAGAGAGGAATTGCCTCCTCCAGCCAAGACCGTGCTGGCTCTGCCGAGTCTGATGGGACATTGTGGCTCAAATGGGTTGTAAGGAGAAATTTGTTTGAGAGGAGCTGGGGAGGATGACAGGAGCCTCTTTCCAATGGACTGAAAAGGAGAGGAGGGAAGAGGAGAGCTAAAGGCCTCACCTGGTATCATCTCTGTACCACTCGAAATCAGGCGTGGGCACCGCTGATGCCTCGCACCGCAGTAAGGCTTGTCGTCCCGTGGCCGCTTCATTGCTCTTGGACTCTGTGATGGTGGGAGGGTCTGCAGGAAGGAAACACGTGCTCAGTCCCCACACTTCCAGGTGGAACCAACCAGTGAAACTATGCCAGGGCTGGCTGCCTCATGCAAACTGTTTGGGCTGCTTGCTGTGGGACATGTTCCCCCCTGCTCCTCTGCAGAACTGCTCTTTGAACTCTCCCTTAATGTACAACATTAGCAGCACTGCTTACATGTGTTTCTCTTCAGCACTGCTGAATAAAGTTCTGTCATAAATGCATGGGCATACACAGGCAGAGTTAAGGTTAATGATGGACTTCAGCAATTTATGAATATTTACCTATGGATGTCTAGTTCACATGGCTCATTAGAGAGGAAAAGATGAGAGAAAGACTTCATCAAGGATAAAGGAAGACAGCAAAAGTAAAGGAATAAAGAAGGAATTTAACACTAGCATAAAAATTATTTTCCATACAAACTCTTTGTGTAATGCCAAAACTATAATAAGAAAGGACTGAGGCAACATGTATGAAACAGAAATACATTCATGGCTTAAAAGAGAATAACTTTAGCAGAAGCTGTGAGTGCAAGTCTGAGAGCCAGTGTTGAGACACTTCCCTTAGATGTCCAAGGTTACAAATCCTGATCAAACCTTCCTGGACATCGTGCTTTGTGACAAGCTCCAGAAGGGTGTGCTTGTGACTGCTCTCTGTGAAGTTTGCCCTCAGCAGAGGTGCTTCCACTCTGCTTAATTTGAAGTCTAAGCATTGTGCCATGGGCACACCAAACTTGGAAAATATATCGGTGTGCTCTGCTGGAGCTTGGTCTCAGTACTGGCTGGATACCAGGTAGGGTAGGCACTGACATTTTCAATCCACCCATGTTCAAAATATTAAGCGATAAGCTTTACATGTTAAAAGGTAGAATTATTTCCACCTGGCTGCTGAGAGGGATCAAGGAATAAGTGCCTTGTCTCTCATAACTAATACTTGCATGCCCTGAGATTTCAGGGCTGCGACTCACACAAATACTTTGCTGAGACTCAAGTTACCATGAAACACACTCTGCCATCTGTATCTGTCCCAGAACTGAAAGGCCAAAAAAAAAAAAAAAAGAAGCAAAACGGATTGTGTCAGTCAAAGAAAAAAAAAAATAATTCTGTCTGGAGAATGTATGGAAGGAAATTTGTTTGTGAACACATTAGCCATCTCAATATGATCCCTTCCCTGACCTTAATCGGGATTTTATGCAGGGCTTTAGGGATATTGCAGTGCACCCTCTAACATCATAAATATTAATAAGTGTACATAAATAGAATCCTACATTCAAAGGCTGTGGGTTCATGTAAATATTTTAATTTGAAAAGGAGGAGGGACAATAAAAGGATAGCGAAGGTGATTTTTTTAACCATTCTTATTTGATTTTTTGGTTTGAGCAGTATATCTTCTTGCTGTCTACAGAGAGACAAACCTTTTCATTTCATGAATCTGGCACAAGAGGTGAGTCCCAGAATGAATAGGCACCTTTCCATCGGCCTAGAAAATGATCCCAGCAGGCATCTGCTCCCCAGCCTGCTGCCAGGGAGCCCAGCCCCTTGCTCTGAGCAGTCCCTATATTTACCACTTTAAAAGGTTGGTGCAGTGCTCCCCTGGGAGAAGGGGCAGGTGGTAGCCCCAAACAAAATGATGCCTAAAGAGGCCAACCTAGAAACAGAGACTGGACAGGAGTAAGGGAATAAAGGTGGATATTTATTTGAAAGGCCTTCAGAGGTACACCCTGGGCAGGCCAAAGGCCACACCCAAGATGGACGATGAGTCACAAGTTCTTCACACTTTTATAGGTTTGGTCCATTTGCATATCAGCATAAATTTGCCAATTAAACTTTAGCTAATGATGTAATTTCCCCTCAGCTTGCCCCCCTTCTCAAGATGCTGGTTTACACATTTTGGGCCCAGGATGGTCTGGGTGTCCTTGGAGAACAAACATGGAGAGGCTTTGTTATGTCTATCTCAGCATGAGAGAACAGCAGCTCACAGGCTACAGGACACTTCAGAGTTACACACCAAGGAATACAGAATTTAAAAAAAAAAATACAAAAGTTAAAACGTAAGGCATCAAAACCAGCCTATTGCACTCAGAAAGCAGCTGCTCTGCGTGTAGCCATTTGCTGCCTGGGAAGCCAGGAGTGATTCCCTTTAGCTGGTTTCCTCCCACTCTCCCCAGGCCTCAGTTTCCCTGTCTGTGCTGTGCAAGGGCAATTACTTGGGAAGCCTGAAGGTGGTAGTGTGAGACCAAAGCAAAGTGAGATGCTTTCTCCTGCAGTCCGAGCTGACAGTGCTCCGCAGCAGATGATAAGAGATGGCCAGGAAGCTCCTGAGGTTGGACAGGCCCCATTTTTCAAACTTACTGTGGTTTTTCCTACTTTCTGCTGCTTGTGGAGTTGTTTAACAAAGCAGGATGAGGAAAGATGCATGCAAATATCTAGCTTTCATTCCCCAAATAGGACTGATTTTTTTCCTGCATGGTCCTCATGATCTATTAGATTTATTTCCCTTTCTTTCAAAAGAAAAGATCTGTCCTTAAGGAATTTTAAGTTGCTTACATTACAAATTACACCAGATATTAATATTACAATACTCTATCACATCACTTTTTCATATATTCCAACGGTTAAAATGTTTAAGATCTTACCGTGGTGTAGTTATTATGTGTTGAAACTAAATCAAAATCAAACATTCTGACTTTATACAAACAATCTGTTTCAAACACATTAAAGCATCATTGAAATTATGTTTCACAGAAATATTTGAAACTATTAATTGGTTCTCATGGAACGTCTCCAGTTTATAAACTCAGCTGTTTTTGACACTTCTATACTTCCAGTGCAGAAAATCTGCTACTACAGTTCATATTAATGCCAAATTTGGCCCATGAGACAGCTGATATTAAGCCACTGCCACCCAGTTTCTAAGGGAACTATAAAAAACTGTGGATTTGGAAGATGCTGCAGGGAGCCTATAACCTCAACTTCCAAGCAAGACAGAAAAGTCGATTTGATGTGATGGCCCACAAGGACAAAGGTAAAGAAACAGACAAAGAGCAAGAATGGCATTAAAAGGTGCTATAATCACCTACAGTCAAATTAAGACTGGTATTGGCTGAAACACTTGCTGCCATCAGCTCTCTGCCCTAACCCATTCTCTGACCATTCTACCTGTGAATCAAGGCATGAATATGCACCCAGAAATGTCTGTAGCCATCTCCAATTTCAATTTAAGTTAATATTCTGGTTTAAGTCTCAATTTAAACTGAAGAAGGTCGGGAGAGGATATACCTCCCATTCATCCATCCTTGCTGCAAAATTATTAGCCTCCAAGCAAGGGAACAAAGCAGGTACATGGGAATAGCTCACTTTACATCACTCAAGTGCCAAACATAAGCCATAAAAGTATGGAGGTGGACATGTACACGTGTAGGATTAAAGAGTAACATCAGTTTGAAATATCTTGTGTTCCTGTGAGAGGAGCATGGCAGCAGAGTGAAGTGGACATCTGTCTAAGCACATATGGGATGGGATCCATGCCCCACTCCACAGGTGTGGATGTAAGCCACAGCTAACCACGCCTCTCAGTGCTTTCAGGGGATTCCTGTATGCTTTGGTCAAAGCCCCTTTCTGTACTGCACTGGTGCATGGAGGGTCTCTTAGAGCTTTAAACTAATGACCTGAAAGCAGCATAAAAGTTCAGTTTTTGCACCCTGTCATTAACACGTGCCTCTACCCCGCGTCCCCTGGCTGTGATAGCCGTGTAGGCACTGCTGAGATGGCTGGGTGCAGGCAGGCGTGTGTTTGCTCTGAGCCAGCTGAGCCCTCCCTTATCTCTCCTTGCTGCCTTGGTGAAGCTTCTCTTCACGCTACTGTTCACCCGAATATCAACGAGTGAAAACAAGGCACTGCCAGCATTTCGGAGGGGAGAGACGGGGGCAACTCACAGCTCTTCTTTCTCTCTCTCCCTCTCTGTCTTTCTGTGCCACACCTCCCCCAGCCTTTTCTTATACATTACCAGGTTTAAAGCACAAACTGTACCCTGTGGCAAGTGTCTGACTGCAGATAATTTTCTCAGCGCCCTCCTTTTCAGATTCTATAATCCAAACCCAGAGATGCTTCTCTGTTTCTCCCGAAGTAACCCTGGCCTGTGGGCAAAGCTCTCCCATTGCCCTGCCCCGGCTGCGATGTACTCACAGTTCACAGTGACCCGGACTTGCTTGACATCTGCTGAGGCAACTTCGTTGGCAGCCTTGCACTCGTACTTGCCCGACTGCTCTCGTGTGATCCCCAGGATCTCCAGGTACTCCTCCTCACCTTCAAACTCTCTGCCTGGTGGGACAGAAGAATACAGAGGGTGGTTCTGTTAGGCTTGCAGATTTGGGAAGTTGCTATGGAGGAACAATCACAACACAGATTCTGCAAACAAGTAACAGTCATGAGCCATTTAAAAGTTATTTCAGAAGCCGTATCAGCAAGATACCAGTATTTCATTTAATTATGGAAAACTGAAAATCTGGAAGGCTGCATACAGGTGAAACAATACATAGCATCTCACAGGCTGCCCAGGCCAAGAAGCAAAATCTCCACCACATGAGATCAGACTAAGTTCACTAGTGTGATGGCTGAGTACTACCAGAGGTTAGTCATGCTGTGGCTGATGTGCTGGGTCCTCAGATGTGCTGGTGTGTTGTCAGCACCGTTTTATCCACTGCAAAACTGTGAAAAATGTCTTTCTGTCTCTCAGAGCAACCACCACCCTGAAGTGCCATCGATCAGGTCAAGCTACCTCAAACACAGCCAAACTGAGAGAAAAAAACTGTAATTTGATCTGCAGAGACCAATAATCATCACACATCCCTGATCTACTATACATATGAAATATGAAATGACACATTTAAACCATGCTGCCTCACTTACACACTTTGGAAAACAGCGACCTGAGTGTCAGTCAGGGTTATGGATGGGGGCAGGAATCGGGGGAGGTCTGTGGCCTTGCTTTTAACTCACTGTGTGACCTTGAGTGAGTCGCTCCTTTGCTCTTCCTCTGTGAACTGCAGCAAATAGCCTCCCCTCTCCCATCACCTCCTGGTTAGAGCGGGGCAGTGAGATTAACCCATGTAAAACACATTAGATTCGTTGGATGATAGTTGCCAGGGAAGCATGAAATATTAGGATTGGTATATCTACTCTATTCCTTCAGAAAGCAAACTAAGGCACCTCCTGGAAAGAATCTGAACCACATTTCCTCCTCTCAGAGGGCTGTGAGCACTGCTCTGCAGCATGGGAAACCACAAGCCCCAGTTTGTGTGCCTGTGTATGTTTAGAGAAAGCGTCCCCCCACCCTCAAAGGGTAAAAGCCAGATTTGAAAAAAGAAAAAAGGTCAGCTCACAAGAGCTCCCATTCAGATTCCTCAGAGACTGGTCAGATTTTCCAAAAAACTCGCTGCCCAGAAGATATTTTCTGCTCAACAGGTGCTGAGCACTTTTGAAACCCTGCCCACTTCACAAAAATGCATACAGCTTCTGAGGGAGTTCAAATAGTGCCTACTGTTCCCCTTGGCTTATGGCACTGCATGAAAGCAGTGGGTAAGTCCGGCCTCTGGAGCTGAACTTCCCATGGAGCCACCTGCAACAAATCCCACCGCAGAGGGACAGACTTGCACAGGTCAGCCTGGCAGCACACACTGACCACGCCAGCTGTGTGCAATTCCCTTCAGCGTCACAGAGGGACCTTAGTAACTTCAAAATCTGCTCAGAACTCTGTCTCTTACATAATTATTTTTGTCTTTTTTTTTTTTTTTTTTTTCTCTTTTTTACAGGCAATTTTCAGAATCATTCTAGGGGACAACCACCCCCCATCATGGAGGCTCAGCATGAAAACAGCAGTGTACCTATTAAACTCATGTAAAGACAAGGCTCCCCCTCTCAGCAGGGCTCATCAGCAGTCGCTTTTTCCAGCTGCTACCAGATGTTCAGGTAGTGGAAATCTCATTGGTCTAAAATTTACAGCTGCTTTGGTTTTTGCATCCCCTAACAGTCTGCTGCAGGACCTTCCTGCATGGCAGCAGCGTATTGCACAAGGAAAGGAGGCAAAGTTGGCTCCTGCTGCCAGGACATGGCTCTCAGTCCTCTGCTCTGTGCTGGGGCTGATGCTGCGGAGAGTCAGTGGAGAAGGAAGCAGGGTGGGATTTTCACAGGTGTTTTTTGTTGCTGGAACTCATGAATATGTTAGGGAATCCTAACCCCTGGAGGACCAGAGTTAGGTGAGTCACAGCACTGTGGAAGGGACTTCAGTCACCATTTAATCCGTTCCCCAGTCTCAAGGCAGGACACATGAGTCGTGTCAGGGACACAGACATCCTCTGCCCTCCAGCGGCAGATTCTGCAGCCACTCCTGACAATCTATTCCTGTGCTTTGCTGTCCTTACCACTGGAGCAGTTTCCCTGAAGTTTGACCTGAGTCTCCCTTGCTGCAATTTAAAGCTATTACTTTTGTCTTAGCCACTACAGACAAAAAGAACAAATCATTCCCTCCTTCCCTGCAATAGCCTTTTATCAACTTTTAAATCACTTATGTTCCTCCCTCAGTTGTCATCTTTTTTTTCTTTTGGCTGAACATTGCCAGGGTCTTTCAACCTTCCTCTGTAGGTGAGGTTTCTTTAAGGCTCTTGATCATTCTTGTTCTTTGCTTTTAGACCTCTCTGACAAGTTCATATTTTTCTGGAAGTGTGGCACCCCAAACTGAACACAGCATTTCAGATGAGGTGTTACCGGGGCTGAACACAGATGAAGGATTGCATTGCAACTACTGCACCGTGCTGCTGTCTGTAGAGGCAGCACATTGTTTCTGGTTTTGCTACAGCAGGGAGCATTTCTGTTTGGGAACTCTCTTAATTCCCAGATCTTCTCATGGCATATTGCTCATATTGCTACCTGCTAATAAAGCACTTTGAAAATCCCACCCCCCAAACTGAGCTGACAACCAACACTCCCCTCCTTTCACAGCAGCACTCCCAGTTGGTAGGTCAGTCGGTTGACTGGAAAGTTAATCAGACATCAGGGGAAGACTCACAAAGAAAAGGTTAAAATGTAATTTGCCTCTGGTTTGCAAATCATTTGCTCTGCAATTCTGCCTTGTTTATACACAGGGTTCATTCCAAGTGGGACTTGCTTCTCCTGCAATTTGCCCTTGTCACAAGACTGTCACTGTAATGAAAACAGGGTTGAGGGTGACTTAACCAGCTCTAATGGAGTGGCACCCTCATTACGGGTGCTGTTAAGTCTGTCAGTTAGAGAACCGCATCAATGGAGCTCCAAAGTAGCCTAAAAGGGTAGATACTTTCCCAAGGGAAGATGTTTCTGAGCTTCTCCCCTGCACACATACATGCACTTCAAGTGTACTCTGTACCATGTCCAGCAGGCGAGCTTTCACAGCTATGCAGAACCCCTCCCAAGACATGATGAGCTGCTGGCTTGCCCAGTGGAGTGCCCTGGAAATCAGTGAAAGGCAGGACTTCTGTTCTAAAGGACATGTCAAAGACATCAATAATCCAATTCAGCTCCTCATTCCCCTGCTCTAGGACACAAATATAAGCATAACACTTCAGGGAAAGTTTCTGTGACAGTCTCTTGAACAAATGGTAGCGCTGTTCTTGTTCCTGCACTGGTGACCCTGAGCATCAACATTTTGCTACAAGAACGGAACTGCTCTCACTTTCAAGACGGACCTTTTTGCTTGCTGCCTTGTCCCCTCTAAGAGCACATTAACCATTTCTAACAAAAAGCATTTATATAAAATTGAGGTGTTGTAGTACAGATCAAGGAGAGGAAAGATGTATCACAGTGTGTTAGAGAAATGTCAGGTTGTGATACCTTGCAGAGAGCTGTAGAGATGTTTTCACTAATTCACTTTGGCAGCCAGATTAGGTGAGTCATATTAACTCTAACCTCTAAGGCAAACAGGGGGTGGGGGGAGCAGGAACAGAGCTTTACACATTGAGTAAATTTACAAATGTTTCTGCACAGGAGCTGGCTTTGGCAGGGAACTGATGGTTGTCACTATGCAGTTTATCAAAGCGGGGAGGGAGAAGGCTTGGACAATGCTCTTTGGTACCAGTAACAATGAACATATTCTATTAGGTGACAGAGGGACTGCCAGCTCCTGGCAAGAGAGCCACTCCATTCCCATTAAGAGAAGACATTTGCCTTGACCAGATTATCAAGGGATGAAATTCTGACCCTACTGCCAAAGCTTACTTGCTGACAAGGGTTGCCTCCTGGCTGTTCTGCCTGGTTCAGGACGGCCCTTTCCCAGTGAGGGTCCTTTCAGGTTTCCCTAGGGGGATGACTTCTCACTCGGTGCAGCTCTTCTCATCCCAAACCATCCCCTTGCACGACTTCAGGCAACCTGCTTCCCTGCAGGTTTTTTGCCTTTCACATGTTCATAGTTAGCTTGGTTTGTTGCTACAGCCCCGTTAAACACCATCTTGCCAAGCTGTGGCTCCTTAACTCTGTCCCAGTAAATCAGAAAGAGAAGCTTTCTGCTCTGGAGGCTGGAGATAGAGAGAGCACGAGCCTGGGAGGCTTGACAATCAAACCAAGAGGGAACGACCCCGAGCAGCATGAGCCAGGCAGCTGCTGCTGCTTGGAGCTGGCAGAGCCTTTTTTGCAGAGGGATCTGCGGCAGCAGCTTTGATGTGTGCAGGGGGAAGGCTTTGAGGGCCTGCTTGCCTCAGCCACATTTCCTATCCCCTGGCTTCCTAATTGGACCCAGTAAATAATGAACCTGAACAGCAAATCTGCTTGGCTGTGCCAGCCTGCTGGCAAGCAGCCCTCCTCTCCCCCTACCCTCTGGAAATAGCCTCGTACAACCCCATTGGCTCTGCATATTGTCCTTGTTGGTGTGCACACCTCCCAGTGCTCTCATTTAGACATGAGATAGATATATATTATATTATGTGTTTTATATACTATGTATTTTAGTTGTTTTTACAGCTATAAATCCACCTCTGTGTGCAGAGACACAGACTGACACGTTACCCAGGCATTTATGGGCCCTTCTCACCTCTGCCCGAACGTCCCCTGGCACTGCCACACACCATCCCTCTTTCCTCAAAGGCTAAATGTTTCCTTTCTACAAATGACACACACCCAGAAAAAATCCCACTTGTACTGTGTGCAGACAGCTCTTTCAGGTAGTCAGGGCCAGCAATGCATTCAGTCACATGCTCTACCAGAGAGGCCTTTACCTTCATGCCCTAGTTTCTTACATCTCCAAAGGGGGAGCTGATCTCCAGAGGTGGCAGCCACATTTTGTTTCATCTCCTCTCCTGTCCGTGCATCCAACACTGGGCTTCTTCTTGTGCACAGATTACTTTAGTTCTCTATTTTTTTTTTTTTTAACACTGCCGTGGTCTTAAATTAAACTGAAATTCAGATCTGCTGAAAGTATCTGTTTGCACTTGACATGCAGAGAAAGAGATCAGCCACCCTGCTCCTATGTTTGTTTTCCCTCCAAGCATCTTTGTAGTTGTGAAGAGAGGAGAGCAGAATGGGTTATGCATCTTTGCTGGGCCTAAAACAAGATGCAAGGAGATAAAAAAGATTGGAAATCAATGGATGCCATTTGAAGTTTTTTGTGTGTAGCAACTTCTATTGCTGAACTGCAGGTTTTGTTGTCTCTGCACTCTCCATTTAGTGTTTGAGGTTTTGCTCACCTAACTTTCCTCCTTCCCTCTGCACCTTCGATTCCCTAGGAACAGGCTTCTGAAAGACAAAAATAGCTAAGGGAGCCTTTGACATGATTTTTTGTTTTACCTCCAGCTGAGGTTTTTTTTTTTTTTTTTAATTCAAAACTTTGAAGTTTTCATTTATCAGTCTCTGTCTCCTCAGCCATCACAGATTCCAATGAGCTTGGCATTTTTTCCCATCCCTTAGTTGAAGAGGCTTGTTTTTAGCAAAGAGATCAGTAGAGAGAAGCAGATGGTGGATAAGCAAAGGGACAGCTAGTGCTACAATGCTGCAGTGAGGAAGGAAGGCAGAAAACCTAGAGTAGCATGGGAAATAGTGAAAATGGGGAAAGCTTGAGAGAAGACAAAAATAGATGGAGAAAAAACAGAGGGAGAATGAAGAGAGGGACAGTGGCTGGGAGAGAGAAATGCAAAAAGACTGAGATTCTTCAGTGACTGAGAAAAAGAGAAAATGGTAGTCAGCTACTGTCAAAGAGAAACGCACTGAGACAGAGCGAGTGAGAAAGACGGGAGGTGAGACAGTGGCAGACAGAGAGATGTACAGCTGGGAGAGAGGCACAGCCATCCCCTGTGTAAAGGGAGCCATGAAATAACAATTGCCAGAGGGATGGGAACAGAGGGGTCACATGTAGTAAGGCAGTAATTACTCTGTTTAAGCAGCAAGGCACAGCAGGGTATTTATTGTTTAAGCTGGCCTCATGCCTCCCGTGCCCTCAGGTCTGTAGCTATTACACATAAACCAAAAAACTAGTGCTGTGCCAGGGAGGGCTCTGGCCTGGCTCTGGCTTCATGAATGAGAATGAGTCAGACCGGGAGGAAACACTCTGGCATGGATTCCCCTGGCGCTCACCAGGACCTTGCTCATCAGCAATCACATTTGCACCTTATGTGCTAAGCTGCCTGCCCTGCCTCCCGAGCCAGGGACAGTGCCCGAGGAGCTCCCTGGAGGCGGGAACACGAGCGCCTGCTGGCATGACCAGGGTTAAGAGAGCCTGTGATTTTCGTGGGCTCTTTCTTCTCAGACTCCACGCATCCAGCATGCAAATAAAACCCTCCAGGTTGAGAGCAGCTTGCCCAGACTGAACAATGTCTCTGTGCTTTCTCTCTCGGGACAGAACTGACCAAACCACTTGGGATGTCTTGCCCATCGCTGATGGCTCTGCCCAGGAGCTGGAAGCCAAAATCTGACAGCTCAGATGCAGTCTGCCTCCTGGCTGTGGGTGCGTGTCAGTGGGGGTCATCTGCCTGAGGCAGCCTCAGCAGATCGGCTCTATCTCTGAATTTCCACCCCTCCTTTTCATGAACGACCACTAAGGGTCATCACACTCTCTCACACACAGCCCCGAGTCTGGGCACGGAGCAGGTGTGCAATATACTACTCCATCTCAGC
Source organism: Pachycephala philippinensis (assembly GCA_013397055.1). Taxonomy (NCBI): domain Eukaryota; kingdom Metazoa; phylum Chordata; class Aves; order Passeriformes; genus Pachycephala; species Pachycephala philippinensis. The sequence goes on from VWZT01013184.1 coordinate 193,544, forward strand.
AGCTGATTAGATTTTCCATTCAAAATCCACAGTTGAACACCAAAAAGAAAGGGAACCGTCCCCTGAAAAAAAAAATCCAGTCCTGCTTCAGGTCAAAGCCTTCTGTTTGACCAGTGGTTTTCTTCTTCTCTTTGCTGAACCAGAAGAAGGAATTAATGGTCTGCCTCAACTTGAGATATAATTTAAATTCAGATGATTTCATGTTGAAGAAGTTAATTTTTTTTTTTTCAAAATTACTTACTGAATTTAGCCCAAATTTGTTAACACTTTTTTAATGAACACAAACAGCATTTTTTGGATAGATTAATTGCTCTTGAAAAGAACTTGGCTGTGATGCCAATGTATAAAGTAAATTATGAACCATGAGGTAAATTAAGCCATGTAATGTCACAACTACAATATTATACTCTCTAAGTGTTGCATACTGCAATGCAAGTTGTCATGACTATGCTACCAAACACCAAGCCTTAATTTTACTGCCAAGAAAATGACATATAAACATGAACAAACCAATAGTTGCACCGTATCTGCATCACAAAATTTTTCCCTGCTGCCTTTTGAAGGGTACTTTAAAACAACATGAGGTAGGAGGTATCATCAGCTAGATGAATCAATCAGGTGTCACCACAGCTTTGAGAGCTTTAGGAAGGCAGGAGCTGGTAACTCATTAGGGCTGTGAGGACAGTGCTGGAGCAGCTAATGAAATGGAGGTTGAAAACAGAAGGTCAGACAAAGAATCACAGCTCAGGCACAGGAGCTGTTCCATGTGCACACATGGACGGCAGCACACCAATCACACTCCCAGCAGCGTGGCCAGCACTGCGGGAACCTGTGCCCTCTTCCTCCACCACCTACAAGACGAGGATGGGCCAGCAGTTGCCCCTGGCAAGAGGATCACCAGGGTGTGTCTGTGAGGGTGTGTAATCAATAGGTCTTTGTTTCCCACTGTGCTAAGCACAAGACGGTAATGCAAGCTGAGAGCTGATGCAGGGGACTGAGTTTTCTTGCATGTCATGGACACTTATAAAAGGCATAAAATACAACAGCAAGCAGTCAACTGTTACAGTCTCTAGTGACTCTGTCAGATGGTTTCCTTTCATTCAGCCTCATGTACTCCTTTTCCTACAAGTTTTCTTATTTTGGACAATGCATTCGTGCTATCATTGTTACACAGTTTGAAGACAAGTTCCTCCTCACAAACACAAGACCAAAGAAAAGACTGACAGCAACAAGTCCCTTCTGGGGCAAGAAGCCTGACTGGGCTGTATAATTTCTGTCCTGCAAGTGAAGAGCAGGGACGGACTGCAAAGCAGTCCCTAGTTTAATTCCACAAACCATTATGTCAGCCCCAGACTTTAGGGAAACCTCTTGTGATGGCACTCACTGGTACCAACTGTGCCAGTCTCTCAGACTACAAACTATAGGGCTGGTCTGTGTTTGGTGGCATTTTTAAAAATCCTTGTTATCTTCTTTACAAAGTCTCTTGTGTCTTACGGAGCACAAGACATGCTCAATATACTATTGTGCAACAATCACGTGGCTTGCTTTCATGGGTATCCACCAGAATGTTTCCCTGTTCTTAAATATAAGGTGTTTGTTCCCTTCTGTCCTATGCCCACTCGTACTTCTTGGGATGAGAGGGTAAGGATGAACCCAGAACTTTAACCTAACTTAAAATTTTAAAAGAATTTGATGATCCCCTCCTCCTCAATGATTCAACTTAGCCCATAGAATTCCATTCTGATACGTCTGAAACTCAGAAGGAAGCTTGAGAAATTACAAATTGGCACAAATGTACTTGAAATGGGAAAGAACATTAACTCAGAGGCTTAGGCATTGCTGTGGCTCTTTCTCTGCAAGCTTGAGCCAAACATTTCATGACCAGATAGCACGGCCCCTGAATCTCCTGTCCTTTTGCAAGATGGCAATTCCTGTAGTTCGTCCCTGTTTTCAGTGAGGCTACGCTGAACACTGAGTTCACAAATAAAACCTAAAGACTGGGATTTCTGTATCAGCCTGGATCTAGCCACTGATCTTTTAAACTGCTGTAGTTTTCAACTGAGGAAATGAGGTCAAAGAGTTAAGCCACCCCTTAGCAAGATTTACCCTTTCAAAAACAAGCCAGTGTGTTGTGATGCCTGGTGCCAATATTTGTATAGGTGGATTAGCTTCTTGAAAAATCATTTTGTTTGCTTTTCTGTTGACCCCTCTCCTTGCTGCAATGTTTCTCAATTAGATCCAGCATAGTAATTGCCTGACACCATTCCCCATATCTGCTCCTGGTGGAAGACAAAAAGGGAATACTTTGTGGGGAGTACAACAAGGGATCCGGAGATGAGACTAACTGGCTGGATTTAGGATTGAGCAGGCATCAAATATTTCCAGGTATCGAGGTGAGAATTGCAGAGGTTTGAGGCTGGGGGGGGTGTGCTGGGAAGAGATTGTTTGGGCTCACACGCTGTGGAGACTTTTGATCAATTGGGCTGGCTTCTGTGATATTATCATCTGAGGTGTCTGCCGTTGATTCATAGTGATAGCAGTCCAGATAAATGATTGCTTTGGTCCAGGATCTTTAATTCTTATGCATTTAGCCACTCCCTTGCTTTCCAAAGAATAAAGAGTCTCTCTCTCTCTCAAACTTGCCAGGCACTGGCTGTGAAGGAGAAGGAAGGCATTTGCTCAGTGCCTAATACTGCATCTTGTACAGTCCTACAGGGCAGGCAAGCAGAGAGGAAATACAGACCCTGATTTTGAGCTCTTGTAGCTCCCTAATGCAGCTACTACCACTGCTAGTGCAGCTGTTGGCTGTCAGTACACTTGAAAATCATGGCTGTGAAGCAGGGTTTCTCTCCCAGGGATATGGGAAAAAGAAGGGGGTCACCAGAAAACTGGAAGTAGGAGAAATAGATTCAAAACAACTCCTTTCTGACTTCTTACAGCTTACCCCATAACATTAGGAAGGGGTCGGGGACAAACCTAAAAGATTCTTCATTGCCTTCATCCCAACTCCTTAATACTTGTTCTGATGATTACATAAAATTTCCAACAACTGTAACAGTGCTGGCATGAGAAGACCATGGCCAATCATGTCAATCAAAAGTGTCTCACTGGGCTTCACCTCTCTGAATCCCCCTATTATCATCATGGACAGGAATCCATTTATTTCTCTTCTCTTGACTCCCAAAACGCATTTGATTTTTGTGGGAAGAGAAACGTCTTGCTCCAACAGGAGCCCAAGTCAGCCAAAAGAGCCAAGAAAGCATGAAAAACCATCTGTTTTATGTTGAGGACTCTTTGGCTCCTTTCTGCCAAGCTCCTGGAGAGGCAGGGCTCTCATTAGAGTGCCTTTGCTACTGCACACCTGCGAGACTTTCGCTGGAACCGAAACAGCAGTTGTTCTAATTAAACAGCACAGAGCAGGCCACCTTAATCACTGGCATGATTTCATCTTCCTTGAGGAGAGAGGGGAAGAGGAATCAAAACTGATAAGAGAGAGGGAAGAAGGTGAAATGTGCTGAATCCCTGGTTCCTCAATTTAAAGCACTAAGGGATGTCTCTCGTCTCTGTAAAGATTAATGTGAGCTTCTGATGGCATGTTTTATTAAATGGTTATATAAGAATTGATATTTGAAAGCAGGGTTTCCAAAAGCCACTAAATGCTTTAACAGGACAAGACATAGTGGCTTTCAATGGCATTTGTGCCTGCAAGTCACTCAGGTGCATTGGAAAATTTCACCTCTACTCCTTTATTCAAATCTGTGCCTCATTTACTCCATCAGTCTGACCTTGCCAGTCTGTGTGGCAGAAACCAGGGGCAGGGGTGAAAACCATAAGCTCTCTGAGAAGATGGTCCATGTTTCCTCAGCCTTGGGTGGAAATAGGAGGTGCAAGTAGCACACAGCGTGAGTGAGAAATCCATCAGCTGAGGAGCAAGTACCCAGACACCAAGGACACCTAGGAAATAACAGCATGATAATTCCTGTCCTGACTCTCCCAAAGCCTGTAACGGGGAGGCACATCTGTCCCTGAGACAAGGCACACAAGCAGGCCAGGTAAGAATGCTGCTGGCAAGCTAGAGGGCCAGTGGGCCAAAGCTTAATAGGAAAACAGCAGTGATTTGTCTCCACCACTATTTATGTTTCAAGCACATGACAGGTTGTCAGTGGAAGTGAGTGCTGCTAAATTTACTGCTTCTCAAATCCCCGCCACAGTTGCATACTTCACAAGTCACTTCATTTGAAGGGCTAGGTGTTGGGCTGGACTTTCCTCCCCTGTGCTCTCCTTCAATGAAAACCACAAACAGCTTTCTTTACACCACAAACTGATCCCCTTGGGGGCTATGATATCAGGGCGTGAGTTTAGAGAAGAGGGATGTTCCCAGCATATTCATTTTTAACCCTGATACATGCTGGTGTTGTTCTGGGCCACTTGACTGCAGATGTGTGTCTGACAGGACACACACATGACTGAACTGAACAAGCAACAGCTTGGTTACAGCACTGGGGCATTTGGAGACAGAGAACGTGATAGCCTGGTGAGCATGAGAGAGTGCCAGCTGGGTGTGTGGGTGAGAGCTGCAGAGCATCGTAAGGAAAGCAGCGCCAAAAACTGTGGGGATGCAAGGGGAAATGCAGGTGGGTGAAAGGGTGGATTAGACTCTGCACGTACATGTGTGTGTGTATGGGTGGTGGAAAACACCACGTGGAATAACGGTGTGGGGCTGGAAGTATGACAGAGCATTAAGGTGAGGATGTGCAGGGAGGAAGGCTGGCAGGAAGGAGAGAGGGTGAGAGGATGAGCACAGGGATGTGTCTGTGGTCCTGCATGTGGAGGACTGAAGTAGAGAGTATCATTTGCCTCCCAAGTGTTGCATGGTGCCTGCATCCACGCAGCCTCAGGCACATCTGTGACACAGCACATTTGGCAGGTGGGAGAAGACCCCTCATTAATGGCTGAAAATCTGTAACACCTGATTTCAAACTCCTAGAAAGCAGAAGGGGAGTGAGGCTGCCATTTGATGATGGGGGCCATAAGAAGCCCAAGCCTTCCCTTTCTTCTCCCTAACTTATCCTCACCACACTACAGAATCCTTGCTGCAGGGCTCTGGTCTTAGTTGCATGGAAGCTGCTCCCTGCTTTATGCAGCTGTGCTGCTGGACAGCACCACATCTTCTCAAATGCCCTGCCTCCTTTTGGCTGCAGCTATCAAGACAAAGCTGTCAGGAATATGATGTTATGAAAGACAGCCAAATGTGACAGGGTACATCCTCCTACCCCAACCACTCCATTTCTTCTACATGCAGTGGAGCTCCCCATTTTCTCGCACATACTCTTCATCTCATGCACAAGATCTTTTCATTTTGTTCCCTCATGTGCACTTAGTAAATTACACATGTGCATGGACACATGTTCCTGCAGACAGTGTCATGCAGAAGCAGGACCCATCCTCTTTTTTCTGTCACAGGACCATTGCAATTCTCCACCAGCCCTTTAGGAATCTGCTCCGCTTCCTTTTCCAGTGGTGTAGGCCAGAGGCCCTTGTTCTGCAACTGTGCCTCACAGTTTTTATGATTAAATGTAGCATCTGCAGCTATATTAGCTGGGCTATTAGTGACAAGTGCTATCAATCCTCATACTTCAGTGAATAAACTGATCACCTGCTGGGGACAGAAATCTCCCCTTGTCTCTCATCACCGTAACATACAAACTGCTTCATGTTGGTTTCAGAGGGAGGGAAACAAAGAGAGGTGGAGTTAGAGACTGACAAATAGTTTGGGGTATCTTCTATTCTTTCTTTGCTTCTCTACTTTCCAAAGAACACCACAGACTTTTTTTTTCATGGGTGGCTCCTCCAAGGCTGCTCCAAGTTTTACTGGGGGTGGGGGAAAAACACAACAATTGTGCCCTCCCACCTGGCCTCCAAGGACTAAGAATTCATCCACAGTAAACACCTATGCCTCTTGGATTGAGGCCCTCTGACACTTTTACTGGATAATAGCATTTCTTAATAACCAGCATTTCAATCAAATTCCTTTCTATCACCTCTCCAGCACCAATACTCTGAGTATTCTGTACAGGATAGGACTCAGTAGGGAAAAAAAAATATCCTGCAACTTTGACCGTAAGGTATTGAAACAGTATTAAGAAACCAGGTTTTCAAACACCCTCTCTTTAAACACTTAGTTCTCAACTGCTCTCAAAACTGCTGTGCTTGTATTTCTAAGTCCAGCATTCCAAAAGGGATGCTGGGTTTGATTAAAACAACTTCCTGGCTTATAGGTTATGTCAATATCCTGGTGGGATTTTATACCACTAATCTCAGCAGCCTGCAGTCTGCAGTTGCAGAACAGTTGAAGGAGGGGAGGAATGTTAACTAAATTAAAATGGCAAATTCACCTGCAGACTGTTTTTTATCACTACTTCAGGAGTAGAAGGTCTTGAGATAATTTTCAGGCAATAGAAGCTTGCACATACAGGAAGATGTAACATGCAGGAAGGAGAGGGGAGAAGATAGAAGAAAGGAGAATGCAGAACAGGGGAAGAACTGTCAAGAAAACAAAAAAAATTAAAAAGTAGCGCAGAGAAGATAGTTTCTGAGACCCAAGTCTTCAGCAGAAGGACAGAAAAGGAAATAAATAAAGAAGGAGACACAGAGCACGAGACAGAGATGAAAGTTTGATTAAGAAGAAGTGAGGGGATGCAGAGGGTTAGGGCAAACAAGACAAGCTCTGAGCAAGGTGAATTGCCATGGGAGAGCAGTGGGGAATGCAGTTAGTGTTGGCTGGGAATACAACATACAAGGGGTAACTGAGGCTTTAGTCCTCCAGATGTATTACTGTTCTATTGATCTGTGGTAAACAATTTCACTGCTCACAGGCAATTCACAGCTGTTGGCAGTATCACCGAGGGCCCCGGACACTTATATGCTGTGTATACATGCACAGGCATACAAGGAGAAAAAAGGCAGGTTCCCATAACCTTTGGTAGTAAGGGCTTGGGATGGAGTGGGAATGTTTGGTGCTGGCTCCTCCTCCTTACTTGATGCCTGCTTCATCTCATAAAAAGGAGATAAAATACACCACATTAACAGCCATCCCATCTCTAGACAAACAACTGCTCTTATTGCCACCTTCTCAAATACAGAGAGGTCCTCTGAAAAATCCGCAATTCATGGATCAAAAAGACAAAGAAGAAGTCATAGTCTCAACCCCCCATACAATTCCAGCACTGCAGGAGACCTAGAAGATAATCTCCAGCACTTTTCACGTAGCCCTGGAAAAGCCCCTATGAATTTCTTTTTCTCTTCATCCCCTAGGCTCTTGAACACACCCGGTTTGCATGGAGGCCAGTGGGGTTGCCAAGAGGCTCAGGGAGGAAAGAAACAGAGAACCCCTCCAGTCACCTGTCACTGGGGTGATTTGAGACTTTGGTGCCCTCACTTACAAATCTGTTCTGATGGGCAAAGGACACTGTCCCAGCTGTACCAGCAGAGCTGATGTCACACAGCAGAGCTGGGCCTCTGGATGCAGGTGTGGGAGGGATCCCATGGGCAGGAATGCAGCAGGAAGCAAGAGGAGATGGGGATGAAGTCGAACCTGCTGGAGGACCACAGGTCTGGCTCCTTACCCAACAGGAGAAATGGCTTTGCTGCTCTTGATCTCCTGAACATGCAGCTTCCCCAAAGAGGCTCTTATCTGTTATATATAATGAGAAGGCTGAGGTCTGCTACGAGGGAAAAGAGGTCTGCTACAAGGGGAAAGAGTTCTGCACTCAGATCTGATGAATCCTGGCTTTCTCTACCCCCCCTTACCTCTTCCAGCTGGAGGCACTTGTAGGGAGTCGTGGGAGAGAGATGGAGAAATGAAAAACTGAGATATTGAGACAGCTATTCAGGTACGTCTTTACTGAATCCCAAAGCCCTCCTGAGCTCTTTCCAAACAGAAATTGGCTGAAGGTGACATATAGCCCTCTGAATTTGAACCTCCTCGGGACATTTGTGCATACTGGTCCTGTCAGCATGCTATGTTAACTCATATATCACTTGTTTAATGATTTAGGGATTTGACCACTTTAGCTTGGGAGCAGATAGTGAATTGAAGGCAGGAAGGTTTGATTCCCTGCCTGTGTTTCTGTACACTCAGTCATCCTCAAAAGTGGTTGATATCTGCACAAGCCTAAAGGCAATCTTGGCTCTTTCAATTAAAAAAAAAAAAAAAAAAAAAAAAAAAAAAAAAAGACATTTAGGAGTCCTCAGAGAGACAGAGATGGTTTGATGCTGGCAGAGAATATCTAGCACTGCTTAGAATCACAAGGAGGAAAATGGTCTTGCTCCCCTTTCCAGGCAGGAATACCTCTCCTCACCTGCACTGTGGTGCCCATCACCATCCCTGTGCAGGAGGCCAGTGCCTTAGAGATGAGGCAGGAATACAGGCTATCAAGGTCCTCACTTATATTCTTTGCTCTGCTTTCTGTATGGTAGCTATGGAAGTACAGGCAGCTTTTACAGGTCTAAGACCAGAGACTGTTCTAGGTGATAGATTAAATCTCAGCTTAGTCTTTCTAGGGAATGAGGCTGCAGAAATTCTTACTGAGTTTTCTCAGGAGAAATGCAGTCTAAGTTAGATTCAGACTAATAGCTTAACACTTGTTTCTCTCTAAAAGCAGAAAATGCCCAAGGCATTTTTCTTGTGCTTGTGCAGACACTGATCACAAACCTGTACACAGCACCACACTCTGGATCCCTTCTGCAGAGAAAAATCATTAAGCAAAATCATTCGCGTACACCCAGCAAAAAAGGCAGAAGATGAAAAAAAATTGTGTGCAGAGGGAACAGTCACAGCTGTTTCAATTTATGAGACAAGAAATTGTATTTCAAAGAGAATACAGAAGTTCTCCCCTTTGAGAAAGTTATTAACCAGAATTTGCAATAAACCCCACTCCATTTATATGCCTCTAAACTGAAGGGCCCTGATAGAGATTATATTGCATTCTGCAGCGCTCTGCTCTGCCAAGAAGACCGCTCAGCCTCAGACCTTGCCAGCCCAGAAGTCTGAATCACCTCTCCTGCTTTGTTACCCATCACAGCCCTGCTTCAAGTTTCTCACCCTTTTCTTCCCCTCTTCAGTTCACATACCTCTTTTTGTTTTTTCAGTTTTTCCTCTTACTCTGTCTCCTTCCTCCTCTTCCCCTGTTATTCTCCTTTTTATCTTTGAACCCTTTTTTCCTTCCACCTGTATATATGTCCACAAGACTGAAACCTGACTGTAACTCAGATGAGCTACTGCAATGACAAAAAACATTCATGCAGGAATAGTGTATTGGTGAAACATCTAGGAGAAGAGTTCTCATACTCGCAGCTTTGTTTTGCTTTTATAGCTGTCTGTTACACTGCATTTGCTTTAAGGGGGACGATGCCATATTGCACCACATGGCTGGAAAAGACTTCATTCTTCAAAGCTGTAAAGAACTGAACCAAGGGGGCGGGGAGCGGAGAAGGTAAAAAAATACGCTACAGCTGAAGGAATATGCTACAGCTAAAGAGAAATCACTTCGAGGTGTTGGCAGCAAAGAACTTCACTTACAGAAGCTGGGCTGCTGGAGATTTCCTTGAAGATGACCCACTGAAGCTGTGTTTGATTTGAACTGGAAACGGCCTGTGCCTGTTTGTACTTGAGGACCCTAGTCGAAGGCTCAAGGCTAATTAAAATTTTTTGGCATGTAGTAGCTTTGATGCTTAAAAGCATGCAAACAAGAAAGCAAGAAAACAACAGAAGATACCATGGTGGTATAAAAGAGGGAGTCAAACACAGAGAAAGAGAGAAGGTCAATGCAGCAATCCCATGCATACCTGCTCTCAAAAATTGAAAATTTAATGTGGAACATGTATCTGTGCTTCACTCCCACTTGTTAACAATTAAGTAAGTAACTTAGGGAGGTGATAGATTATCCATGAAGGAAAAACAATAAATCAATCAGTTATATCAATAAAGGACACTTAAAATTCTCTCATTGTTGGAGGACAGACAGTGGCTTGGGTGGACCACTGCCCATTCTTCTGGCAAGGCTGCTCTTAGACAAGTCCTCTGTGTCCTGTTTCTTTCCACTTCTGTCTCACAGTGTCTCAACACACACTTTTCCATATATCTATTTGTGTGTGGTCACTTTATGTAACAGAATTTGTATGCAGCAGCCTGGAATGAAAGCATAACAAGTATTGCAAAATTGATATTCTCCTCATTAAAAAAAGAAAAATCCTCCCTTACCAAGTTTGACCTGGTAACTATATCTCCCTTTTGGACAATATATACTGTGCCGTACATACAACTGAAGCAATAAATAAGCCATAATGTAAAACAAGAAATGTCTTTCTAGCAGGGCAGTGACTGTTTGGCATGCACTCATTGATTTAAACATCAGCCAAACAGGTAATGATGAAAAGATGAGAAAATGCCTGGTCTCATTCAAGAGCCCAATCAACATGGTAAAAAAATCTTCCACGTTTTTACACAATAACTCTCTGGACACCTCCTGCTGAGGAGTGCCCAAGGCACTCGGGTAGGAAGTATTTGACCCTGCTGCCCAAAACCTCTCTGTTCACAAAACAAAAGACTTCAGTTTCCAGTATTTGGAGTCTTGTGCTTTTCCTAGCAGGAGTCATGGTATGTATTAAGCAAGAGCTCAGTCTTCTACAGCAAGCAATGGTCAGGACCCACACCAGTAAAGGGAGGGTCTAATCCAGGATAGGAGCAACAGCAAAATCAGCTGCTATTTTAGTACTATAAAAGCAGCCTTTCCCTTGCATGCTCCTGCCTCCACTGGCCAATGAAGCATCCTTTGTATCCTGAGCTATCCACTCATGTTTTCAAGCCTCTCTGTAGCCCAACCCGAAACCCAGTGTCAAACAGGCTTATGCTGAACCACTCAGGGTTTTGAAGTCGAACAAAAACAAATTGGAAAGAATACAGCATACTAGAGACAGTCTTTACAGTGAGCATTCTATGATCCTGGCAGGAAAATAAGTGAGCATCTTACTGATTTGTGCAATACTGCTTCTCTTTCAATTCACCTGCCTTTAAACAACACACTGAACTGTCTCAGGAGACTCCCTGGTTAGGGGTTCATCTCCGCACAGCTCTTCCTGTCCATCTCCTTTTAGCAACCAGCCTTTCTTTTCCAGTTCTTTCAGTATGAATACGTCTGCAGGGAAAAGCTGTTTTTCTCTGCAATCCCCAATTTAATACTCTGACATGGCATCAACGTCTTGCTGTTGTTTCTTCCTGTTAGTAAAGTTCTATCTCTGCCTTTTATGCCCCTTCTCCTTAAGTCATTCAATTTTCCTCTTCTCTCTGCCCTGCTTCTCCCTTCATGGTGGGGTTTGTGTTTTTTCCCTTTCCTTTTCCTCCTCTCCTGGAAACGTGCCATCAATACAGGAGAAGGGAGCACATCGAGAAAGGTTAGGCAAACACAACATTATGATCAGAATCAGCAACATATTGCTCATTAAACATTTAAAATCAACAGTTGCTGGCTTGATCTGCCAATATTGTGAGAAATGCCAGTTTCAGCTCAAGGTGCCTCCTGTTTCCAAAATGGCTTTATTTATGATGTGGGAGCTGGTGGCTGTGAGAACAAAACCCTACCTCCAGCGGCCAACAACACCCAAGCTACAGGCAGCTCCACGGAAAGTTCCCCAGCGAGCACCAATCGCTTCTGCCTCCCCAACACCCCCGCTGCTTTCCAGAAACAAATGGATGTGTAAGAGCACAGAAATGTGTTTGCAGGAGATAAATTATTTATCTGAAATTTACTGTTGTGAAGTCAGCGTAATTCTCAAATCCGCAGACATATTTTATGCACTGATAGGATGTTTCAAACAGGGGCATTTGGACTCGTTTCTTCCCTCCTCCTGCAAGTATTAACACAATAATGCCTCACCTGAAAAAGAAAAGAGCTGGTGCTGGAGCTGGAAAAGCAGTAGGATAATAGGCTTGTAGTTTCGTATTGTGTCCCAGAAAAGTTCTGTTTCTTGATAAACAAACCAGCATAACACTCATTTCCCTCCTTCCTCCAACCTCTGTGATATTTGCATTTATATTTTTTCTGCCTAGTCTACAAAGTTGATGCCTTTGGTAGTTGAAAAATAAAGCTTTATACTATATGAGGTACAAACTTGACTACTGTGGGCAAATCCCAGAGCCCTCCAGCTCGGTCAGTGTCCTCCCTCCTGCCCTGCAGCAGTCCCTGCTCTCCCAAACCAGGTCAAAGATAGGTCACTCCTACACCCATGCACATGTCCTCTGCATATGTACCGTTGTCCTCTCTTCTGCTGGCTTCTGGGACATTCCTGCATCAATCAAAACCCATAAAATTTTCCATTTTTTCAGGAGCCCCTTGGGTAGTACAGTGTATCCAAAACTATGCCACTGATCCAAACTGAGATTCCTTCTTCACAGACAATAATTTTTGGGAATTTTCGCCAATTATTCTGTAGGGAACAGAGCTAGATCCTAGGTATCAGTGTGAAGATCTATTCACTCTCAATTGCACTTGTTTGAAGCATGAAAAATAAGGTTGTCCTCTGCTAATATTCCCCGAACAATAACAAGTCCTGCAGATGCTCACAGGCACCCTCCACTTTAAGTCAGTCAGAATGGAAGGGAATATGGCCTCTCCCTTTGTTCTGCACGGGTGTATTTAAACGTGTGCATGCTCAAAGAGAAGCCAATGGCTTGCTCAAGGCTCTAGTAAATCCAAAAGGCAGCAGCAAAGACTGCAGTTTTTCAGAATGTGAGCATTTTTGAGAAATCCGATGGAATGCTTCCAACAATCCAGAGTTCCTGCAGAGAACCCCTGAAAGCTCCTCGCTTTAACAATAATTCTGTAAGTAGATGCACTCCCCTGCCTGCCACTGAAGAAACCTAATCACATACTAGATCCTCCATTAGAGTTGGCCACTCCACAGCACAGGAGAAGTGGGAAGTCATTTTCACTGAAACATGGTCTGAGCAACTTGAAATGCTGCCACTAGAGTTTTCAGAAGAAAAAGAAAAAATAAGACTACTTCTGATGTAAAAATAGTTATTCACTCTCCTTCTTGCACCTGGCATCCCTTTTGTTTGTTAATCCAAACAAACACCTGACCTTTGGTCAGATAAAACATGCTGGATTGGCACTGATAGGAGCAAGTCTTCACTGTGACTTCAAGTGGCTATTTTTGTATGCTGTTTGATATTCGGCAGGAAAGATGGAGCCCTTCTTCCCACCCTTTCCCAGCTAATTACCAGTCACTGCTGTCAACGGGACTGCAGGGCCCTGCTCAGGTCAGCCCCAAAGACTGTAGTCTTACACTTACATTCTGTGGCAGCAACTGAAAATGAAAAATTGCTGCTGCACTAACCCAGGTACCAGGCAGCCACGGAGATCTCACACTACTGGCCCGTTGTGGCACCGTGGATCTGGACAGACCTGGGCCACACCTGGCCAGCGACCCTCAAAGGGTGAGGCAGGCTGTGGCACACCTACTCACCTCAAACAGAAATGAAAATGTCAATGTTAACTGAGGTCAAGAAGTGGCTTTGGGTCACCTTCCAGTTTTCTGAGCCAGAACTGAATCAGAACAGCCCTCTTACTTCATCAGAGGCATCCAAAAAAAGAAAGCAGCAGCAGGTTTTGGTAAACAGCCAACGACTTGACTGACCAAGGGACTGTAAAGGAACATACATGTAATCTCCTGGATCTGAAAAATGTACAACTTGCAAAAAAACCACCTAAACCTGAAAGAAACCCTGCTGTAATGAAGCACAGATGATCTAAGCTCTAGGTATACCAGATAATTTAAACAGAAACAAAGCAAGTCCAAATTTCTACACATGGTACCATGACCTGAGGACTGAGGAGAGAGCAGCCCCACAGAGCAGCATTAGAATTTTGCTAGAAACCCAACAGTGTCCAAATGGTTTGCTCAACTTGCAGTAGAGTTGCACGTTCTGGCAGTCCAATTATTTAATCATTTAATTGTCTGCAATTATTGCCCTAAAATGAGTGCTCAGTTAATCTGGCCCTTTATTAGGCCAGGGAGCTGCGAGTCCCCAGGGGTACCTCAGCCTGCAGACCCTCACGGTTCGAGGCGATGCTGCACTGCAGAACGGTGTCAGTGTCAGAAACATCTCCCAGCCTCCTCCCAGGAGGGTTTGCTGAGGACTTGATCCTTCAGGCCACAGGTCTCCGTAATTGCCTTCTTTATCTGAACAAGGTGAAATAGCTGTGAAGGGATAACTTTTTATTGATTTAGTTAAAGTGATGTTACCTGTCCTCTGGTCAGCATTCTCCTATCATTTCAAGAGTGTTGTGTTTCTTCCAGAACAGAAGTAAAGTAAAAATCATAATAAGTCAGTCGTGTGCACCTCTCTAACAGGGTTAATTTTAAAATTACACCTTTGGTTAAATGGGTGCAACTTGGTCTTGTAGCCAAGCTCTGAGCTCCCTTTTTAAGAATAGGTAGCACACCAAAAGCTATTTTCTTATAAGAAACCCCAGAAATAAGTTTCAAGCCTCAGAGAGAAGGATTAATTTGCTAGTAATGAAAGTGACACACAGGGAAAATGTAAAATCAATCTTGTGTTTAAAGGCAGAACAACACTGGCTCCACTTCCTTTTTTTTTTCTTTCTCCCTCATTTTCCTCCCCACTCCCCATAGTGGCTTGTTACCACCGAGCATACATTATGCACATTACCCACAAGCCTCTGCTCTGTTTAAATTAAAAAAAGAAACAGCGTTTTTAATCAATCTATTTGCACTCTTCTGCCACAACTCACAAAAGCAGTTTGATTTCTTTTCATTGCTCTCAAGAGAGCTGAACACAGATGACTAAAAAAACCACCACAAACTAGTAATAATAATAGCAATAGTAGCAATAATAATAGTGACACCCCTCCCAAAAATAAAAAAAAGAATAAAGAGAAATAATAGAAAGAAAAGGCACAGTTAGCCTTGATCAAAACCAAATCAAAACACAAACTACGTTAAAAAATGACACATCAAACTTAAGCAAAACTCAGTGATCTGTCTTGTTCTGACCTTGGGCATCTCTCCCTCACACCACCAACAGGTGAGAACAACTGTAAACAACAGAGGGACTCTTCAATCCTGTAAAAATTGTATTGTCTGCCTGCACTTTTTCTCAAGTTTCTGGCAAATCTGCTACATGCACATTTGGAAAAGAGGTTATTCCTAGGAATTCAGACCCTGTCTTGTGTTTCACATACACCATGATTCAAATGCAAAATTAAAAATAGCAGAGAAACGGTTAGCTGGTTTTGCTTGTAATGAATCACAGCCACAATTAATTCTACTGTTCAGATCTGGGGATTGCTAATTCTTTCCTTCTTTCTCCATTAAGACAACAGGAGGAAAAGCAGACCATTGCTTAACAAGGCTATATCATGCTGAGAACTCCTGCTCAGTTTTCTAGCCGTAAACAATTTTACACGGTGAAAACCTTTTTCTTCCTCTTTCTTCAGCTGATAAGAAAAGAAAAACAACCTTCCCAGGAAGGAACCTTGAAACAGAACCAGGATCTCTTCATTGCTGGACCCCTAATGGGGGGAGACCTTGTAGCCACAGGAACTGGTTCCTCACTGCAGATGCTCTTCTGCCTCCTCTGCCACCCTAAGGCAGCACCCGTTCTACATCTGAAACACTTCACATGATCTATACAACAGTATGGGGTAGCTGCTGCTAGATGTATGAACATACTTTATTTTTTCAGACTTAAATGTACTCCAAGTCGCACATGTTTTAGATTCCTGGACTTAGTGTTCAAGCAGTAAAGATCCTGCCAACACGGTGATATGTCTCTCTGCTCCAACCCTGATACATAACTTGTCCCTTTTGGCCATATGAAAGACATCCACGGTACATTAATGCTAAATTATATTCACAGTTTAAACTGTGAAAAAGATTTACTGTTCAAAGATGTAAAGCCAGGGACCGCATCCAAGATACAAATCTAGATGCTAGTTCAAAAATGCAAACATTTTGGGTTGTCAACACCTTAGGGTTTGGTTTATACTTATCTCCAACCAAAATATTGCCATTTCTCCCTGCAGCTTAAAAAGTGTAAGAGAAGGAAAGGTACTGGCTGCCTTCCTAATTGCTTCTTTGTAGCAACCACCTGCATAGGAAATAATGCTGGTATTTGCCATGGGTTTTAAGAGAATTATTAGATGCTCTGTATGCACAGAAAGTCACTGGCCCTGGATGACTAACTCTGTAGAGCCATAGAATGGCTGGAGTTGGAAGGGACATTAAAGGGACATTAAAGATCATCTACTTCCAACCCTCTGCCATGGACAGCGATACTTTCCACTAGACCAGATTGCTTTAAGCCCCATCTGGGTTGGCCCTGAATATTGACAGAGATGGGGCATCCACAACTTCTCTGGGCAACCTGTTCCAGTGCCTCAAACACTCATACAGTAAAGAATTTCTTCCTTATATCTGATCTAAATGTACCTTCTTTCAGTTTAAAGCCATTCCCCCTTGTCCTAAATGCCCTTGTAAAAATTCCCTCTCCAACTCTCTTCTTAGCTCCCTTTAGGTATTGGAAGGGGCTCTAAGGTCTCCCTGGAGCCTTCTCTTCTTCAGACTGAGCAAGCCAAACACTCTCAGCCTGTTCTCATGGCTTCTTATAGGACCTTTTTAATTATTTACACCCAGGGTGGAGAGTTCATGGCAACTGCCATCACTTCACTTTGTGCCAAGTGCAAAATGAAACCTCGCCACCTCTTCTTATGTGCACCAAAATCAGATTGCTTTCCAAGATCCTGACTTTCTTCTGATTAGTCTTTGATCTCCATGTCCAAAAATTTATTAGAGCAGAGATTCCCATGCATGAAGTTCCTCTGCCTCAGGAACTTCATTCCTTTGTCTTTAAAAATCCTGATTATAGGTATAACACTGGTTGTAAAAGTGAGACTGTAGAAGAGATTCCCTGTGCTTCACTAATTTTTCAAGGCAAAGGATGCTTTTCTCAAATGCCAGAAACACAGAACTTGCATCAGAGAAGACTCCATCTGCCTCATCTACCACTCCCAGCAGAAACAATCCTGCCACAGGAAATAGGTTTTTTTCGCTGCTGATGCGCAAGGTGAAAGAAAATCTCATTCAGTTTTTGTTCCACCGGGTCTGTGAGGCTGAGAGAAATAGGCAGTTGTTTACATCTGCACGGTAAAGAGATGGGACTCAAATACAGGGAGATACAATGCTGCTTCATGGGTGTGCGCTCACATAGTAAAACAGGGATTAATGGATAAAAATCAGACTGGCTACTATTAGGATTTCCAATAAAGCAGAAATCCTTTAGGATCTCCTGAGGAGAGACAGAACTCCCACCTCCCACGCAATGTCGGTTTATCACTGACTCACCGCACTGCAGGACAACCACAGGCCAGCAGACCCCTTTTTCAGCAGCCTTAATCCACCCCAGCGTGCACAACAGGGTGCAGAGGCAGTCAGCAGTTTGCCTGCTCTCCTAGGAGCAGGAAGCAGCCTGGATGCTCCTCTTATCTAGCTCCTGGGAAGCTTTGGAAGAAAGGCTTCAGCAGCAAAGAGCTTCAGCTGTCTCCTCAAGATTTCTGAACAGCAGGTAGTTCAAACAGACTGCTCAAGTCTGAAGCATCTCTGGTGTCAGGGTTGAACAGGAGAAGGAGAAGAAATGCTCTTTAGTGCTTGGACATATGAAGACTTTTGAAATCCACACAGTATTTTCTCCCCTGCTGGGTTTCATTTCCTAGTGAAGAGCTATCATTACATATATATATGTATAAAAAATACCACCTCACATTTTCACCATCATTCACTATTCTGAATCCCCACACCTACTGTGCAAGTGCTTTCTCCGGGGAGATTTTCCTCCCGAAGTTTTGCTATCTGATCAACTTCGCAAACAGACTGAAGAATGTTCTGTTGATACACAACGCACAGAATGGGCAAAACCCTGCCCAGATGTCACCATTAACCTCTGCTACAGCCCCACTGATGCAGTGCAGCTGAGGGAGCCTTGCTGACATGCTCTGAAGGGCAGACAAGAACTAGAATTAGGGACAGGAGCCAAAATCTGGGGAGGTTCAGTGTGGAGCTTTCTGATGCTCCTGAATCTCTTCTGAGTACTGCAAAAAGCTCTGTGTGCATGTATTTACACATGCGTGCCTGTGAGCTTTTGCCTGTGATGGAGGACTTGGCTCTATACAGGAAGGTGAGGACTGTGCCCTCGTTTCTTTCCTCCTCCAGTCAGAACACTTCTATTTTCTTTTGCATTTCTTCTAGGTTTCCTTGGTTTGTGAAGCCTGCAGGGCAAGATCCAGAGCTCCTGAGCACAGCAAAGCCCATGGCACTGGGCAGAATGGCTTGGATGGCTGGTACATCATACACAATACAGCTCAGTCTCCCACTGCATCAGCCCTCGTTATCTCAATCCTCAGCTTCGTACTGGTTTGGCAGTCCTCCTCCTCTTTCTGTTTACATCTTTGTTCTTCAAGCTGTATCAAAGCACCTGGGGCTTCACCCCGTTCCCTGGGCACCGGGCACCCAGCTCTGCCAAGAGCCCTAGCAAGCACTAAGGAGACAGAGAATGGAGAAAACCTTGATTTTCGTTTCTTTTCCTCCGTCTTTGCTTTTCAGGATCCTCTCCCAGATGAGTGGCTAACTGCCTAGAGCAGCTTTAATTCCTCTATGGCAACACACTACACTGCCAAGCATTATTCACAGAGGACAGGAACAGGATGGGGCAAATGTGGATGGAAGGCAAGTGGAGAAAACCAAAAAGAGTGAGCAAATGATTGCAAACCAATTTGCAGACAGGAGGGGAGGGAAGGAACAGGGACGCTGTGACTGAGGTGTTTATCCCTTAGTGCAGTCGCAGTTACCATGCAGCTGGGATCAGCAGAGTGATGAGGGGGGTGCTCTCCCCTAGGAAAGCTGTGAGCAGCACTCAGCCAAGCAGCTTCTGAGACACCACACTGCCACCAACATCTCCCAGGGCAGCCCAGCACGCTCCTCCACTTGCCCAGGCACTGGGATGCACTGATCTCTCCCGAGATGGCGGGGCACACCTTTGCCAAGGCCCTGCAGAGCTGCTCGTGGCTTGGGCAGGGAAGCAAAACTGCTTTTGGAATTGTAAGTGCTGCTGTTTGTAGCACCCCAGAGACAGAAAGAAACCAGCAGCTGGGATGGAGGCAGGGGACTGGTTTGCCTTCCTTCTTTAATAAGCTGCTCCCAGACAATAATGTGCTGCAGCACTGCAGAGGGAGCAGGCTCTGATGTTAAGGGCTGTCTGCCCTGTGCTGGAGGGTGATGAGTGCATCTCAGCTAGGTGAGCTGCTGGGATGCAGGGCTGCTGTCTGGGGCGTGAGCTGCATCATGCCACGATGCTGGGCTCCTCCAGCCTGGCATCTGGGTCCAGCAGCCCAGGGCAAAGGGAAATTCCCACAGTACAACAGGGTCAGCTAAGCAACACCATTTGCAGAGATGAGGCTGAAGAAATGGCTCCCTCTGGCCTGGCACAGGCCATCCTCCCAGGCCTGTGGGCAACAAGGTGCCTGGAGAGGCCAAGCCTGCAGAGCTGCTGTGAAAGCCCTTTCCCAGTGTTACTCAGGGAGGCAGGCTGACACCACCTCCAGTTTACAGGTGTCCTGTGGGGTGGGATGGCTTGCCCTGCATCCCTCTGGCCAGACAGGATGTCAGGCTTGCCCCAGAGTCTCTCTGACACTGGGTGCTGCACTCAAAGCCCTTTTCCCTTTGTGGGATGGGCTTCCAGCTACCACTCTGCCCGGGAGATGAGGCAGGAGAGGGGGATTCCAATGGTCATGCTCAGGCTCCTGAGAGCTCTGTAAGGCTGCCCTGAGCCCCTGGCTCACTGGGGCTGTGGGGCACATGGGCTGGTACATGCCTCACCTGGTGCTCTGGGCTCCCTCCACCCCGGGGCTGTCAGTGCCATGCCTGAGAGGTGCTTCAGTAGAAAATATCTAGGACACAGTGGGGGGCTGACAGGCAGGTGGAAGAAGAAACAGATGTGGAGCCGATGTAGTGTGAGGACTGGGTTTGACCTGCAATATAGCTAACACCAAAATCAATCTACCCACTGTAGCCAGTCCTCCACCCCTTGGCTGCCACTCCCCTTGAACACTTACAACAACATATTATTCCTTCCATCCTCTGCCAAACTCATGTCTTTCTGCTGTATTTGCTTTCCCATCCTGTTCATTCCTCACTCATCTGTCTCTCCCCGTTTCATTGTTTTCCAGTGTCATTCTTTCCCCACTGTGCTTTCTATTTTCCCCATTTTATTTTTTGCAACCCCCCCAACACCCCCTTATCTTTCAGCTGCCTCTGCTGTCCGTCCTTTCCTTCATCACACTGGCCTAGCATTTTAAGCCAGCTAAATATCTACCTATCCTTCCAGCCTTTCACTGTGATATGTATCTGTGTGGCATATCTATTTATTAATTTCCTATATAGAAAATACCAGCAGGTTTTGTGTTTTGTTTTTTGTTTTTTTTTTTTCTTGTTTCTCTCTCCCTCTCCTCATCATTATGAGAAAATAATGAGCTGTTTGGTCTGTTTTACTGGTTGGAGGGAGGAGGGGAGAGAAAGGAAGGGCATGTGGGAGTAGCAAGCCAGGTGCCCTGGATTGTTTGCCTGGAAAGTTCTTTTCCTCTTTCTTCCTTGCCCACTGTGGCCTCATTTATCTAAGGATGTAGCAGCTTTTACTGTACATTATGAAAAAGCCTAAGAAAGCAATCATTCTGCAGAAGAGGAGGCAAGAGAAGCCATTAGGAACACAAGGGCTCTCTGCTAATCATTACCTGAGCCTTGCCCAGGGCTAACAGCTTGGAAGCAGGTTTATGATTGTCTCCCATGGCCCATACGTAGTGTCTTACATGAGGATTTTTCAAATGCTTCCCTGATTCTGGATGTTCATACGAAAATAAGCATTAAACTATGAGTTGAAGTAGGACATAAAAATAAGAGGACCACTGCTACCTCTTCCAGCCTTGTGACTGTGTCAGTCAGTGTTTATTACTGCTGCCATCTGCTTCCCATCCTTGTTTGTAGCCTCAGACCCTCTTCTGCAGAGAGGTACCTCTGCTGTCTCCTGCACAGTCACAGACATTGTCCCTGATCCCATATCCTTTTCCTTTAGACTTTTATGGCTCTGCTGCTTTCCTAAGCACGCTCCCAAAGTGACGTCTATCACAGTAGACACCAAGAGTCCATTTCAAGCTTGCCCATGCCATCTGTGCTTTGACAGTATCCTTTAACCCTCTGCAAGTGCTGGTGAGCACCTGCTGAGGAGAACAGTGAACAACACACCTTAACACTCAGTGGTAGCTCAGCAGTTAACCTAAAGTTGACCAGGCAAAAACTTGAGATGTTAAGCGAAGTATTTTTTATTCCCTCCCCTTACAATTGGCCTGAAATACCATGACAAGCATTATTTATCTTATTAAGTACACTACATTAACCTTGCAAATATGCTAATGAACAAAAGGCGCTGCCTTAGCAGCTTTTTAGAATAGGAAATTAAAAATGTTCATCAGAAAGCTTTTAATTATTATTATTTCTTAAATGCTGGTGTAGTGCAACAGTTCTACTTCTGCCAGGGGCATTAGAGGAGAAGGATGAGGGACATATGCCTTCATCCTCAGAGCTGCCCCCAAAATTCCACGTGGGTATTCCTACCTGACCTACACATTAAGGAGCTGCTCTGTCCTGCAGCTGCACTGCTGGCCCAGGGAAGGGAAGAGCTGAAAGATCAGGCAGGCAGAGAAGGGAAGACTAAACTGAGTACCTTTGCTGAGGTATTGCTTTGGCACTGAAAAGCATGCAGGTACAAATGCTGTATGCTGGAGGAGGACTGCAAACAGAGAGAAAGGTCCACGTCCTTTGCTCAGGATGAGCTTCTGGTAGCTTCCTGAACGTGATGCAAGCCCTGATCTAGGAGAGCATGGAGCTCTGTTGCTTGCGCTTGGCACTGGCTTTTGAAAATAATATGCTTGGCCTGAGCAAGGTGCCTTGTCTCCTTGTCTCCCTGTGCAGCCAGAGGAGAGGGAGAAGTGCCCAAGGAGCCCCTTATCCCAGTCTCAGGCCAGAACAATGGCTCCCATTCCCCAGTGCCTCAGATGGAGAGCAGGGGCAAGGCCTGCATGGTTGAAACTGCCCCCGTGGTGGTCAGGGTGATGGCACAAGGCACCCTGCACCCTCTTAGCTGCTGGCAGAGGTTTGAGCTGGTGCCATCACAACTTCTTATCCCAAGAACACTGCCATACCACATGCCAAGGCTAGCACAGCCCAAGCACATCTCCTGTCTGCCCAACAGCCCTGAGCTGTGGCTGTGACAGCTCTCGGGCAGTGTGGCAAAGCAATGGAAAGCACCACCACTGAAGGCCCTCCTGTGTCTCAGGGAGTGTGCACTGCTGATTCACAGCCCTTTCCAGGGCTCGCCCTCAGCACGGTCCTCCTGGTTCCCTTTCCCATGGTGACAGACACACTCTGCTCCCCCGGCTGCCTACACCTCTTTCCTGGTGAGAAGCAAAGAGAACAACATTTGCAAGTGAGGCCTGACAAAACCTACTCCCACCAGCTAGAAAGCTGTGATTCTCTCAGCTCATTCTGCTCAGGGCCTGTTCCAGAGTGACTTTCCACCACGCCTGGCTGTGCTGCTTCTTCTTGCACCCAGACAGTCCTTTCCAATGAGTTTGCACTGCTTCTCTTACCATGAACTGGCTGTCATTGCTCCTGTGGCTCCTCACAGGGCAAGGTCAGCTCAGCTGGCAGAGGCAGTGCAGTCACAAACGCAATTTCTGATTATTTCTGTATTTTTTAACGGTGGTGTTACTGTTGCAGGCTGAGGGCAGCTGCTTTCACAGCTGCTGCAGCTTGCTAGTGCACTGCAGCCAGCATCACCCAGGAGATAAGGCCAAGGAGCACAGCTCTGCACTTCTGTGCCTACTATCTCTCTAAGCTTTTTTCAAGCTTTTACGTTGTTTTTTTTTTCCTAAGTAAAATCTTAAGAGGGCAGATTTAGCCCAGTATCCAATGTCTTTCTGGAGTGTGCTCTGATAAAGGGAAAAAATCATCCCTCAAGCAGCGTAGAGGTGAGGAAGCTTATCCCATGCCTCTGTGTGGGAACTGTCACAGCAGGATAAACCAAGGGAAATCAAAAGCTCAGAGATTTACCCAGACGCAGAGAAAGGGATGATATTATCCAACATGACATTACATGTTCTTTCTGTAACACAAATCAGCTTCCATCGGTCAAATGCTGCTCTCCTCTGACATGATAGTCTTCCGGAACAGACTGCAGTGCTGCAGGAGCTCTGCGCAGATTTTTCACTTTGTTTGTTTTCCCATTATAATAATTTTCTCTGTAGTCATCACTCCAAGGTTGTCTTTCTAGGAGAGGCTGAGGCAGCAGTAACTGGGCGCAGACCCACAGATGGCTCCCTGATAGTGCCTTGGACTGGCATTTGGCAAATAAGGAGTTGAGTGCCCTATTCTCAGGCAGCAACAACGAGCTGCTCCCTACGGTGTTTTCTGATGGGCAATGCTTGGACAGCACAGCTCTGCTGGCCTTCTCAAAGCTGCTGTCTGTGTGCTGCCTCCTCTCGAACTGCATCTGCATTAGAACAAGTATCTCATTGGCTTGGGCCGGCTTGAAACACAGTGCCAGTATCTCCTGTGATGGAAAGCTTTAGAGGACAACTATTGCAACAACCTGGGACATGCTGTTGGATGTCTGCCCTGTCCTGGGGTCTCAAAGGCAAAAAACCAGCAACCAGGAACAACCCCAACTGAGGTAAAGAAGTCTGAATCCATCCCATGCTGATTTTTCACTCACTGTCCTTTGCATACCTGGCCTTTCCCATGCCCTTGGCCCCCTCTGTCAGCAACCTTGCCGTGGTTAACTAAGGCTAACTAAGCCATGGTTAGCAGGAGGTGAAGGAGAGACAGCTTCTGAGCTCTCCTGTGTTTCTAATGGGGAGCCCCAAAGTGACCCCCTGCACTCAGAAACGTGTGCACACACTCCTGGAACTATGTGAATTACATCTTCAAGGCAATAATCTCCTCAGTCCCCAGTCACATCTGTGTCTCAGGACACTGGGTTATTTGGGCCCAAATTGCATTTAGTTCCACTCTTTAGACCATGGTATTGGAGAGGAGCAGTTGCACCGTCAGAGCTGAGAGATGGATTTGTGAGAGGTGTTGGGAGGGAAGGAGAGATTTGCATGGGGGAGAATGAGGAGATGGAGACTAAAGACAGAGACACACACATACCATAAAAAGTTTCTTTTTTGCAAAGAAAGCACAAACGATGATGGCAAGGCCCTCCTTGCCCATGGCAACATATTGTCATCCTCTTGGAAACCTTGCCAGAATTGCCATCATGAGAGAGGGAGTGAGGGCTGCTGGAGGTAGAGCTGCTGGCATGTCCGCTTTCTGGACACGGCATAGGTCACTCTAGGGAGGGGATCTGATCTCTGGCATTTCAAGGACTGAGTCACAAATCACAGCTGTGTGTTTTTCGATATGCTCCGCTGATGCTACAGAATGGAGCATCAGGCAAACATGGAAGAGGTTTAAGGAGGGATGGAGGGAGAAGAGAGGAAGGCATCTGTGTGTGTGGGAAGGAGGGGGCTGTGGTTGCAGAATAATTTGCTGACAAGAATGCAGCAATTTATTCTGAGCTACTACAACTGACCAGTGCATTCTCTTTCATCTCTGACTTATCTCTTCCTTTCTAGTACAAACCTTGGGCAGCCCAGGGCCTGCCTTCCTCCTTCTCTGAGGATAGTGCTGACTTGGGAGGCTAGAAGAGGCCACTGTTATCAGCAGAGCTGCCTTCATCTCAGCTCCTTTTTCCCCTGATGAGTCCAGCAGCATCCCAACTTTCCAGTGGAGAGAGCACAATGCAAACCCTGAATCTATAGCCAAGCTTTCAGTGGGAGCTGTTAGGTAGGGAGGTCTCCCTTCTTCTCTTGGGGCTCTCTAGCAACAGGTTCCTTCCATCCCAGTCTGTGAACAGTAAATAGGTGGTTTTAATTCCTATTTACTGCCTCAAATTTTTTGGTTCTTTTCCCCTTTTTTTTTTTGCTAAGATTGCTGGCAGTCTTGGTACTGCAAGGCCACACTTGCTAGTAGCTGTGCAGTGCCATGCACCCTCATGGTTATGTATCCCCTTCATCCATTTCGGTTCAGAAAACTGCTCTAGAGGTGCACACCAGCAGCACTAAAGGAAATGAAAGAAGGAAATGAATGACTGAACAGAACTGGCTCAGCCCCCCGGTCCCTTACTTAATAGTCTCCCTACTTGCTCTGGAGAAGGACTGCTCTGGTTGCAGGCCAGAAAGCAGAAAGGCTGCAGAGAGGTTGAGAGAATTCCCTCAGTTTTGATTTTTCTACTACACAGTTAAAAGAGTGGTCTGAAAACTTTTTAAAGTTGACCTGCTCAGGGTAGACAGGAACTGGATAGCAATATTGGAAAAGCAAAAAAAGCAAAAAAGAAGAATAGAGTTTTGATAAATAAAAGATTACACAATTCACTTTTTATGCAGGAGCACAGAGTGCACTGGCCCACTCTTTCCTGATGGTATAACCTCTCAGCTGGCATGGCTCCCGGGGGGATACCTGCTGTGTGTGCAGTACCACCACTTTTCTGCAAGCAGGAGCCATTTGGCTGAAGACCCAGGTATACACTGGCAGTCCTGCTCTCACACACACTCTCTTCATCTCATTGTCATGACCCTAGGCCACAAAGGCACGAGTCACAACACAGGCAAGAATTACCCTCCTCAGAATACTCAGGACTATCACAGTGCTGGCCAGGTGGAGCTCAGGCTGACTATTCAGCGCATTGCAGCAGCACAGTGAAGACCAGCAGACTTTGCTCTGAGCTGTGGTACTGTTTTGACTGCCTCTGTTTCTCAGTCCCACCACCTGGTTTGGGGGCAGGAGCATGGAGCAGGTTTTGAACAGCTCAGCTCATGCAGGAGAGCACCTTCCCAAGAGCAGCCCACACTCAGTCTCTGCTGTGCTCAGGCCAGAAGGTCAAAAAGGGCAGCACACACTGGACAAGAAAAATTATTCCTTCCTTTGGAGCCTGAAAGGGAGATTCTCTGGAAGTCCTGAGCCCCAGTACCTGAGTTTTTATTAGAAAATTAGTTCAGACTGACTAGCTTCTACTGGATTTCAGTCTAAGTCCAAAGAAAGGGTTTATATGGCACCACTAACTTGCTGTACTGATGAAATCTTCAAAATAAGCCTCCAAAAGCTAAATTTTCATTTAGTCTATTTATTTATTTTTAAATTGCATGTCAGTGTCTGTGCCAAACACCAACAGTCAATACAGGACTTAGATGATAATAAATGTAATGTTAATTACATGCTTATTGTTACTCATTTTTTAATAAGCTCTTTACATGCAATCAAGTAATAAAGCAAAACTGAGGCTCTTTGCAAAGCATACTGTTCCCAAGGAAGCACACAAGAAGCCAGAAAAGTCTCCAGAGAGGGCTCCAGACCTCAGGTGAGGTTCCAAACACTGATCCCCAGATCTTCTGACAACACAGCCACAATAGCTGCTAACCTGGTAGCCTGGCAAAAGATACTGGCAAAGAGCAGAGCTATATATAAAGACACCCAGAATCTCTCCAGCCATGACACCCCAGCCCCATGCTCAGAACCATGCACAAACCAGTAGGGAGAGGCAAAGCAGCTATCTAGGGAAATATCTCTTTGCCTTCCCACCAAAACCCCCGTGTTCATGGCAGAATTTCCAGTTCTCTGCATGTTAAATTGTTACGCTACAGCATTTCACTCCTTGGTAGGAACAGAAATCTTACTCACTAGAAAAAAAGAAATCCTGCTCCTCAGTTTGTACTAGCCATGGAAGAATCTAAGATAAAACATGTTAAAAAACCCTGTGATGATTTTATATGCAGGAGAATGATGCTATTTTTGAGGATTTCTTCAGCCCTGTTAAGCTGGACTTCAGATGAGTAAGGTGCCTGGATTTGTTGCTGAAGGCATGCAGACAGTGTGACTGGTACAGTGAGCTAAAATGTCCTAAACCATTTCCAAAACATTTCATAATGCCAGACACAATCATATCTTTAACAGTAACACACAACAGCATAAAGGGTTTACCAACACAAACTGCAATACGTTCCCTTACTCCTGCATGACAGGGTTACTATATGAAGCTTGTTCTCTTCAACAGAGCTGACAAAGCCAGATGCCATCCCTGCCAGCACACATTTTATATCTGGGGCAACTTAAGGACCCTCTGATTGAAGGAAATCCTCCTCCTACCAAACACAGACTGGCAGCAAAAATGCTTCATGGCCCTTTTTTTCAGCCTTAATGACTGTAACAGCTTCTGCAATCTTTGTAAGGGAAGCGGCCAAAAAGGGGCAGGAGATTGATTGTCACTCAGCTCCTGCCACGTTACAAAAGGAACTGTGCAGTGAGGGATGCACAGGAAGCCTCGGGGAAGGGAGATAAGGGAACAGAGGGGAAGAAGTCAGACTTGAGAGATACACTCCCCACCCAAGCCTGCCTATGGGAATCTGATGAATGCGGATCTTTCTTAATATGCCCGAATATTAGAAAAGTTTGGCTTTCTGTCTGAGTCTTGCAACGTGAATCCAGTCCTAGCCAGCAGGCAGTAATCATAACCAAGTCCCTTTTTCTGGACTGAAACTGGCTGCCTGTCCAGGGGTCTCACTTACTTAATACTTCTGGAGAAGCATTTAGGTGGAGCCCAATTGCAGGTGCAGTCTGTAGAGTTGCCTGTAAGGAGCAGAATGCTGCTTGGGGAAGGACACACAACATCTGTCCTAAACTTTACTTATATTGGCCTTCTCTCCTCCCTTTTGCACCTGCTATTTTTTAAAGCACCTATTTGGTATTTACCTCCAAGCCAGAACCTTCATGCTCCACAAACACAGGCGCACAAATGACTGAAACAGTTTTGGAACAAGACATCCAGAATATAATGAGCAGGGGAGAGGAAAAAATTAAAGGCAAGAAAAAATCAGCCAGCCCAGCAAACAGCATTTAAATCTCTCTCTTCTTCTCTTATTCCCTTATTCAGTCATTTCTGTCTTGCTTTGAGTGTGCTGTTTTTATCTTCTTCACTCTCATATAAAAGCCCAGCTCCCCTAGTGAGTGTGCAGATGATGATTTGGCATTGTCCAGGACTATTATGCTGTCAGCTCTCAAAGAAAAAAAGGCTTGTAAAAATCCTGTAGTCAGACAAAAGCAGAGCATGTGGCTCAGGACAGTTTGTACTGCTGTCTGCTAATAACCTTTCTGAACAATAGCTTACATGGAAAGATCTTTCACTGAACATGAAATTCCTCTTTCAGCTTCACCTTCACTTACTCCTAATTACTGCTCCACTCTCAGTTATATGCATGCTACATATGCAAATCCTCTTTCAAACTCTTTTGTGCAGAATCAGAGGTGCGTCTCCCTCCCCCTGGTCCTGTTCTAGCACAATCTTACACTATCCTTGCACAATCCACCACACACTCACTACTACTCCCAGTTCAGCTCTAGCTTTGTGCAAAGTCATTCACATATGTGGTCTTCACCATGCCCAGCAATTTGGCTCCTGCTCTGCTCCCAGGTATATGGAGCTCAGCTTCACATAGGCCATTTTTCTTTCTTCATTTCTTCAGGAATAGAAATTTGATAGAAAATGAAGAGGCCCAAGAAAGCCATTTCTATTAAAGACCTAAGGTAGAATCAACAGCTTCTTCCAAAACACAGAAAATCAGGTTTTCTTGAGGCAACTTGAAAAGGTAAGAATTGACAGGTGAAACAGTGGTGTGATCAGATAATTGACCCAGCTTCTCCCTAAGCCCAAGCGGTGCCAGGTTCATTGCAGCCCAAGTTATACAAGCTGGTTCCTCTGCTTGGCTTGTAGAGACGTGGGCCCTGGCAGAAGAACTGAGGTGACCTATCTCAGACAATTTATGACATTGTGCTCTCCAGCATTTGCTCTGGTGCAGATTACCAGCTTCGTGACAGTGCCAGGAATATGCACATTATGTGCCCGTGCATCAACTGTCCCTGTTTACAGCACTGGGCCGCTGCTGATTGTGGGTTTGGGCTAAGACTCTGGACTGTGAAAGTGAGCTGGTGTGTCATCGTGTCTGTCTTTCTGGCAACTCAGCTCTAGGGAGAGTCCCTCACTCCTACTGTCTACACAGTCAGTACCAGCATCTCTGCTTTTCTGCCAGAGGAGCCTGCAGCCCCACACAGCCAGTTCTGGGAGGACCTAGTTTACAGGAAAGATTTAAATGGTTGAATCTGATGAGTGCAGGCTGCTGCCACTTAGAGAAAATCCTCAAATGAGAGCAAGGATGTGGCAATATGTAATGGATCTGTGAAGCTGATGTATGCAAAAAATGGCACAGCAGAACCCAGAAAGGAGACTGGAAATAGACTTGGAAGTGCCCCTTGCTGTGTATGCACCTAAGCCCAGGTCAATGCACGGTAACCCCAAACACAAAGCACAGGCAGGCTCTGGTCTCTGCCAGCCCTGCCTAATGCCAGGTGTACACTGCTGTCATGGATAGCGTTAACTCCATCTTACACCACCTCAGACAGGTCAGCATGCAGTCCAGGGGGTTCACAGGGAGCAGGAGCAAGCTCTGGGCTTGCAGGCTTTTGGTGGGGTATTTGTGAGCTGTGTCTGGTTCCTGCTGGCCGTCTGTCGGTTTAATGAACATCATGCAGCCAAGCTGGGGACGGGAAAGCTGCATGCAATCCAAGGGTGAAATACACCCTGAAAATGAGGGCTGCAAGGAGAAGCAACCTTCTTTAAGCTCTGAGCTCTTTTCTGAGCAGGGCCATATCCTGCTGTTACCAGGATGCCTATTCCAAATAATGCTGCATTTATTTTAGCTGACAAAAATTTGCCAGAGCTGGTGACATAAAGGCTCGTGCCTACTGAGACAAGAACCTAATTCGGGCAACCAAGTAAGCTGTATATAATGGGCACATCAGGCACAAAATAGCTGGAAAAAGGTCACATGAGCTGAAAACCCGAGTGTGTAGGATGAGTTTGGTGCTCTCTGAGTGGACTGAATGAATCTTCTAACTTAAATGTGGTGCACTTCTACATCACCTGTATCACTGCAAACACTTAACCAGCCCTAAAAAACACCCTGAGTGCATGAAGTGCTTACAGGGAATGGATGTGGAGTCAGACACCTTCATAACCTGCTCACTGGAAGGTGGAGTGGAAAGGGCCAGGGCAAACGCTCTCAGGCTGGAGCTGGTCACAGGGACTAACACCAATCTTTTTGGGATGCTCTATTGTATGTCAGCAGCAAGCACAGGTGGCCAAAATCCACAAGCAGGGGACACAGCCCAATGACAGAGAGGGGCAGGGAATCAGGAAGCTATGGGGAACTGCAGTAGCTGATGCTAGTTTGCTTCTTGCAGTGCAGCTTCCTGTGAGCTGCTCCTGCCAGCCTCAAAGTTAAGGTTCACTCATCACGCACACCCACCGAGTCCTGTTCCACTGAAACAACACTCCATCACTTTCTGAGCACTCACACACATGACCAACACTGTGTATGTAGCTTCCGGCTTATATTCTCTCCTTACTCATGTTTTTCTTTCTCTCTCTTTCGTCCTCTTGTGCTAAGGGATCAGGATCAGAAGGAAATCCTGACATACTTTTGAACCCAGGATGGCTAGTGGTTTTACACTCCCTAGATAAATCATCCCACACTTCTTTGGAAAACATGAATGCACTTCCCTGTGGTTCATGACACCAGAAGTATCCTGTCATTATTATTAAGTGAAGAAGGGCCTTCAAAGGCTGTGGTGCTGTCCCTAGGTACTTCAGTGCATGGTGTTAGGGGCAGAGGTTGGTCAGCACAATGTCTTACTCACTATTAATGCCAGACATTCAGGTCTCTAATTTCCAGCACAGCAGAACCTACTTGAAGAAGTTCATCGTCTTACCCAGAAGTGCAAGAAATGGGCTCTTTATCGAGTATGAAATCCATTTTCTCTAGTCCTTCATTCAGATTGTGCTTTATGACATGAGAAGATGCAGTAAGTGAATAAAGCCCTACATTCTTGCTAACTGATGGATAGATGATCCCAGCAGCCTGTATCTGTATCTCCATCTTCCCATTGCAGTATATTTGCTGGGCTGTCAGTCTTAAAGCCAAAATGACTTGGGAACCTGAACTTTCCTGAGATTCTTCCCTCTGCTCATTCCAGAGAAAGCACTGGAAGTTAACATAGGACTGAGGGCAAGTAGAGGGGGAGATACCAGCTTTGGCACCTGTAAAGCTTAGATAAGAGGAAAAGAGATGAGTGATGAGCTTGGACTCAGCTGAACTGCAAATGCAGCACTGCAGCCAATGCAGAGTGGCTGCAAGAGAGTCTGTACTAACTTCACAGCAATACCAGACATCAGGAGTGGGAAAGTGCTTACTAAATTCCTTCTCTTGACATCCAGGAAGGCAGAGAAGTGGGAAGTGAGGCAAGAAGGGACTAAGATCACTTTCCAGGACCAGAGAGAACAAAAGTACAAGACCATACAAAAGCTGATCTCTTAGTCCCCTGCCCCTAAGCAGAACATCAAGGTTTGCTTCATTCAGGAGGGAAACAATCATGTAAGAGACAGAAAACCCATGAGTTGCTTAGTTTCTGGAGCTATGACAAGCAATTTTGGGAACAGCTGCATTTTTTCCCCCTTCTCTCAAAATAGAAGTTAAAACAAAGGCACTTTTTTCTTTTTTTTTNGATAATCTGCTCCAAGAGAGAGGAAGATCATCTGTTCAGAGCACCACTGCTTCAGACAAAGTCTAAGGAGGTCAATGGAGTCCCTTCTGATTTGGAGATAACCTTCCTTTCATGGTCACTTTCACAGCTGGGATTGCCTCATCTGGTTTGAAGGCAGCCAGAGCAATTCACACGGGTTGGGAATGTCACCTACTGTGTTAATGGCTTTCCCTGGAGATGCTGTTTGGTATGTGGTCCCCTAGCCCAGCTGCTCTGCTCTGCCCAGCATGGGATCCCAACAGCACAGAAATTCCCTCTGTGCTGGAGAATGAGCTCCTGCTCTGCCCAAGCATCCTGGCGAATTCTGCGGATCGATTTGGATTCACATGCACTCTGTGTACCTCTCAGCCATCAGCTGAAATGAGCTGCTTACACCTTCTAGCCTCTCATCTGTCTGGTCTGCCTGCCTGTGCTCCTGCTTCCCATCCAGCTCTCTCTCCTGCATCCAACGTTTCTTGCTGCCCAGACAGTGCAGCAGCACAGGCAGACAGGCTCACAACCTCTGCCTCTAGCCCCAGCTTCTCTGTTTCTTTCACCCTTGAGCTTTCCTGTACTGAACTGTGAGATCCCACTGATGGGAAGAAATAAGCCTGCCAGACCCTCTTGCTAGGCAGGCAATGAAAGCTTCTTCCCTCCCTCCCCAACACACGAAAATGGCCAATTTTCCAACAGCATCATATATAGGTTCAAACAGTCAGTACTTCCCCAACAGAAATGCAAGAAAGGAGGATGAAACACAAGAGAAAGGAAAGAAATTAGGGCTACAAAAGGTTTCTTTTAAAAGCAAAGTCCCCAGTCTAGTGTCTCAAAGGCTGTTAATATCAGGCTAAAGTGAGCAGCAGCAGGGAAAATGGTATAAAAAACCCACTCCCTTTCTAGAAATAATAGATATTATTAGGCCAAAGTTCAGTGAAGGAAGTTTGGGGGGTAGGCAGAAAGGGAGTGGGAGAACAAGAGAGTGTCCATGTGAACAAACACGAGGTAGTTTGTCAGACCTTAAGCCTTTTTTACCACCTCAGCCTTCACCATGCAGACACGCTGACTGGGATGCAATGATTCTACATGAGCACTGTGTGAAGCACAGGGAGCAGGGCCTGATCCGCCCCTTGTGTGACTCTGCCAAAGTGCACAGGAGTCGATGGGATGCCCTGACTTCAGTGCAGCTGCGTGATGGGGAATTTAGGAGCTCAGGGCACATGTGAAGGTTATCACAACTAGATCTGTTTTCCCATAGGAGAGAGAATGAGGGAGTAAGATTTTCATTTCCCCCTCTTTTTGTTTTGCCAAGAATACCCCTGAAATAGATGGAGATTTTTTTTTTAATGGAAAGAGTAGGACTGGGCTTGCCATAAATCTCTACGATGTTCTTCCAACAATCTCTGCACCCTGGATGGCTCAGCTTGGGGACCACCTTCTAAGTAGCAACAATAACATGAACTATTGGTGAAACAGCATTTGGAGCACCATCCAGCAAAGGTAAAACTAGGGCACCACATGATATAATCGTTCCAGTTTCAAATGATCTTGTTTCAGACTTGTGGCTCAGCTATCGAGCAGCAGCCAGGAATGATTTCTGTAGTTGCTGAAGATGATGGGGGCAGATGGGAATTGCACTGGCAGTAGCACAAATCCATCTGTGCCCTGGCCAAAAGACAGACGGCTGGTTTCATACATGTTTCTCTCCTACAGCTGAGAACAACTGGCTGCCAGGCCAGTTCCAGGTTCAAGTCCCAGGATGGGAAATCAGCAGACAATCAGCTGACATCTGTAGGTTTGATGGAATCATTAATGCCTTCCCATATTTGCATTACCTACAATGAGGCTGAGTTGCAATCAACAGATTGACAATGTATTTATCTAATAAACTGGAAATCCACTGAAAAGGCTGGAGCAGGACAAGTATGGAGGAGTGAGGACAAGAAGGATGTGAACAAACTGGAGGGTCCAGAAAAGAGCAGGAGTATGCTCAGATATTTAGGATACATGAGCTACAAAGAAAGGCAAAACCAGTGGGACCTTCATAGCTTAAAAAAGACTGAAGTAGGACACAGTAAAAGTGATGGACAAGATGGACAAATCGTGGACAAGACTCGTATAAAATAAGGAAAGCAACAGAAGATTGCATCTGATTCACAACAGGCGGGACAAGAAGGTATGGTCTCAAACTGCAGTGGGGAAGATTCAGTTAAACCTCGGAAGAACGTAAAGTATAATGAAGCACAAGCCTAAATTGTCCTGTGTGTTGTATTGAGGGTGTGAAGTCATTCCAAGCAAGCTAGAGAAACAGTTATCAGGAATACGGAAGAGCTGGCCCTGCCATTAAGCAGGGATATGGACTAGGTAACTTGTGAGGTCCTTTGCAGGCCTTTTTTCCATTCATCCACTGTAAGGTGGGCACTGTGCTGCCACGATATATCGACAACAGCAGAGCCCAGCCAGTGGCTGCCAGCAGCCAGCGTTTCTCTGATGGTGAGGGCAAAACAGGGAGGAGGAAAGGAAGGGAACAGCATACAGGAATTCTTACCGTTAAAACTGTCAGGATACATCAATGCACTCGATCAATTTAACTGGCATGTGAAGGATTTCCTCGCATTCACATGAAGCCACTGTGACCCTAAACCGGCGTTTTCCTCCCCAGCGGCTCCCCAGCCCTGGCCTGGCCAGGTGGGTGCCACGATGGAGTGCTATGGGATTGCCTGCAGCAGCAGCTGCACTGAGTCACAGCACATCACCCCAGCTGGCCAGACACTCTGCAAATATGGAAACCCTCCTTCACAGATGGCATTTTACAGGCAGGGAAGAGAAGGAATGACACCATTAGAGTTTGTAGCAGCTGGGACTGTGCATGACACCTCCAGCTAAAAGGGGAACAGAATCTTACCAAGGAAAAGGGACATGATGTGCCCTCCCTGCTTTGCCTAGGAACTTACTGCCAGTTTGTCAGCTGCCACAGGTCAAAGTCTTCTCTTGGGTCCCAGCTAAGCAGACATACACATTTTCACCTGTGTTCTGACATGAACTTGATGACCTTTTTTTAAGAGCCAGCTCAAGGCTTCTTGCTCTTCAACACGGCATTAAAAAGTCGAGCTGCTGTCTCCGAGGTGAAAAACTGCATTTTCTGATCACCTACAAATAAAAGTCACTGCAATCCAAGTCCTTTCTTGTAAAAGCAAAAGGGTTTTAACTGCAACGTGATGGCCAAGTTCCCAGGTAAGGGTGTAGTTACCTTCTGACTCCCCGAAATTTACCTCAGCAGTTTAAGATGGGGCCCAGCACACATCACTGGAGACAAATGGCTGCTGTGTCAAGCTGAGGAAATGGGCAAAGCAAGCCCTACGCAAACAGCTTCTTTAGTGCCCTGCCACAGAGTCTGCCAGATGCCAGGGCCTAGATTGGAAATTATGAGTCAGATCCCCAAATGGAGCAAAATGACTGTGCTCCAAGTCAGCACTGATTTATACCAGCCAAAATCTGGCCTGCTGATCTCAGACTGGATCAAATTATTGGAGTTTCTGGCCTCTCTAACACACGCCCTCTTCTGTATATGTGAATGAGAAATGGCATGGTCACAAATATGTCAGTTCATGGATACACACAGATTGCAGGGACATCTGGCTGATGGAAACTTTAGGAGATGTAGAACTTATGGCAATGGGAAGAAATCCATTATTTGATTAAAATATTAGATAATGTAGGAGGAAAAGTACTTGCAATGAGCCTGTTGAACAGAGGCCTCCATGGGGTGGAAGAAACAGCATTTTCACCATTAGCCAGTTTCTGTTAATCAGTTTTGATGTAATTCTTCCTGAGTGTGCCTAATTCTTGCCACAGCAGCTTGAGCCATACATAACATGAACAGGTGCCATGAAAGCTTCTCTAAAGCCTCTAATAATATTGCTCCCTTCTGCCTTGCAGCCCCTGGCTCCCCACATCAGCTCTGCCCCTCAGTTACTCCATCACTGCCTAACCACCCATGACATTAAGGAGTTAGATACTCTACTTGTAGCTAGCACACCTGTACCAAACCAAGGACCCATTTTTGGAGCCACAGAGAGGCTGCATCCAACTCGAGTGGCCTAAACTTTGCCAAGGGATTTTTCACTTTACATAGTTATCAACTTTTCGGCTGGCCTGACAGTCATTTGGTGTGTATAAGAGAGCTGCTGCTGAAAAAGAAGGAGTTAAGAATCATTTACACCATTAGGTTTTCATCAGATCTCATTCTGCTGCTAGAGAGCCCTAGAAGCATCTGTTAATAAAGGGTGGGGTGAATAAACCCGCTCTCCCTCGTGTGAAGATATCTTTTTCTATCCAGCTGCACCCAGAATGAAAGAGCTATCAAAGAAAGCTCCCCCATTAGCCATCAATTCAGAGCAACTTCAATCAGTCAGTTCTGCTGGAGCCTGTGGGAATATCTCCCCAGCAGCCTCCTACATGCTGCACTTGAGTGCTCAGAAAGAGCCACATTAAACCTGCCTGCCATCAATCCAGGGGCCTCCTTCTCTGTAACTTAATGAGGTGAGCCAGTTGGCATCGGTGACAGGGAGCTGAGGAGTTAAAATGAAAGTGTGAGTACAAGCCACCCTGCTTGGGAAGGTGTGCACACACATGGGAAGCCATCGGCCCTTCCTTAAGGGGCTCTCTGCAGGACTGAGGGCTGTTTCTGAGCTGCAGCAGACCCAAGGGAGGCTCAGAAGGATGGTGATAGCTTCCCTTACCATGTAAGCCATCCCAGTTGCCATGGCCTGGCATCCCTACCCATGCTGGGCAGTCAGGCTGGGGAGAGGTGATGTTCTCTCTCATCCATGTGGTGTGACCTCCTCTCACGCCCAGCTGTTTCCCTACGGACAAGTGGCATGCCTGGGGATCAAGCCTGGCCTGGAGAGGCCATCCCCGTTATCTGCTGCTCTGACAAGGGGGCAGGTGGCTGTCTCTCCTTACATAAGCTACTTCTCCAGCTGGCAGGGGGCCCTCCCTGTTTCTCGCAGCTGGAGGATGGCTGAGCCATACAAAACCAAACAGGGAAAACATGTCTTTCCCAGCCATTTTTAAAGATCAGAAAAATGCATGACTTGAGACTCAAGGTTTCTCTCAGGCCTTGTCTCCAGCCAGATTGAGAGGGACAAAACTCAAGCAACTTTCAAACACACCCAATACCCAATTATAATTTGTTCTAGGTCCCGTTTATGGATTGGACCTGGCCATCATCTATCCTGGTGACTCCTAAGGCACCTTTCTTGATCAGGTGCTCCTGCCAATAGCTGGCTCCTCAAGAGTAACTTCGCTGCTGAGACAGTTTTTTCTTCTTTTCCTTGCCATTTGCTAAGACAATCGTATTTATTCTTACTGAAGAGGAGTTACTATTGCTCAAGGGAGCTTTCCCAAGACAAAAGAACCTCCACTTTTGAATGCTACTTGAAAATTGCTCTTCCCATGTGCCAGAGACTACACTATCAAGTGTGAGGAGTGTTCTGATGCAAAGATGGTAGTTACAGATTAACCATTGACCAACAAGTTGCCCAGACCTGCTTTGTGGAGCAGACCTATTGCTTCAAAAACCCAGAAAAACTCATAAATTATTAGCAAGCTATGAAACAAAATTTAATGCAGTATATCTTCATTGCTTGGATGTAAGATTTTCACTTTCAAGATAAATTGTTCAAGGTGAGAAGCTGTGTACGGCTGTATGGCCAGCTCTATAAGCATAGCAGCATATTTCCTTAGTGCTTTTGTGATCTGAGTGCTCAAGAGGAGTCAGCAGTTCAGCGTGACCAGCAGGAGAGTGTCTGCTTTGAGGGCTGGTAGTCAGATGCCTCAAACTGATGGTGAGATGTGTTGTATAGTGGGTGTGCCCCTCCTGTCACAAACACTTCATCATCTCTGTGCTTGGTTGGAAGCAGAAGTCTTTCTTCAATCTCCTCCTTTCCTCCAGGCAGGAAAACATCTTGGTGAGGCTGCCAGAGACTGCCTCAGTGGGGAAGGCTGTGCAGAACTGAACCATGTCAATGTGTTATTGGCAAAAGCAGCACATTGTGCCTCACACCTCTCGGTGCTCTGGGCTTGTCTGTGCACAGAATGGTGCAAAAGGGAGGAAACAATGCTGACTCTGCTCTCTGTCCAGCAAACATGACTGGAGCCACCCTCTCTTGCTGGGTCATCGATGGTGCTCAAAGAATCCTTTGATCAATACAGTCAAGGATACTGACATATCAAGGAGCACCATCATGGAACCTTGACCTTCATCCATGCCTAGAAACAGGTCACTATCAAAATCACACCTTGCCCATGCCAGTGTCCTAAGGCTGATCACGCAGGGGTACAGACTATGGAAGAGGATAAGCACTGATGTACTGAGCTCACTGCTCACCTTTCTCTAGGCACTCTCTCTGGAAGGTCACAGTGGGGATAGGGAGATATTTAATAAAGGAGAAGGTTGACAGCTGAAGAAGTCCATGGCCTTCAGCTCCAGGCCCTGAAAAGATGCTTTACTCTTTCATCTCACACCTTCTTCAGGTGGGGCAGGAACACAGTTTAGCTCTGCCCTCCCTAACCAAGAGCGGGGAAATGCAGCAGGACTGCTTCACGCACTGGCTGGAGGATGCAGCTGAACATGAGTCCTTTCCCCATGCAGAAAGGAAGGACACTCTATAGCACGCATGCAGGCCCATTCGAGAAGGGACTATTTGTAGCCACATTCCCAATCAGGCCAGTATGGCTAGCACATAAACAGCTTGGTGTCCCAAAGGTGACTTCCTATGGATACAGCAATATGAGAGTGCTTAGGGTATTTGTGCAGAACCTGCTCTGTTCTTCAGCTGGTTTCTGCTAAGCAAAGTGCCCTCAAACTCTTGTTTCAGACTTTCCCTTGACTTCACATTCTACATTCCTTCTCACACTGCTTATTCAGGGACTGCAAGGGGTCTATCAACAGTATTCACACTGCTCTTCTTGCCCTGCTCCCACTGTATCCCTGCAGGGGACAGACTGAAAGGTGACAAAAAAATCAAACCAGGAACAATTTGCAGGGAGGCTCAGTGCACAAGTGCAAACATGTTTGTTTGTAAATGGTACATTCTACAAAAGACATTTGCTCTCATCCCTTGCGGCAGTTTCACCTTGATGTTTGCTCAAAGGATTTTATCACTGAAAATGCATCAGATGAATAAGAAGAAATGGTTAAAAAGTAATTTTACCACTGCCAAAATCCACAAAGTAAAAATAAATGTAACAGCTTTCCCCTTTGTCTAAGCATCTTTCACTGTCTATGGGATCTTTAAGGTCTTATACTGATGAAAATGATTACACCACTGCTACTACCAACAATGCCTCGCTGGTACAATTCCCTTTGGCATGCATGTGGATGCCTGTCAGGGGAATATCTCCATGCTCACACATTCATTTGCATGCAACAATCTGTTTTGATAGCAATTCAAGTGCCCATTTGGGCACAGGCCATTCAGCGTGCACAGCTTTCTGTTCAGGATGTACAATACATCCCTTTCAAATGTGCAATAACAGACAGCTTACGCTACTGTCAGGCTGGATAGAAATAGTCATTGATTTCTGTACCAGTTGTATCACTTAGGCTGCATTGAAATGAATCTATTAGGGGTATTAGGCCTGGTCTACAACTAATTTGGGTATCCATTTAGTAAGAGTCTGATTAAGATGGAGATGCTGTGGTCAGAGCTCACTGCAGGCCTAACATCTGAAGACACCATCCCTTCCCCATGTTTCCTGTTACTTCTTGGTTAGAGATTATTGCTCCTGCTGATCATGCCAGCACCTCTTGCTCCACCTCAGGCAAAAAGCCAACAGCAACCTCAGGAAGCTCAGCTGACATTACACTGAAGCAGATGAGAGAAGTAGGATGCTATCCCTTCCTCTGCCTATACAGAATTACAGTCTTCAGCAAGGAGAAGGTTAAAGAAGAACACAGGTGAGAGAGGGGGCAATACTCTATACATGATAAAGT
Source organism: Pachycephala philippinensis (assembly GCA_013397055.1). Classification (NCBI taxonomy): domain Eukaryota; kingdom Metazoa; phylum Chordata; class Aves; order Passeriformes; genus Pachycephala; species Pachycephala philippinensis. The sequence continues at coordinate 233,391 of VWZT01013184.1, forward strand.
TAATGTGTGGAACATATGTGTATATACTGAGATGGCCTTCCTGGTCCTTTTTGGCTGTGCTGCTTTAGGACGATGTGCATTAGGTGGTGTGCACTGCTTGAACTACAGCTATGCAGTTACACTTCATGTGTTCATAAGGCCTCAACTAATGAGGGCATTAACGACAGCTGTAAACTTGGTCCATACTGCTTTCTCTCTCCATAGCAACTTTAATTCCAGGATCTCAAAGCACAAGAGAAACACCACAAATAAACCTTCCCAACATGCACTGAAGCGCGTGAGGTATTAGAGCTGGTTTAATTTTCACAGCAAAGATCTTACATGAATAATGAATCCTTTTATTATGCTCATGAATTATCTGTGAGCAGGCTGTGAGCTTTATGAACATGTCTGCTGCTCCAAAGTTTTTAATGAACAGCCAACGTTAACAAATGTCACTGTACTAGATTAGACTGAAACTCTTTGCCCTTGCAGTTGGAGGTCTCTGACGGGTGCCCTGGGTCACAGGACAGCCTTTAGCCTCCCTGGTGGAAAAATGGGAACCTCATTAGTGAGGATGACTGTGAACGGACCCTATCTGTGTCACACTCGTGCCCTGGCTTCCAATCTCATTTGCACAGGTGAAAAAAGAGCAATCACCAGCCTTATGGTGAGAAAAACCTTATATGCTGTAAGTGCTGAGAACAGGGAATGAAAAAGGTCATGAAGAGAAGCAGTCAGGTGTTTGAGATGCTCTCAACTGTCTTTGGACACCCGTCCAACCCTAATCTTTAATAAGTGTTTTTTATCTGTGTTTTACAGATGAAATAAGTGGCACACAGGGCACAGGAGTAACCTCCCGGGGTCACCTGTTCAGACAAACAATTTAACTCCCTATCTCCTCTGTATCATGTCTCCCCCCAAAAGGTGAAGGGCCTCAGCTTGCAAAACAGAGCTAGAAATCTCAGTTGAATGATCACTCTAAGGGGATTTCTTGCTTGAGATGGTGAAGAAATAGCTTATGGTTGTCTGTTTCCTTTTAGTCAGGCACTTCCTTCCCCTGTTGAATCTGAAATCAAGAAGCATCTAGGCAAGTAAAAAGGAGTGATCATTTAAAAAGAAACTATCCCCCAAGCTTTCAGATCTCCAAGAAGATTTGTGCTTGAAATCACCATCTGTGTTCAAGTTCTGAGTCAGTCAGTATGTCCACATCTACTCACTGTGTCGAAGGTAGGGATTAAATGCATTAGCCTACTGAAACCCAGGAAGAGAAAAAACAACCCTATCATTCTCAAGTGAAACGCAATACTGAGTTCAGGAATAACAAGACAGCTCTCCTGAAAGCTGGATTTTACCTTGGACAAACAATAGCTGTATGGCTGCAGATGTGCTTACTGAAAAGGAGGAAGAGGGCCAGCAGAACAGAGCTAATTGGAACCATTTGGTAGAATGCACTGGAGTAATTTTCTTCAAATCTAGGTCCTTATCTTTCTCTACTTCCTTATGCCATGGCTTTTTTCAGTACATCTATTGTTAAACCAATCCACCTCCTCCTGCTCCGCTGCAATTAGAGCCGAACATTTCCTTTGAATTAGCACATCAACACTCCCCTGTCCCAACTAAAAACAGTTTTGCCTCAGGGCACTGAAGAATCTTCACTGGAAGCAGCACGCTCTGCCGTAGGCATTACCTTGCTGTTTCATCCTCATCATACAGCTCCATTTAGTTTTCCCAGGGCAGTAGGTAGGCTCGACAGAAAACACAGCTATTCCTTACAGGGAAACTCGCCTTTCCAGATCTTTGCGGGCAGGCTCCCTATGCAAAGTCAGCCTTATACAGAGACAGAAAATGAGAGACTATGTCACTTACCTTTCTTCCTTGGATCCAGCGTCCAGTTTTTAATCTTTGCTCACGCTGAGAACATAAATCATGCCAAAGGCTCATTCATGTAAACAATACACACTGCACTTTTCTCAAAACTCCACTTTCTTGGGGTCTCCATATAGAAGTGCAGGGCTGTGCTGAACCTGGGCACTCCTCCACCATACCAGACTGCTGGTGGGAACCCATATGGGTGTAAAACTCAAAGGGCAAAATTTCCACCGTAAGAGATCCTGCTGCTGGCATGCACTAATGCAGCTTTGGACTGTACCTTGCCTGCAGTTTCTTCATTTTTAACTCAGAGTGGATCAAATCATGTTGAGTTTTTTGAAAAAGTAACCAATCCACCAAATCCATTAGAAGTGAAAACAGTCATTCATTCAAACAACTCCTCCAACACTCCAACTCCAAGGACAGAAGTCAAGTCCTAAACATCTGATTATGTGAAGAACAACTTATACTCACATGCTAGAATTCTGGGCATTTCTAAGACTGCCCAGGTGCTTTTGCCTGTATATAATCTGACAGTGTGTTTTAATATGGACCAGACACAGACAGGGAAACCAAAAGATAGCTCTGCCTAATACTTAACATGGGAGTACCTCCTTAGTTTAAAAGGAAGTGTCCTTTATCATAGTATTTCATCCAAATGCATACCCTCATCTGTCCTTGGATAACACTGAAATTGCTATTTCCCAAATCAAGCTCTGATTGAACTTCCAGGTCTCCAAGCTTTCATCCTCACTAAACGATCATGTTCTCAAATGGAACAACAGCATGAGTAATTTCCCTTGAACACTGAGACTAAGCATATAGAAAATGAATCTCTTCTGTTCCTTAGTAAATTAATCACAAGATCTTTTATTTTCCAGTCTCACCATTTACTCTACAAGGGATAACTCAAACCCCTTGCATTCAGCAGCTAGGCAAGTCTATTAGGAACCCAGTTTGACTCAGTACATAGGTATGCCAGTGTCAGGATATTGGTATTCTGGCATCAGGACTGCTGGTAAGTAAGTCCTGCAACTAATTCAAAAATGAAAGGATACCTGCTCCTCTGCTTCCTACACCCTGCTGTCTCTAAGCAATTACTTATGTGCCAGCATCATTGTAAAGCTGTGCTTTAGTAACATGTGAAAAGCAATTGAAGTTATGCAGCAACTTAAACACAGAAACACTTATTAATACCTACACTTACAGTGAAGGGACTCAGGTCTGCTTTGTTCAAGTGACGAGATCATTTGCAGAGCCTTCTAGTCAATGTAAACCTAACTGACAGGTCACTTAGGCTTTCAATTCATCCCAGCAGACTACTGATGGGTATAAACTGTTCCTCCGACAAGCAAAAAGGCAATAACTAACGCTTTACTCCTGTCTTTGTAAGGCTGGATGATATGGAGATAAGGCCTTCTCTCTAAACTCCTGCCAGCTGAAGGGAGACTTTCACATGAGATATGCTGGACTTTGGGGAAGATCTGTGAGAAACCTTTTATGCGGTTCTAGTTACCCCTCCTAAACAAACTGCAATAGCAAGCTCACCCTTTGAAACAACTCAGAAGTAAACGCTTTGAACACATGAGTAAATATTTTTGGCGTCTTATGGACCCATCTCATATACTTGAGTAGTTCTTTTCCTGTTGTGTGGGAACACACTCAATACCAAACTTTGTTTCACAATAAAAAGGCGTTTTAATGAAGTTTTGTGTAAAAGGAATGGAGGCAAAAAAAAGAGTAAAAACTATATTCTGTCCAGCTACCAGGACAGCTGATGTGGACTTGAGGCTGTGCTGGGCATCCATGTTCAGAAAAGCAGTGAGCAAACCAGAAATCTTTTCCTCTAGGGCTGTCGTGCCTGGCTCTCTCCACAGTCAATGGAAAACGCTGCTGCTGCCATAGCACACAGAAAGCCAGAGTGTGCTGCACATACAGTGATTTAACAACACCCAGCCAGAGGAACGGAGCAAGGGAGCAAGGGAGCTCATCTTTTAAAAATTGTATTTCCTAATAGGTAAAAGCCTCCTCATGGTGTGAAACACTGTTCAACCTTCCCAAGTTAGTACAATATTCTCTATTGTGCTCTATTTTAATATTGACAGTGTCCTGCTTTGAAAAACCTTCTATGCACTGGGGAAGAGTGACTTAGAAGTTGTAGGAACACAGTTGTGCTCAGGGTATTTGTCTCTTTCCCTCGATAGTAAGCGGTCAGTTAACACCCCATCACCATAAGCACAGCTGGAGTTATCTGATGATGGATATGCTGCAGTCAGGGCTCTTGGAGCAATGGGTTAAAGATTCAGAAGGATCTCTCAGAAGTGTAAACTTGTAATGGCTGCAGTACAGCGCAGTGATGTAAAATCAATGCAGATGCAAGCTTTAATACAAAGGTAATGGGGAGGCAAAGACATAAATAAGGAAAACTACGAGTGAAGAAAAGGCTGGTAATAGAGGAAAGCGTGAAGCAAACATGAGGTGCTGTCATTTATGATAAATAATTCCTAGGCAGCTCTTGCACAGGGCTTTTCAGACATGCAGCCCAAAGTGCTCTAAAGATGAACTAATATCTTTTTATGGTTGAGGAAACTGAGGCACAAAGAAGGGGTGCTGTTTATAAGGGGTCATGTGTTCCATGCCAGATGCAAAAGCAGATGTCAGGATTCGCAGCTTCCTATTTCAAGCCCCACCATGCTATGCTAAAATGATTTGTTCTGCCATTTCTGCAGTCTTTCTCCCAATATACTTTGCTGGCTAACAATAAACCCAGCTTGCTGCTGAGGTATGGGTTTCCCTAGTCAGGAGGGCTGTGTATTGATGTACTCTTTCTCCACACTCCACTTTCTCTTTATTTTCAACATTTGCACAGGTACAATACGGTTTGCTACCTGGTTCAATACCAGGTACCTTTGCATAGAGCACTTGTCACAGCTGAATGCACACTGGAAGGGCTTAGATATGTATTCTAAAGAAGGAACATGTAGAAGTAAAGCATAATGTCTATTTCTGTCCTTTAACATCTTTAAAGCCATTTTGTTCCCAGAATTACTGCAGCCTCTCACGCCACACACAGTGCTCCATTGCCCTTGTTGTCCTCTACAGCCAGACAAAATTCTCCAGCCGAAGGATACTCCTGAAAAACCTGATTTTCCACAGCTGATGTACTATTTGTATCATCTTTTTTCCACAAGGAAAACTATTTCAGTAGAAAACTTTGTTACAAGTTCAAAAGTATTTTTAAAAATACTCATTTAAAAAATTTGGAAACATATCAGTTTTGTATTCCTGTCTTGCCCTTTACCCATTTCCCCATTCTATTTGATGCTGAATCCATACATATCTATTTTTTCACCTTTGTTTTTTCCTCCAACTCAAATTGTTTTTTGGTCTAGCTTTCTAACCTTCTTAACTTCTGAAGCTATTGTATAATGAACAGGTTTTAGGTCATTCAGAAATTGAGATGTTCCCAAAAATGAGAGAGTGGAAAGTGTAAATATATACAAATACAGAACACACATGCATTACCATTTTACCACATTAATTGATGAGGGAAATAAAAAGATGCATAGGAAAATATATTCTTCAAAGTTCCTTTTTAAGGTATTATAAAACCAAAGGATCTACTCCATTTTTAATTTTTCAGACCAGAATTAGCTTTCAAAAAAAGAAATTAATCCTCTTAAAAGAAAACAAAAACAAACAAACAAACAAACAAACAAAACCGCAAAAAAACCCCCAAAAAACAACCACCACAACAAAATACCTCTACTGTGTCTCTCAGCCTAAAATAAACATAAGCACCACTTATCTGTCATCAAGCATTGCTTCTGTTTTCAGCTTGCTGACAGACTGCTACAAGTCCCTTTTGAGTCCCTTTTGGGATTTTGCTTCTCTCTCAAAGCTAGGTAAGTGCAACTCTCCTGCTTCTCTGGGTACCTAATCCATTATTTCTGGACTGAAGACTTTACGCTTTTCTCTCAATACCTGTCAAAGGCATTTCCTTCTACAAAGCCACCATCCTCTCTTTTCCAATTAATCACTTTCATTCATTACCTAATCATTCAAGAAATAAATGCTGATTGCTTTCCTGGGAAGGCAGTGGTAGAAGTCCAAGTAGTTAGAAAAAAGTAATCTAGTGAATGTAAAGTTCCATACCAAATACTAAAACCCATATTTGCACAGACTCTCTAAGGTTCAGAGGCTGAACCTAAATAAAAAACAGTTTTCCAGGGATGGTACTGAGAATGCTCAGAGTTTATCATCTACCCACAGCTTTAGAAAGTTATTGTTGGTACCTGAAGGGAAGGTGACTGTTTAAAAGAAATGCTCTGCTTCAAAGCCCAAAGGGTCTTTCTAATGCTGCCCCATCTTTCCAACAGCTTCTGGTGCCATGGTTAGCTTCTGACTGACTACTCACTTATCTAATCCTCACATGGTAACTCTGCTAACACTGAGAATCCTTTCAAATCATCAATTTCTTCCGTGGCTCTTGGGACAGACACCTACAGGATGCTCCTGAGAAGTCTAAAGGCTTGTGGGCAAGGACTTGTAGGGCTGTTCAAAATGCTCTTGCTAGAATATCTGTACTCACACAGCAATGTGTTAATACTGGAATGCTTGCTCTATCCAAGTTGTTAAGTATTCTCCATCATTACTCAGGTATAGAAAACTATTTGTAGGACAGAGATCGTAAATCTCAGTTCCACAAATATTACTCTAAATCAGGGAATACGTCTCAGCTATTTCCACCCTTTTTATGTGAATGGTATAGGAAGATTATCTGTGGTCCACAAATAATACATCATATTTTTTACCACTCAGACATCTCCCTCAAAGTCAGAAGAAGATCTGGGAGACATGGAATATACACATTCAACACCTGCTCTCCGGGTTGTTGGTATGGTAACATGCATCTCTCCTTGAACATCCTTTTCTACTTCTGACTTTCAAGATAATTTGTCTAACTTGTGACAAGCCTATCCTAAGTCCCAAACTTAAATAAGCTTGGAATCTTCAAAATACATTAATTCCCAAATTTGCTAATCCCCCTAAAAATTCCAAATTAGCTAACAGATTTGTATTAAGTCTATCCACTAAATTGCCTTATCACACAGTGAGAAAAAATTACAGCGTAAAACCTGAGATTTGAACCTGCTTAAGGCAACACAGCTTATGTATTAAATGTGCCCACGTACAACTGGGCCTATCCAGATACATTTGCTCCAGTGTCTTCATTGTTTCTCCCATCAGGCTTAAACTGCCTGCATAAACTCCAGCTCTGCTCCCTCCCACGAGGTCCACAGCACTTCCAGAATCCAGGGAATGACTGTAAGCACTAGTACAACCTCATTCTGGCTACAGAGAGATCATTCACATGCTTCAAGTAGAGCTGCCCCTTTCGAGTAGCTCAAGTTGCAAAGGACAGCCACGAGTTTCACCTCATTTCCTTGCAGTTGTTCATGTTGCTACCAAGGCAGCTAGATGTAGCTATGAAGAATACACAGAATAGGTGGGATTTCTAAGAGATCACGGCTTCCAGCTTCTCCTTGCTCCACACCAGCTGTGCTAGGTAGTAGGAGCATGTCCTGTCCAAGGGGCTTGGTCAGCTCTAGACAGGTGCAAGGGAACAGACTCTGCTTCCAGAGGCACTAACAGGGGAAGAGACTTGTTGGACAGACACTCCAAATTTGGATAGAGATGGATTTAGAATCAGAAATAATGACTCCTTCTCTCATGGATTAACAGCCAGACAGCACACTACTGTAAACCACTCTGAGATCCATGGATGACAAATAAATAGGTAGGCACAAAATACCAGCAGTAAACCAAGATAATAGTAATTTCCACCCAGTGACATCACAGAAATCCAATCAAGTGATTTGCTCTGTCTTCTAGTGGTGTCCAACCCAACAATTCAGATGGAAAGTTGCAAAGATTTTCAGAAGTCAGTACACTTCACAGTTTCAAAGAAGTATTCCCTTTTACAGGTTACTGTGAGACAGGGAGATCCATCAGACCTTTGTCTGTATGAGAGGATGCACCTTGGTCTCCACCATCCCACAGCCAAAGCAAACAACCTTGGCTCATAGAGGGCAAACAGCTGGGCAGCTGTGACAGATAAAGCCAAAAATGACAATCTAGAGCCATCTTTGACTTTCCAGCATCAAATACTTTCCAGTTGTTCCATTTCTTTAAGCAAGTCAGAGCAAGTATCAACTGTGTCTGGTTGCACACAAATTAACATTTCTTCCAACCATCTAACACATCAAATTTCTCTCCAACTTATTGCTTCCTGTCCCCTTCTTGATGGAGCTCTTGATTTTTTCTGTTTGATCCATTTTCCTGTGCACTGTCTGATCCTTGACTCTTCAGGGCACAGCACACATCCAGTTGCACTTTCTTTTCCAATTTCTATTTTATTGTTCATAGCAGATCCCACTGCTCCAAAGCTAGGAGACATGAAGATACAAAGCCAGGCTCTCAAAAAATGCGCACATCTAAAATGCAGTGAAACAGCCCAAAACACAACCAGATGCTCCCTTCAGAATGTTGCCTTCCAACTCCATTTAGTGTTCACTTAAAACACCCTCTGTAACCTGCAAATAGTACACAAAATCTTTTGTTGGCTACATGGGACCTTCCTCAGGGCTAGGATTTCCTGTCCTCACCTACTTGCAGGACTTTGTCCACTCTCTCCAGAGTTACACCTGAAATGGTAAAAATTAACAGCTTCCATGCTGGAGTGTTTGCAGTGGGACAAAAAGCTGTGCATTCCCAGGAACCACCTGCTCATTTTCCCCTCCTTGTCCACACTCTCAAATTCAAACTGTTTCCCTGAACAGGCAAAATGCAAGAGGGTGCTTGGCTCCCCTACGAGACCATGGAGAGGAAGCTGTCTGCACTTTAGAAGTTGCTGAATGCAAATGCTTTCCTTGGGTGAAGTGGCTCCTCCCCAGTCCTTCAATTTGACAATGATGTCCTAAGTGCAGTGAAGCTGTTATGCTTCTCTCACCTAAGGCACTCAAATCATGAGCTTTTCAGTGGGGGAAAGGTGAGCCAGCTCGAGCCAGTTTGGAAGACAAATGACAGCCCATCCCCAGAACCTGCTCTGAGCAGCTTGTGAGTGTGAAGGAGTGCTATGATTATATTTTACCTCATTAGCTTTCATTCCCCTGTTCCTCCATACACCCCACAGACTGCGTGAAGCTCTCTGTGGAAAGAAAACCTAGTTTGGAAGGGCAGAAGGCCACGCCGTTGGGATGCCAGGTTTAGTAGAGTCTCTCGAGAGGGGACACAGTGCTCAGGCACTCTGTTAGAGCATGCACAGGCCACAGAGAAGGGCCACAGTGGTGACTCCTATGCCCTTGTGAAAGATGGGCTGTTCTTCCAATGCATGTTATGGACTTGATACAGAAATCGCCATGCCAGATCCTCCTGGACTGTGCTATGCAAGAAACCAAACTGGGCTTAGATGATCCTTTCTGGCCTTAAAATTTAGCTACAGCAAAATCTTATCACACTTCCTTTTTTACCCTCAATGGAAGGAGTATTTTTTCACAAAGCCCAGCCATATTTTTTTTCTGTTCAAGAGATCCAGGTTTTTTTTTTTTTCCCTGAGAAAATTCAGAGGTCATTTCTCTGCTCTGAGATTTGCTTCTTTTTGTTACTTGCTCTTTGAGCTGTGAGAAAAGAAAGTGTCTGTCTTAAAAGCTGCTCTCACTGACTGCAGCACAAGCTATTCTGGGTGCCTTGTGATAATGGCTCCCAGCTTTTTTTGGGCAGCTGTGTCCATTTACAAACCAAAAACCTTCTGTCTGTGTCTGTTGTTGCCTCCCCCTTTTTGAACCTGGTGGTTTGACTTGAGCAGACTGAACAATGGGACTGGTGAGATCATACAGATGATCTTTGAGACAGGAATTGGCATCATAGGCTATTCCTCACACTGGAGCTCAGCAGCAGCAGCGCAAATGCCTGGGAACCTATTTTATAGGTTGATGTTAATGATTTATAGCATTACCACAGCTGTAGTCTCTCTGGAGCAAATAATTGAGTGTGTTTTGCTAAAACTTTAATCAGCACAACTTCAGCCAGTTGTAATAACAGTCTCCATTCTCATCCTCCCACATGTGAGGGAGTCAAGTCATGCAGTCAAAGGTCAAGTAAAGGCTGACTGCTGAAAAAAAGTACATTATTCTGTGAGGCCAAGGTGATTTGATTCACACCTTTGGCAGGCTGGTAAGGATGTAAATGCCCAGCACAAAAGCTTCCCTAGGCATGCTCGTGAGAGGAGCCAGGACTGACAGACAGACTGGCAGCCTTGCCTCTGCCCTTGGGAGTCCAAACACAGTGACTGCCAACACGAGAGTATCTTGAGGTCTCAGTGAGGGAGACCGCCATCTCAAAGGGTTAAGAAAAACAGTGGGAATGGACTCCCCAATTCCTCTATGCCCCAAATGGTGAGGAGGCCAGAACTTTGCTCTCATTTCGTATGTGCAAACACAAACCAGATCAAATATGAACGATGGTGTCCAGACAGCCAGTAGTTTCACTGGGAGATGGCTGGTCGGCTAAGAAGAGGTGGGAACCATGTTACACAATATCTATTTATTTGATGTACTTATTTACTCATTTTCTATTGAGGACACTGTAATCTTACAAAAAATTCATCTTCCCAGAAGCTGCAAAATACATTTTCCAGTCTTGTTGACCCTTTGGCTTTGTGGAATCACAGTCTGATATATCACCTGATAATCATATTACATACCTGAATGCTGCCTTTCATCCATCCATTCCCTGGTGCGGGTTGGTTACGAGTCACACGAAATGAATACCGATAGGGTGGCATTTACACGCCAGGCATCCTCACTGCCTACACAGCAAGAGCATGAAGGTCACCCACTGAATTGGTTTGTGCTTCAGTCAATATTGTCCCATGTGCTCCAGCAGTCCTGTTTTCAGAGAGCATTATCTAATTGAAAACCAAATCTCTACATCTGAACGCCAGCCAGGAGGCTCACCCAGGTCCCTCCTTTTCTCTGTGCCACAACCATTTGTATTTGATACTAAAGAGTCTCATCTATTCCAGGAACGAAAAAATAATGAGAGCTTATTTGAGCATTCTGCATGAGAGAGGTGGAAGCTGAAATCGCAAAGATGGGAGGGGTAAGAGTGGTTTCTAAGGAGTTGGGGAAAAAAACTGTGAAAAGGGTAGCAACGAAAAATAGTTCCATGAATAGTGATGCAGATTTCTAAAAAATACTTTTTTTTCTGTTAGTGCTGTTTTGGTTGTTACTTTTCAGACTTGTACTTGTGCCTCAATTTCACAAATGGAAGATCTGAAGTAAGCAAACTTTGTATTTGGACACGCATTTGCACCTGTAATCCCAAACTAAACCATTGTGTTCAGTTTTGGGCCCCTCCCTTTAAAAAGGACATTGAGGTGCTGGAACATGTCCAGTGAAGGGCAAGAATGCTTGTGAAAGGTTTAGAAGATGTCTAATGAGGAGCAGCTGAGGGAGCTGGGCTTTTTTAGTCTTGAGAAGAAGAGGCTCAGGGGGCATCCCATCACTCTCTATAACTGCCTGAAAGGAGGCTGTAGCCAGGTGGGGCAGGTCTCTTCTACCGTGCCTGCAGTGAGAGGTTCAGAGGAAATGGCCTTAAACCCTAAAACTGAGACAGGGAAGATTCAGATTCGATATTAGGAAAAAAAAACCCCAAACAATCACTGTTAGGATGGTCAGGCACTGGAAAAGGTTGTCTAGGGAGGTGTTGGAGTCACCATCCCTGGAGATGCCTGGATCTGGCACTGGGTAATATGGTTTAGAGGTTACAGTGGTATTGCTGGGTGGATGGCTGGGCTTAATGATCTTAAAAGGTCTCTTCCAACCTTGATGATTCTATGATTTTATTTTTGTGCTTACTATAAATGCATATCTGTTCCATCCCATCAAAAAAAAAAAAAAACAAACCTAAGTACCTTAGAAATACATTAAATCTAAAATTCTCGTGACTGATGGAGACATTTCTTTCGGGGGGAAAAAAAATGGTGCACATAAAGATGCTTAAGCAGTGTTACACAGGAGGGCAGGGACAGCTGTGAGCACAGAACCCAGGACACGAGTGCCAGTGTTTCAGTGAAGGACTGTGGAGGATTGCTTGCAAAACGGCCTTCAGTTACTGAGCATGTGAGCAGCTAAGAAGAGTGGTGAACCCTGCCAAAGATCTGCCCACACACTTCTGCCTGAGCAGCCACAGCTCACCCCTGTGCTTTGGCTAACCTCCCTGCGGCACGGCAAAGGCAGCGCTGTTCCAACAACTGCCACTCAGCTTCCTCCCAGCCACAGCTGAGGGACACAAATTACGGAGAGGAAATTCAACCATCTTCTCTGATTTCCTCCGTGTGGGGGTAAAAAATCGTGAGCCAGGAAACACAGATGAACACATAATTGGCTATTGATAAGCGCCAAGGGCAGCAGCAACTGTTTGCACTGAGAGCAACATCTCTGACAGTGCATGATGTCAGCACTGATCTGCTTTACCAACAGAAGGAAACGTCCTTCCCCCACAGCATCAGGCACTAGGGACAATTACCCAGCAAACAAGGAGCAGGGAAGTGGCTGATCTGCCCACCCAAGAGACGACTGCTGCTTTCCTTGCTGGGGCCATTGTATTGCTATGGAGGTAATACCTACAAAAAACTTGCCTGTTCTCTGCCATGGGTGGTGGGGCTGCAGTGCAGGGCCAAAAGCTTTTCCATCAAAATCAAACTCTGCTTATTCAAAAATGAAATACACTTCCCTGGAATTTACACTGGGATCCCAAGCAGCTCATGAGGACTTGTGAAGCCTTGCAAAATCAGGTGCCACCAGGTTTCCAAACCCTTTTCTTTGTGCCTCCAGTGGACTTTATTGGCACAGACCACGGGTTTTTCAACTTGCTCTTTAACTCTTTCTTCCACTTTTTTGTTCTTTCCTCCCTCTTTCTAAGCCCAAATACCTTGTTTTCTCTCCTTTCTCTACCCTGGTTCAGTGCCTCTCTGCTTTTCTTCCTCTGCCAATGCATGGGTCTCTTCCCTCTTCCCCTCTATGCTCCCTCACCTCCTGTTCTGTGCCCATATTCTTTTGTTAGGTCCACATAGCCATCCCCTCCACTTCTCTGTTTCACTCCCTACATCCACATTTTCCTTCCTCCATGTTCTTTCTCTGTCTTTCATCCTCTTTCTTCGCCACCTGCCAATTCCAAGCCTGTCTGTGCTTTCCAGTTCTTTTCTTCCCTGATGCCATTTCAATTATTGGCTTATTCTCTGCACGCTTTCCTCTCGCTCTCTCTTTTTTCCCCCTCTTCTCTCCCTTAGGGACTCAAGCTTGTCTCTCCCCATTTGTTTCAGGGATGCCATCGCTGTGGATTTTTAGACATTTGCAGGTTTGTTTGTTTTTATCATCATGCCCCTCTCTTGCTGTTTAGCTGCTTGTCACTTCACTTTCCTCTTTCTGCCTACCCCAGCCAGAGCATCATTATGTCCTTTCCCTGTCTCAGCCCATCATTTCCCACAGAGGCCATTATTATTAACCATGCCGGGAGATGTATGAGCAGCGGTCAGCAGGGTCAGCGGGGCTCTGTTTCAAATTGATGGGAATCAGAAATGGAAGTGGCACAGCAGGCGAGGGGACGCGCCATGTGGAAAGGAAGCAATGGCACCTCGCAGGCTGAGCTGCAGAGGGAGAGCTGGCAGCCGAGCTGGAGGGGTCTCCAGCACCCACACCCTGACAGACGCACCTTAATTAATGCCCCCTCCTCCAAAAGCCGGCTGAAGCCAGCGAGTGTGAAGGATTCTCAGTGATCCAGATGCTGCCTGTTGCACTGTAGATCAAGCCTCATTTTATAGAAACATGTCTCCGTCAGCCTCCTGACATCTTCAGGCCAGACAGAAATTCCTTTCAATTAAAGAGCTTGCAGGAGGATCCCATTACTGCAGCAGGTATCTCAAGTGCAGGAAGGGGGAGAGAGAACAGCTGCCAGCACTGAGCGAGGGAAAGGATGTAAGAGGCTATGAATATTGGTTTCTGATGTTGATATGAGGAGAAAAGACAAGTCCCAGAGCAGTGCTTATTTAATGACCTAAGGAAGCAGAGGCAGAAGGAGCCTCATTCTTGGTGCCCTTGAGGATGCTGATTGTGAATCGCCATGTGCTGGGCTCCTGCTTGAGACAGGCATCCCACAGCAAAGCCTTCCTCCCCCACCGGCATCGGCTCCAAGCTCTTTGACAATTACTGCTCCTCCACTCTCATAGCCCCAAAACTTCCAGCTCCTGGCAAGAGAAGAGGTTCCAGCTATATTCCTGTCCCGAGCACCACATTTATAGGACAAATGCTTTGGAGACTGACAGAGCCGTTTAGGGAACAGCATCTTGAGGCAGCAAATGTTCTTATCTTCCTGTGCAACACCTCAGTACAAGCTGCACTCTCTTTCAGATACTTAAGGGGGCTGCATGGTTTTAATAATCCTGCTTCTTCACACTCTTGCAAGTCCAGGAATTTAAAGTAAAGTTACCTTTTAGAACAGCCTTCAGAACACTGAAAAATGCACATGGGAAAGGATCGCTTAAAATTGCTCAACCAGCCCTGTCTCTGTTGCCTTTCCCCACAGGCATAATTTTGTTATTACCTGCATATAAATGAGGCAGGCTTTGATGGAAGAGCTATCGACAAGGGTACCTCACTCCATTTTCTTTTCCTGACATGGGGAATTCTGGAGAGGAGAGAGCTTACATTACAAATGGTCAGAGAGGGAACAGTCAATTAACAGAGGGATATCTTTGGTATTCCTCTGCTAGGTTGATGTCTACTAAACAAGAGTTGGTAGGGGGGTCTTTGAGTTTGCAGACTTAAATGAATAGCCTTTACTGTCATTAGTATTTTGATGGTACTTTTATATTTAAAGTCACTTTCAAAAAATCTCTTCTGGAAAACTCTCCAGAACAAAGCTGTCTCCTTGTGAAGCTATTTCCAGCATCATAAAGACAATGCACACCATTTGCCACAGCAATGTGAAGACAAGTCCAAGTGGATTCTATTTACAACCTTAAAATTGAATTTCCAAGCTAGGGTTTGACAGGTGGAAACAGGAATTTGCAACATTCCCTCATAGATTTATTGATATTATATAACCCCTAGATTTAAAAAGAATTGCAAATTGGAGTGATGTGATAAAGATCAGGAAAACAACAGCAATATCAGTAAGACCACAGTCACAGGGCAATGTTTGCCAATAGTATATTCATTTTACGGCTGAAAACATGCAGCTTCCCTGATTAGGTACAATTCCCCATACAATTCCCAGACACTGAAATCCTGGCCACGAGGGCCATAAACTTTGAGGAGGTCTTGAGAACTTTCCAAACTATATGAAAATCCTTTGGTTAAATAACTGAGCTTCCCACACACACACTTTTTGTCATCCAAGCCATCCTTGTCAAGAGCAACTGATTAACATGCAGTTGGAGTTTATAGGCCAAATTATAAGATGAAATATGCTGGGAAAAGGTTCCACACGTGAAACTTAGATCAGTTTTTCACTCGTTCTCTCCTGCAAGCTCTCTAGTACATGAATTTGTGAAAAACTGTTCCCTGAACACAAATTAAGGCCTTCAAGGCATCTGGGCTAATTTTTTATTTTTCTGCAAAGAAGCGTTTCCAGGGAGAAAGCTTAATCCTCAAGCGAGCCAGGTCCTGATACAAACACCCATAGCATCAAATCCACAGGCAAAGACAACCACAACCCTATTATTATTTAGCATAAACTAGGCCAATAATATGGGAAATTTAGACAAGTTTATTCATGATTTCAGAGGAATTTAAATGTAGACATTTTAAAAAATGCCTACAAGCTACCATGTGGGCAAAGAACTTCATAGTGGTCACTGTGTTTTCTGAAAGAGAGCTGCAATAATGAAATACTTCTGCATTCCCATAACCAGAATTTACGGAAACATTCACCCTTACAGAGAATAATCTTTTGCTGTACAGCTGGGGATTTAAGCCAGCAACTATGTGTAAATTGCAAGAAGCTGTGAAAAAAAATTAGAACAATTTTTAAAGCATCTAAGGATTGAAATCAAATAATTTTCACAACCTGTCCTGTAATCAGGACCTTGAGAATGGTCTGAAACTTTTCAGGATGCATCTCACTATGTTTAAATTAACACAAGCAGTTTTTCAGACAGGTCAAATTTGGCTGAGTAGCGTTAGGTTTGGAGGCACAGGTAGGTGCCAAGAGGCGTGTTACAACTTTATCTCTGTGAAGAATGCAGTCCCTTCAAAAGGCAGAGATAGCTGGCTTTCCATTTAAGACACAGGACATTTTATTTTGACTACAGCAGCCACCGGAGTACTGAGGAAAACACAACTTTATATGGCAAATCAGCCAACTAGTGGCTTGCACAATCTCATGTTGATATGCAGATGACATTACTTGTCTTCTGGGATATGAATAATGCCATAAATGACACACAGAGAGTATTTTCTTAAAAGCAACTACTGCTTTAAATGACACACTCTGATGCCAGGCAATGTCTGATCATTTTTTAAAGGCATTCGATCTACAAACAAATCAAGTCCCTGAAAGATACTCAACATCAGCTGTCACACGAGGAAGGAAGGTGAGCAGAGACAGACAGATGAGGGAGATGAATGGTCAGCAGAGTTTTGGGTAGGATCTCCTAGTACATTACATACCTCATAGAGGAATAATGGAATGTAAATACCAGCACATCCCTAGTGACCACTTAGTTTCGACAAGAGAAACAAGGACTTGGCTCGGTGGCTCAGCAACCACACACCTAGTGAGAAGCAGCAGCCCAAGGAGAACAGAGGGCCCCAGGGGCTGCACATAACTCAGCACCACTATTACTCTTTCTAAGGAGGCTATAAAACTCCTCTAGAGATGGGGTGGCACTAAAGAGGGAGAGAACTAAAAAGAAAGTAAAATGAATAAATAATCTATTCCTGCTGAAGGTCTGTGCAAAGCAGTAATATCAGAACTTTAGGAAGTCTGGGCAGACTGAGCTGTGCCAGAGAACCCCTGTGCTTATATTCTGCTCTGTGACCGATGCTAATCCAGCCTTTCAACTGGAGAACAACATTTGAGGGGTGCTCCAAAGCAACACCACTACAACATCCTATGCTCAACAATGCGTAACAGCTCTGCAAATCTTAGTTCAACTCCCTTGTCCATCTGTAGAGAGTTCCACGGACACTGTGTGCCCCCTGCCCTCTTGTGCACAGTGACCAAAGCCTAACACTTGATTTTTGCAACAGACCTTTGTTAAACTGCCTCCTAGAAGGCCTCTCTCCATGGCATGGAGAAGAGCTCTCTGGAACAGCTGAGGATTTCCTAGGAGAAGAAAAGATAGCTGTGCCCATGGCTGTAGCACTGCCTGAGCTTGACACTTGGAGAATTTAAATCCCTCCCTCCCTCCCAGAAAAGGCAAAAGTGCCTGATGTGCCAGGGTGAGCAAGAGAAGTCGTGCCCTGGACCTCACCTTAGCAAAGAAAAGGGAGAGACTGGACAATGAAACACAATCTCATGCAGAGAGAGGGACTTGGGATATTCAGTCTCCAGGTTTTATATCAGCCTAAACACTGGAAGAACACCTTCACTTCCAAACACATTCATAATTTCCAGACTGTCAGGAGAAAACCAGACAAGGGGCAACCCTTGGATGCTTTTAAAACATTTCTACATTGATTCCTTTTTGAGATACAAAGCAGCAAGTGAGCTGAAATCTCCTCTTACTCAAACCTTATTTTTCATAATTATGCATCTTTAGTGTTTCATAACGACCAATTTAATCACTTTTGCCGTTTAGAGGGCTACAACAGCCAATTGTGGCAATGGGCTTGGTATTTGGTAGGAACCATTTAACGCCCAAGAGCCCTTGTTCTAGGCCACTTGATGCCACTTAAGTTTGACAGACAGACTCTCACTAGCACAAGTTGCAAAACCTCTCAGATGAAGCTCATTTCTTTTAAACAAACTCTGCTCAGTGATCCCCAAAGTCTCTGAGCGAGGAAATTTTTAGCTCACTTCAGATCCGTGAAGGTCTGTGGAAATTAATCAGCATATTTCACCCATACTATGGGCTTTCTACAAAATTCTCTACCTTTCCTCCTCACAGTTGTTCTGTCATACTTTGCACATAACATCTGTTTCTCCTGTGGCCACCCAGCCAGTCTCCTGGAGGGCCACCTGGGCTTATGTGACCTTTCCTTTTCACACGTAACCCTCTTGATGAGCTTCTGCTCCACTCAGGCCAGCCTGCATGTGCCTCTAAAGGACAGCTCTTACAACCCAATTGTTTCTTGCTGAGGACAGACAAAACACATTTGGAAACCTTTAAAAATATCTACAGATCTCTGGCTGCTGCTAAAACTGCTGCCCTTGCCTTTGCCATTCCTGTCACCCCATCTGTTCTTTAGACAGTGATCCAAAATGCAAAAAATAAAGCTCAGGGCATCTGAACTGCTTTAGATGCTCTCAAACTCCCACGCAAGTCTGCACCCCAGCTCACATGATGCCCAACAGATTTGAAAAAACTCATAGTCCAACAGTGCTGAATATTTGCTCCAAACGCAGCCAAGGCAGACCTCCCTACAGAGCTGCAAGGAGAGACAGTGGGGTAGCAGTGGGATAGCAGTGGGGTAGCAGTGGGGTAGCAGGAGTGCTGCAGATCGTGTTTGCCAAATGCATGAACGGTGGCTTCTGAGAAACCTTGGGCTGATACAGTGAGGGTATGCAGGGAAAGACAGAGGTTTTTACTCAAGGACTTAGCAGAAGGGATGGCTTCTCCTCAAAGAACTTTGTGTTCAATGGGCAGGCTAACAGCTCAGCATTGCTGTTAAGGAAGGATGTCAGATCCACAATGACTGGTTTAAAACCACTGAAACCATTCACTTCTGCAATGCTCCCCAAGAACACATTTGCCTTTATATTTTATCTTTTTCCCATTATATCACAACCACAGTACATGCAATGAGACTCAGATTTGTAAATGTAGGAATGTTAAATGGAAAACATGTTGATATATGAACAGTTACCTCCTGGGTGACAGACAGAAGGCATTATTTTGTGTCACAGTCTTATGGGATAGAGTACCATCTCACCCTGTGAACAGTCTGAATACTTCAGTAAGGCAAAAAAACCACAATATGTTGAGCTAAAGGAACAGAAATCACTCCTTAAAAAGGAAAGCTCTATTTTCAACACAACTTGTCCCTAGTGTCAACATCTTCCATGACTACTGCTTTCTGACACGTGAAATGTTGACCTGAGAGAACTGAACAGTCTAAATGGACCTCATGTTCTAAACCACTGTGCTTTGTCCCAGTACAACTAATGCAGTGTGCTCAGTACCATAATTAAAATGGGCTCTGTTTCATCAGGCACACACAGACAAACCCACAATATTACAAGACACTGTGTGCACCTGTCCAAAGCCAAAGAGAGCATTAACTGATGTTGTGATGTATTACTTGAGCAATAGCCCAATGCCCCTTAATTAGAGGCTGCCTGCTAAGGTACACTCAGTAGGAGAAGAGTTAAGGTTGCATCTGTAACCCTAAATCTCACCTTACCTGGCTTGTGAGTGCTTAACTGTGCAACTTTAATGTGTTCTTATCAGAGCATTTTTATTGAGCCATTATTAACATTGGGTAGATACAATCTAGTGCTTTCCAGATCCCCCTCATCCCCAGCCATTACCTGAGCCACACAGAACACGAGATTCAAAGGAAGCATTTAAGCCAACCTCTGCTATCGTTCTCCAGACACCCTGCTGCTGCCAATTCCTTAGCAGCTTCCTTAAATGGGACTTGAGTTTTAGCTGCTATCTTGCATGCCCTCGGCCAGCCTGCACATTGAAGGAAATCCTCTACTGATAATTAATAAGTTCCCCTGACACTGGCTGCTCATTAATCTATTATTTTAGTCCTCTAATTACTTTTGTCTGTTCAAGTTAACAGTCTCCTTCCCTCATCTTCCCTGGGTCTCATGCAGGAGATGCTGCATGGTAAATGTAACTTTTCTTTGTTCCCAAGTCCCTTGCAGCCTCTGCTCTGTGCATAGATTCCCAGACCCATCCCAGCCTCTTGCAAGGAGTGACTTGCCTCTCCATGGGTCTGTATTTCACTCAAGTTATGGTAATTGCAGCTCCAGGCATCCAAGATGAAGCTAGCTGAAGGAATATCTAGAGAACATGGGCTTCCCTGTGTTGTCCCCTGGAAAGCTCCCAAGAGCCACAAGCAATCCTCCTCACAACAGTCAAATGGGTGCAGTGCTCCCCACAGGAAATGGGGTCACTTAGAATTTCACAGCTCAAGGACCATCTACCTATATGTGCCCTGGGTTCCTTCTGCCACAGCAGCCTCTCCCCTGGAGTGGGTTTGGCTGAAGTGGAGTTTATTTTCCCCACAGCAGACCTCAGAGCGCTGTGCTTTGCACTGGGAGCTAGAAAGGTGTGACATACCAGTATTTTGTACAGCTGAGGGGTGCTGGCACAGCATCAAGGCTGTCCCAACAACATTTCCCCCTCACCAGTAGGCTGAAGATGAGTGAGATCTTGGAAGGGGACACAGGCAGAACAGCTGACCCAAACTGACCAAAGAAATGTTCCATACCATTGGGCATTTGCCCAGCAATAAAAGCCAAGAGAAATGGGTAGGGGTGTTCATTACTATGACATTTTTGTCTTCTGAAGAAACCACTACATGTACTAAAGCCCAGCTTCCTGAGAAGAGGCTGAAGAGTGCCTGCTGGTGACAAGTAGAGGGTAAAAATAAATATTTTGTTTCCCTTTGCTTCTGCAAGTGGCCTTTGATTTTGCTTTATCAAACTGCCTTTATCTTGACCCACGAGTTTTTTCCATCTTATTTTCTCCCCCTGCCCAATCCTGCTGAGGAGGTAGAGCGAGAGAGCGGCTTGGTGGACATCTGGCATCCAGCCAAGGTCAACCCACCATGTACTCAAAGCCCAACAGTCAGCACAAATTAACTTTAAGTCCCTTGGGCGGAAGGGGACACAGAAGCAGGATCCAATTATTTATTTGCTTGGAAGATGCCCAAGTACAGCAGAGATAAATGCAGTAGATAAAAGCAAGCATGTCAGAGAGAGGCTGGAGTTGAAGAGTGTGGAGCCTGATCTGAACTTCTGCAGTTTAGGGAACTTCTGAAATTTTGTCTCCTATCATGATTGACTCTAAAAATACGAAATCTTTGTCCCTGTCATGCAGCTGTAGTTTAGCATGTACAGACAGGGTTTGGACACGGGTACAGAAGCATGGCAGGTACTCTGCTCTTATTTTTCATGCTTACTGCTATGTTTCAGAATTATACCTTAAAGGAAATACAAGCCTTTGAGGTTGGTGGATAAGGCTGGTAAACATCAAAAAGCTTACCTGTGCAGCAAACGGCATGGACAGACACCAGCATGGTGAACACACAAATAAACAGAGTCAAGCGCTCCCAAATAATGCATGCAGCAGTGTGCACCTGCGTACTCATGCAGCTTTTACAAATCTACAGGCTGCACAGCGGGGAAGGAGGGTGTCAGTGACATATGGTGACCATTACAGAGCTCATAATTAGGATGATCCTGCCAGCAGTTCTCAGCCAGGCACATGCAACAGGGCAGTGACCCACAAGCACCCTTATGAGGAGCCTAAGGAGCCCCTGGGAGATTGCTGCAGTCTGTGGAAGGCAAAGGGAAGAGCAGTGCAATCTCATCTCCCACTGGTGACTTTCTGGGGACACAATCCCGGACAAGGTGTGGGCTCCTTGAGTGTGCTCTACAGTGCCACAGAGATGGTCCTGCCCGCATTCCACAACCCCTACAATCTGCTCCTGCCCTCATTCCACAGCCCTTCCAATCTGCCACAGCCCTCAGTCAATACAACAACTGGAATCTCCCATGATGAATGCCTTTTCCAGACCATCAATACCTGCATTACACTTTTCTACCTTGCAGATTGTGCTGATCCTTTGGCAGGATATGCTTATCTTTCCAACGGCTCAAGTCACTCCAAACGGGGCGTGAAATTCAAAGGCTGCATCTGACGACAGCTCTTGCTTCCCTGGATGGGCCTGCACTCCCCATCCCCTCCCAGCCCCTCTGCTTTGCTCCTCTGCCGCAGTAACACTGCGCTGGGCACTCGCTGGGAGTTTATGAGAAAGGATGATTTGTTCAGCCAGTGCATGAAAAAATACAGAGTACATGAGAAGAGTCGTATTTTTCAGGCAATGTTCAGAAAGAAAGAGTATCTGAAGAAGAAATGAGAACAATGCTTTTGTACATGCACCTCCTAAGAAAAAATAACCCCCTGAATCATGTTTTTAGTCTCTCATGCTTTTCTTCAGACAGGAAAGGGAGGGATGTTCTGAAGACATATTTCTGAAATGCTCAGAAAGGAGGCTGACGAAGCAAACAGAGCACAAGTGTTCACAACACCAGGGTCTGTCGCAGCCTGGCGTTACCAAAATAGCTCAGTGCCTTCAGCTGGGAGACTCCCACTTCCACTACAACTGTATTCAGGCCTGGGAGAAAAGCTCCACACTGCAGGAGGCTGACTGACATCTGACCTTGCTGTGGTTGTCATGGCAAGCAGGTTCAGGATGTCTTGCCCCTAAAGCTGCCTTTCTCTTTGCCCTAGGTCTATTTACACATACAGGAGACTTACAAATAATCTGCTTCTCCCTACACCCCTCTCTTCTCTCTTTCACTATTTTCCAGCTATCTCTAGAGCTAGAATCTATAAGCTAAGCAGCTTCATCAGTGGGATTGGTGTCGGGGTGGAGGCAGAGGCAAGAGACAGTAGGATAACTGTGCAAGAGATGCTTGAAGGGGTGAGGGCTTTGGGGCTGTACAGGAAGCTCCCTCCAGGCATCACTGTCCTGGCAGGACCCGTGTGCTGCAGCAGATGCTGTCATCCATGCTCACTGGGGTCCTGAGATGAGACAGTAGGTCTGGCTCCAGGGCAGAACATACCAGGCACCGAAGTCAGTGCAGCCACTGAGATCAGCTGTAGTCACACAACAGCATAATAACAAAATGGGGAAGTCTCGTCTCTCCCTTTAAAAAAAAAAAAAAAAAAAAGGCATGGACCAAGCATAAGCTACTACCTCAACTTTCCCTTTTTATTATTGTGTCTCTCTCCTACTGTGAAGAGAGAGTGAGAAATATGCTTGCCTAAAGTGAAACTACTTATAGATTACAGCTACAAGGGAAAAAAAAATGCAGCCTCCCGGTTTTCTTCTTAAGGCTAGCTTTCTTAAGAATGTTTGAATTGAAACTATTCAATTTAACATGCTATGAATTTTTTCTCTCTTTAATTCACAATCAACCTCTCTGTATCTCTACAAGCACATTTAAATTTTCAGATGCGAACTACAGGTGCAAACACAGAGCTGCCAATGGGGACTATGACCTCCAGATGGTAGGCGGAATGGGACCCAGTCCTAAAATATCCACCCTTTACTCTAGTGAACCCAGAAAAGCTCTGTCACCAAACCAGCAGCTCCAAGCACAAAGGACACAAATCAGGCTCGCGAGTTCAGATCACTAGAGGGAGACACAGCAACACACACACACACACACACACACACACACACACGCACACACACCCCTCATCAGTGTCTTACACTCAGTAACCTTCTCTTCAGACACTCTGTTTTGCTGTAGCTGACTACCAGAGTGCTGAATGGTGTGTTTGGAGAACAAGGAAGGCTGGTAGGGAAGGCAAGCAATATGGACTGCATCTACCATGCTCAGGAGGGCAGGCCTAGCAGACCTCTCCTCTTTTTTGTCCTAGTGGGGGCAAAAAAGTCCCTTGATTTCAATGGGTCTGTGCAATGGGTGGGTATGATGGAGAATTGGAAAGTTCATTAAGCTGCTGTTGTGATCCTGCTTGTGAAAGCACATGGCACTTCCTTTTCCTGTCATCATTAATGATGGGAGATTTTGAATACTCATCTTCTGGGGTGCTCAGTTTTCACTCCCACATCTAGCTCTCTGGGATCCTTCAAGACTGGCCCGTGGAGGCAGGGGAGGGAAAGTAGCTGCCTATTCCTGGATGTCCCAGCTGAACAGGAGTGTCCCCACTGAGCAGCACTAAGCTTGAGGGTAGAGGCACAGCACTGCAGAGACAGTAATATTACAGCATGCAGTGAACTAGAAAAATGCTGCTTTTCTGTAGGTGGAGGAAAGTTTTCATATGGACACAATCCAGCTCAGCCTTTAAAATGTCACGGAAAAGACTTTAACAGCATGACCGACTAGAATTGGTACCCATCTGGGAGAAGATAAAAAGGAGGCAACTCTACCAGACTCCAACTTGCTGCAAGGAGCAACATTTTTATGTGGCAGGAAGGCAACTAACTTGGTACAGAACTGCCACATCTTGCCAGCAACAGCACAGAAAATCTTGCCAGAGGTGGAGCAGCCAAGCACTGACCAGAAGACTCGACATGTTCCCCTCCAACCACTGCTGAAGGCAGCAGGGTAAATTTCCTCCTCGCAGCAGCTTTATTTATCTGTTTCCCCAGAAATGCCAAAATACTCATTTTGGCCTTGCTCTCTCTGCCCTGGGACAGGAGAGACAAATCAAAGCTGTTAAAAAAAATGAATGTTTCATGCATAAGCAGTGTTTGTACTGAAACAGCATCACAGCCTGCAGTAACTGAATGGGGCATTATTGCAGGACGATTACAAGAGGAACGATCCCTGTGTAGCTGGGCATAGAAGGAAGAAAATAAACCGTGCTGGGGAGAGAACACCTTCACAACTTCAGTTTGAAGGATGAGGATCTAGCTTGTGGGCCCTAGGAAAAGCGGACCTCTAAAAATATAAGAAATGTGGAGCAAGTGCAAGTGGGAAGCAAAGAGAGGTTGAAACAACTTTGGATGCCTTCTGGAGAAGACCCGAAAAAGTTGAAAGTTTGGCTTGTTTCCCAGGCTCTTTATGAGCCAGCATGCTCTTCCTTTTTTTTTTTTTTTTTTTCCCTACGTATTGAATAAGATGAAGACTAGATCAAGAGAAAAAGACACCTCAGAAAGTGTGCTAAAACAAACTGTAAGTGTATAAGAGGCAAAGTGAAAGGTCTCTGTGGAAGACAAGACCCCATTTTTACTAGAAAGTATTTTGAAGATGAAAGAAGAAAAAAATAAAAGAGGAAAAGGAGACCTGTTTAAAAAAATCATCAGTTGCCTCAGTTGTTCTGTTAAACAAATACCTCGTAAACCACAAGTTTCCTGAGACAGTTTCATGGGGAGAAGGTTGTGACATAAGAAGAGCTGGCACAGTAATGCCACTGCCAAATCCAAACAAAAAACCTACCCCAAGCCTCCCAAAACAAGACTGCTTCTCTCTACAACTGTTTTGCTGAGGTTTTAGGAGGGCAGCAGAAAGGTGGGCTAAATTCAAATGCTTTAGATAACCAGAAAATCTGCTTCCCACTCATCACTACCTATTGACCATAGGGCTGACTTGTGGTGACTCTGGCTGAGGGTTTTCTGTTTGATACTTTCTTTGGGCATGAATTAGGTTTTCCCGTGCAACACAAAGGGAAGCAACAAGGCTTTGGACTTAGGCAACAACGAGAAGCAAGCAAACGCAGGACATAATGATCAAAGTTGCCCATTGTCACCAACATGGCCTTTGTAACTCACGCCTTCAGAAAGCTCTCTGTCTCTGCTTCCTTCAGTGCTCAGCTCTACAGGGAGGCTGGCATGCACTGAAGGAAAATACACAAGTGAGCGGGGGCGTGAGATAATCTGTCTCTTTCACTTTAGGTCTTATCCTGATCTCTGAGCCCCAAAGCCTGAAGTTTAACATCCTTTTCAATATTTTTATTGTGACTAACAAGAATATCCAGATTTGTTCACATTATCCTCAGGAATACACAAGCTGGCTGAGTCTTGCCAAGTTCTTGTCTTTAAATAACTTTCCATGGCAATGAGTTCTACAGCTGTTTATAAACATATTATATGTATACCATCTCAATTACACAGGGCATGCAGGCACATTTCTGTATTCTCTATCCCTCCTAAACTTCCCAGGCTACGGTAAATTCCCTAAGACTCAATGCGAATTTCTAGCACCCTCTAGGGAGAATCAGACTGGCATATTTGACAAGCCTTCTCATCTCCTTTCATTTTATGCTGTGACATGAGACTTGGGTGTTGCAATCAATACTTATCTGCTTTGCTCTACACTGGTTCTCCTTATGCTGTGATTACCACTGTAATAACTAAGCTCCTTTTCTGAGCCAAAGTGGGTATCTTTAGACTGTCAGGTGGAATTCAGAAGAATCCAGAGTGTTTTCTTCTCCATCAAGTGGCCTTGCTGAGCTGAGGCCAAGGAAGGTAGATCAAGAATGGGATACGTAGTGGCTTTATACAGGTTTCATACTCTGTAGCTTCTCTAGGAAAAGGGAATTGCTTGTTCCTCAGCTGGTTATGACTAATCAGTAAAAGACTCAATTCCTCAACTTTCGTCAAAATATCTTTGTCTCCCTGTCACCAGCTCTCAGGCTGTCATCAACATGGGTACTAAAGGCACTAGCCAGAGCACCCACAAGCAAGGTGTTTGGGAAGGTTTCAACCACTGATGCTTTGTGGCAAAGAAGCAGAAACATGAATGGTACTGCTCTTGTGAGCTGGAGGACAAGCTTCTCAGGACAGGAGACAGCTTTTTCTTCTGCATTTTTCTGCCCGTGCACAGCAAAAGGATTGGCAGTGAGATCTCTGGCAACCCAAAGACCGCAGTTGTAACAAGTGTCTGTGTTCATATTGCTGCTAACCTGATTCACAAGAGGCCACTCTTTAGGGCTTCCCTTGAGAGTTTACTGGTAAGAATATGAATGTACATTAATTTTTCTTCTCCCCAGGAAGCTCTTATTCAGTCAACCAGGCATCTAGCTTGGCTCTGAATAAGACATAGAGACGAGAAATGATAAATTATAAAGCCTTTGGACTGTGATCTTGGCATCTTACAGGTAGGGAGAAGACACATTATCCTGAATAAACATAAGTCAGTAGAGACGTGAAGTAAAACTAAGATGGGTTCGAAAGCAGGCATTGGCTACCATCTCTGAATTATTTTACTGGATTCTTTTCTTGGCTGTGTTAGTTGTTATCCTGGTGCAAGGTACAGGGAAATCAGAGCTCCTCTTAACATAACTACCTGTAGATGGGTAGGCTGCTTGTGGTAGCCCTCACAGACCATATCAGTATGATAAGTGACACACAGTCCTGTGCCAGGACCTTGTCCAGGATGTGGTGCAACTACGGCATATTTGGGGTCATTGCATTCAGTGACAAAAAAATAATCTATACCTTCGTGGGCCATGGATCAGGCAGGTTATGAGCTAAAATTAAGGAGAATAAACAATAGGGTACCACCCACTCTTTGTACAAAGAGTCTGGGTTTTGTCCCTTCCAAGAGATGAGACACTACAGAGTGTTCCCTAGTGAAGTATTCCTAAAGCTGACAGCTGCTAATTCACGCAGTCTGCATAGGACATCATCAATACTCACCCCGACTCTTACTGAACACATCACAATTCCCTGACAAATCCAGTTCACATCATCAGTTGTACAGTCTTTGCCATGGCTTACCACCACAAACCAGGATGGCAAAAGTCATAGGGTATGGCAGGCTTAACAAGCCTGCAGCTGTGTCCTGAATCACACAAAAGGGAGCAGCCTGTGTGCAGGGAGGGATGTGCTGGCCTGCTGCTGGAAGCTGCAGGTCAGTGATGCCAGAAAAGAGCTCTGTTGGCTGCAGGAGAAGAGCTAATGAAGCTGTTTGTGCTCCCAGGCAATGCCTGTTAAATTATCCACAACTACTTAGACCAGGCTGCCGATGTCCTACAGAACAATAGCCTGTCAGGTAAGAAAGAAAAGGGTCTGGGTGACTCTCTCCACCTGCTCTGTCAAAATACAATCTGTCAATCATCTGAAGAGGAAAGCAAGAGGAGAGCAAGGACTTGCATCATTCCAAGGAATGTCATTCCTGCTTTCATCAAATTAAAGCTGATCTATATTGTCATTTGCCATTGAATTATTAAAGTATTTTTCTCCTTACCTGCCTCCCTCCCAGGTGTCAGTGCTACAGTCATCAACCTTAGTCACACTTTAGCTATCTCACAGGATTAGGAGAGGTATTTTTCCTGTGAGCTGCTTCAGGGCATCAGGACTTAGAGTTGAAGTGAGAAAAATGCCTGGTTCAACTACTCACTGAAGAACCAGAAAAGGAAGCAACATAGCAGTTTATAAATCAATTTTTTTAACTTCCCAGACAGGCAGATAAGTAAGCTATGATCGCAGCATTTAAACAAACTATCACATGCATCCCTCCCTTCTCTGTGTAAGTACCAACACTGCCTTCCCTTTGCATTTCTGTCTTCCACTTCCCAGCCAACAAGAAACAAACCATTTCTGTGGTCCTAACTCGGGTAATTAGCAAACAAACACTATTGACGAAGTCAATGAATGAAAGAAACAGCAGACAAAGTAGCTAATGAACTCCTTGAGGAGAGTGCACAAAGAAAAAGTAATTTGACCCTCTCACCCCCCCCATACGGGTTTAATTTCACTACCTGTCCATTCAAAACCTCCCACACAAGCTCAATAACACTCTTTCTTCCAGTTCTGCAGTCACAAGTTTAACCATGAAAAAAACTGAAGGAGAGAGATATATTTTAGAAACCTTTACAATGATCTAAAATAGCTCTTTGATGCATAGCAGATGTCTTCAAAACTCGCATAAATGGAGCCAAAATGCCTTGCAGTTCTGGAAAAGGGAGATTCCAAGATAAGACACGTTTCCAACTGCAGCAGCTCTGGAAGAGATTTGGAATTTATATTAATTGTCAACCTCAAGGAAAACATTTAAAAGAAGCCCTTCTGTCTCCCATTTTGAGACAAGTGTCTTACTGGGCTTTATGCTGCTCAAAGACCTGATGTCTGCCTGAAAGCAGTTCCTCTGTATCTGTAAAAGACAGCAGATGGGTTCAGATGGGGAAAAAGAGAGAACCACAATCAGTGACACATGGAGGTGACAGACTGAGGACTGCCTGCCCTTTATCATAACCTCTAGTTTGTTACGAAGGAGGTGCTTGGCAGGGTTCACTGCAGGGAGGAGGACTGAGGAGGGATTGGAAAGGAGTCAGTGAGATGGTGCTGAGGGATGCTAACAAGGCAACACCTCTGAGACACACAGCATGGGAGAAAAAATGTGAAGGGACATTCTGGAAAACTGAACAACAGAGCCAAGAAAACTGTCCCCACAGTCAAAGTAGGGATGGGATTCTTCAGTTCTGTTGCTCACCAGAGGGGATAGCCGGAGCTGAAGATTTGTGGGGACTTTTGTAAAAAGGAGAAAAGAAATCTGTGTCTGATACAATGAAGTAGGTGGTACAACTGAAGAAAAATCCCACAAAGCACCAACAGCCAAAGTGATGAGTCAGAACAAGAATCTTCTTACTGCTCTGAAGAATGCCTCTCATGTACCAGGTCTTAGATTTCATGAAGATTTAACGCCCTTAACTCAGTGTTAGGCTGTGCTTACAGAATAGCTAGGGAGTATCTTTTACTTGAATACAAGAAAGAGTTAGAGAACTGAAAGACGGATGCAGCAGGAAGATGGAAGATTTGATATGAAGTAAACCTTATGAACAGAAATACCAGAGCTAGAAGATTCTATATACATAATTAAAGATGAAAAAAAATAGATTATATTTTCCTATAAATGCAAATGGCACAGTCATGCTTAATTCTGAAAAAAACAGAAGAGAAAAGTCAGGTAGTGATGATGATGCCACAGAGGAGTAGTGTTCCCCTCAGCAACCCTGCTCCCACCTCCTCCTGGCAGGCTTTCCCCATCTTTCTTCTCTTGGCATTGCAAGAAATGGGCTAGAAATACAAACTGCATATCTGGCTTTCATATACATTAAAGCTCAGGAGAACTTTGGTTTGGCTTAAGAGACAAGACAGGAAATCTAAGTAACCCCAACCTCAACCACAGGCTCCAAATCCAGGGGGTTCTGGATGTAGCCCTTAGATTAAGCTCTGTTCCAATGTGTCATTCTACTTTTCTCTCTCCGACTTTCCTTCTGAAACACTCTCCCTTTTTCTGGCTGCTGAACTGCAGTAGAAAGCTGGACTATCTGTAGCACATGCAGAATGTTTGTTCTCTGCCTACCTCAAATCCTCTTTAACCCTTTACATATATGGGAGCATCACAGAAGACCATTCATATGGGCCTAATCAGTGCTTTCCCCATTCATTTTAGATTAAAGAGTATCTGATAGGAAAATAAATCAGCTAAAGAGTTTTTCTCTCCTCCAAGGACATGATATGGAGGGATAGAAACCCTCCTCTTGTTCTCATCCTACTGTTAAATCTTTATGGGTTGAAGGTTTCCTTGCAACCAAAGCTGCTAACCCCACAGAGTTTGGCTACTGAAAGGATATTCTCCTTCCAACCTTGCCAAGTCCTGAGCATGGAGGGCACAGTCAGACAGCAGAACAAAGATGGTGAGCTCTCCTTTATTCTGTCGCCATCCTGCTCTTCACTCACCTTGAAGATCAAATGCCTTCTTTACTCATCCCAGAAGACACAAGACTTCTGGCTGTCTGCCAAAGTGGAGAGTAATATGAAATAAACTGGGCCACTGTTTGCCTCTCTTTTAAGGCAAATCAGTAGGAAGCAAATCCCATGGTTTTCAGAGAGAACCTCTTTTATGTAGTGTCTCAACAGAAATCCTTTTCCCTCAGTCTGGCACTAGCAGCATTTTATCTCCACCACTGTGTTGTGCATTACCAGCAGTAGAGACTGGGACAACTAGATGAAGACCTAAGCCAAATAGAATTACAGGTCCAATTCTGTAGAGCATCTATTGAAGTTATTTCATTTGTTCACTTGGAAAACCTGGTTATTGTGCCTGGGAATTCATACCACAAAACAAGCTTGAAGTACATTTAATATTCTTGCCACTTTTCTATACCTGCCCATATTGCAACTGAAATTTTCTTTGATGCTGGAAGAGAAGGAAACTACTTCACAGTCTAGAAATCAAATCCAGTTGGATTTCTTACCTGTAGGAGTGAGGTGCCTCCAGGTGATGACAGGCTCAGGACGCCCATTTGCCATGCAAACCAGGGTCACATTGCTGCCCTCATTCACGGTGATGTCCGAGGAGATATTGGAGATCTTTGGTGGAACTGCAAAGACAAAAGAAAGTTTGACCTTGTTAGAAGCAGAATTATGGAGGGCAGCTTGCCTGGTTTATTAATCTACCTACCTATTAGCCAGAGCCAGCCACAAACTCATCTCACAGGCTGCACCCCCCTCACTAATACCTGGGTTTCTGAAATTACATCAGAGTAGTATGTACTGTTGTGTAGTTTGTTTTTCAAGGGTCTGCAGGTAGAAACAGCCTTTGCTGCAACTGCAGTGCTTTGTGTTAGACAAGTTTGGGGGTTTTCCCAAAACGACCTCTAAGAACTTGCCTGCCTGCCCCAAGGCTGCATGGAAGGGGTCAGCAGACTCCAAGTATCATCCCAGCTAGTTTTTACACTCCAAAGAGTCGCAGATGGAGATCTACATCCTCCTGCAGGATGCCAGGCTTCAAGGCACTGACTCAGAGGGTGTATTAGTTATTGGTTTCTGTGACATCTTTCAGCCAAAAGGGATCCCCCATGGGCTACCTGCAGTAGGCAGCTTCTGGATGACTGCACCCCACATGGCACAGCACCAAAGGCACAGTAGTCTTTGAGATTCACAAGACCCGCCATGACTTGGGCATTCAAGATCCTTAAAGACCTTCCAAGCCGAGTTTGTGTCATGGGACCAGAGTGACCATGAACTGGGACCTGAACAGGCAGCTCCAGGTGTGGAGTGTGCCAGCTGTTGCAGTCTTTCCTCTCTCACATCCATGTCTTGCTTCCATGCTTCACACCCCATGTCAGGTGGTGAGGGAGTTTGACTAAAAAGGAATCCTCTAATTTTTTTTTTTTTTAAATATATTTTCAGCTTCCAAATTTGTGTGTAGCGAGGAATGAAACAACATCATTTTCTGCTTTGCTTACCACAGAGTAAACAGACAGCAGCTTCCCCTTCCCCCTCCCTGGCAGGAGTGGCTGATGGTCCTTTTGAGGCAAAGCTGCCTATAAGATAGGTGGGGAAAAGGAAATGAAGCCTGAAGAGAGCAACTCACTGCTTCCAGCTGTGTTGCTGGATTCACAGGAATGTTGTTGACAACCCACAGCTCATTAGCTCCTCTCTGTAGGCCCCAAAGTCATGGACAACGCTTGAGTATCGATGACCATGGGACCCCTTGAAGGAAGAGGACCTGTCAAGCAAAGTGAGGCAGACATCTATTTTCCAACAGGCTCACTCACCCAGACAAGGAGGGATTTAAGCCAGGCGCATTGGGGAAGGATTGCCATGACCTGTGGAGAAGTGACAATGCAGAGGGCAGTGAGGGGGCAGCTGAGGGACAACACAATAGGGAAGGCTTTTGCATGCCTTGTGAAAGCAGGACAGCTGGGGGGCCATCTCAAATGGCTGTGCACCAGTGCGAGTATCATGGTGAAAAAACAGGAGGAATCAGATATTCACAAAGTGAATCAGATTCACAGTGTTATAAACCCAGTGGGATGACACAGCTGGGGTGGGACAGCTCTTAGGACCAGCCTGTAACTCTGATACAGGCTTTCTAAGAAAGACAGGCTGGAAAAGAGAGAAAAAGAAATGCAAAGGAGTGGCTGGCATGTACCCAGCTCTGGATGGTGAACTAGCTGAGAGCTCAGATGTCAGGATCAGAGGATATCACAATGTCACCCCTATTCCTTGGTGTTTGTTACCAACCATTTGATTAAGAAGAGGCAATAGACAAAGACTGCTTTAGACAGGTAGAAGAAGCCTCACAATCACAGTCCCTCATTAGGGACCAACCACCTTGACATCTTCTGGAAGGGAGAAAGTGCTAGGCTCAAGCAGTCCAGGACACATGGGGGTCCTTTAGGTTCAGCATGAGTTAGCAATATGCCCTTGCAGCAAAGACCAAGCGTCCTGGGTTGTATTAGCAAGAGAGTAACCCCGTAAGTAGAGGGAACCATCTAAAACCCTTTACATGGTGCTTATTAAACAGCATCTCAGGCACTAGATCAGTTTTGGGCTCCCCAGTACAAGAAGCCATTGACACACTGGAGCAAGTCCACTGGAAGGCACCCAAGATGGCCAGAGGACTATAGCACATGACTTCCCAGGAGAATCTAAGAGAGATGGCTCTGTTCAGTCTGAAGAAAAGAATGCTGAGGGAGATCTTATTGCTCTCTATAAAAAGTGAGTGGGAACACGCAGAAAATACAGAGGCAGGCTTTTCTCAGAGGTGCACAGTGAATAGTGAAAAGCAGCAAACATGAGCTGCGATGTAGGGAAAATTCTGACTCAAAACGAGGAAAAAGCTTCTACTTTCAGAAAGTCAAAGATAGGAACAGGTTCCTCAGACAGGGGATGGAAGCTCACCATTGGAGATATGGAAAATTCACCTCCTTTCTTTCCCAGTGGATGAGCAGAACACCCTGTCCCATGGCTCAGGACAGACCTGTGCATTGTTCCAGCCAGCAGACCCGCAGGCTGGCAGAGCCCTGGAAGTTCTGGTGCAGAAATCCAAACTGCTACTCTTACTTACTGGGAACAAAGCAAGTCAGAGGGCCACCTCAGTCCTGATAGCTTAACATGCACAGGAGAGGACAGAGGGGCTTAGTCTGGGAAAGAACATCAGAGGCTGCTATTTCTGCAACATCTGTGGCCCAGATGTTCCATCAGAGGACACAAGGACAGTGACTTTGGAGCATCCTCAGCACAACTTCTCCATGGTGCACTGGCAAACCCGGGTAAGCAGAGCCCAGGACTAAAACCAGTGGCTAGACCACATTTTGGGAACATTATCATAACCTCAAGGGGTTAATATTTGCAGGAGGGAAAAAAGCCGTGCAGCAAACCAAGAAGGACTAAACTCAAGCAGGACTAGCAGGTGGAGCTGTGGGCCAGTCTGAAGTCCTAGCAGAATGGTGCAACGCCAGCCAAAATGGCTGAGGAGAGAGCAGCAAAAGCCACTACAGGGCAGCAGCAGAGCTCCACCTGGGACATCTACAAACTGCCACTTTCCAAAGCCATCAAGACATTTTATTTCACAGAGGATCAAGTAAACTCAGCCAGTACAAGCAGATCTGACCATGCCTACCACATGCCCAAGAGGAAGAGCATGTTTCCAGACGGTCATATCTGGCTTGTGGCTTTTTCAGATGAGGGTGAAAAGGACATCCAAGGCTGAAATCCTGCTAGGAATATAGTGGCTGGTTCCTTTCAGCTGCCACCTTGGTCAGAAGGCAAGGAAAGGCTAAGACGAAGGGGAATAGGGCAGGAAATAATTTCCCTCTAAATTTAAAACCTGGCTTGGCTTCATCTGCTTAGAATCCAAAGCCAGTGGACAATAATTTCACTCAGATAAAAAGTCAGAGACTTTTAATTTTCAGGGCGTCAAGCCAGCATGTTAAAATGCCAAAACTGTCAGCACCAGCAACAGTTAGCATTGCCTCCTTGGCACTTGTCATTACTTTGCACACACCTTTTTAGGACAGCCTTAAAATGAGAAGCTTTGACCTTATTATTTTTTCCCATGTGTGGGCTGTATTATGTTTTCACAGGTCCCAGACTGCTGGAAGAAGGATTGCTGAGAATAAAACCTCCTGGGGCCAGAATCTTCTGGGTGTCAAAGCCTCCATTTGCCCAGCCATCTCCTGTTGACCTCTAAGTGGAAAACTCTTTTGTGTCTGGCCTCTCTGAACCATTAGCAGAGGCAAACCCACAGGCTGCAGCCCCACGGCAGGGCAAGTCCTAAAGAGTGCTTCCAGGCATTTTCATATTCCGACTAACAGCTTTTTCCTTCGGGGAAACCAGGCTGCTGCTGGACCCCTCTGGCTCCAAGGACCATGGGAAAGCACTGCCAGGGTCTCTGGTACTGCTGAAAAATATAAGATTGCCAGATTTTTTTCCACTCTTTCAGTGTAAATCATATCGGGTATCCATTACACTGTGCTTAGGATCCCCCTGGTTGGGGTGGGGAGCAGAGACAGATGTGAAAGGAAGCACAGTGCAGTACCCCACTGCTCCATCCCCAGAGAGGGAGGATGCCCCACCCACAGCAGGGACTGATTCTGGAGAGATGGAAGTGAACACGGAGAAGAATGACTTGGAAATCACGTATTCGTTTCGTCTACATTTCACATCTACACAACGAGGCTGATGCCAGCCCAGCATCTCATCTTCCACGTCACTGAGAGTAAATAACAAAGCCCAAAGTAACAAGCAGCCATCCTCCGTGAGAGAAGCTCACGTTGGAAGAGAAGGGGAGCTGCAAGGCAGGAGTGAGGCAAGGGCAGAGATACTGTAGGGTGCCCTTGGCTGGGAGGGCTGCAGGGCAGGAGGGGCACGAGGTCAGAGCTGGTGTGGGAGATTTCAAGTCCCAGGCAAGACACAGTGACAGAGCAAGGTAGAACAGGCTTGTGCAAAAACAGCTTGCACCGAGCCTGTTCTAGTTAATTGCCATCAATCCTTCACTTCATGACAACTGCAACTCACATTAATTTAAATAATAAGAAAGACTGAGACATGAAAAATAGATCATGCTCCCCCAGCACAATCACTGTTGCTCTCCAGATGAAAGCAGGTGATTTGTTTCCACAAAAACACCCGCTATAGCAGTTATTACAGACCAGGGGCTGCATACGGGAGGCAGTAAGGAAACCACAAACAAGCAAACATGCAAACATCTGCTGTTGTTATCCTTGCCTTTTATGACCAAAGCCCTTCAGAGCTCAAAACTCCTCCTGAGATATTACCTGGGATGGTGTGGGCGGGCTGCATCAGCATTCTAATTCAAGGCTACGGAAAGAGGCAAGGAGCAGTGCTACACCCCTAACATCCCAGGAAATGAATGAGCCCAAAGGTTAAGAGACACAAGCTCACAAGCATGAGGCCAGCTCCTGAGTACCTTTCCAGGAGTGCAATGGGAGATGGAACAAGAAAGCATCAAGGCCACCCTTGCTAAACCAATGCTTCTAGAGATCTTCTCCTAATGGAATCCATGCTGAACCTGACCCGTGCCACAGCTCCCAAACCGTTCAGATCCCTGCCTTTTCATCAGACCACCTAGTCACAGCACAGGCACAAAGTGGCAGGAATGGGAACCACTGCCTGGCAGAAGTGGTACAAGGGGTACCTAAAAGCTGGGGGCAGCAGTTCCTGGCTCCTGCACTGATGGCACTCTGCTTTCATGATGCTTCACGTGACACCTCAATGCAGCAGGAGGATGGGTTTGTGAGGAAAGGGCAGGAAGCACAGAACTAGGAACTGAACTCGGGTATGACAGAATAAAAAATGCAAGCAGAGGGACAGTGGACACCCAGCTGGAAAACAGCTCTGAGCCCTGTAAATGGGCTCACACGAAATTCAATCAGATGGCTTGACTGTCTGCTTTGGGTAAACAGTGCCTTGCATCTAAGACCCTTAGATGGAGCTTTCCACTGTGGGGCAGCTACTCCCCAATCTCAAATTACAAGACTGCTCAACAGTACAGTCAATAAGTCACAAAATACATTAAAAAATACAGCTCTTATTCCCAGTCTACAGACCTATAATACAGCAAAAGCTATTTAATACCTCCAAGACACAGATGCAAACAGTATTGAAACTGCCTAAGAAAGCCCATAAGCTTCATTTAAATGGTCTAACTGCTTGTCCAAAAAAGGGCACCTTGGGTACAAATGGAAAAAGTCACAATCCCTTCCATATATCCTCATTAGTTGCTTCCTCCAGCCTATTTCCTTCCTCTCTGTTGGCAAGTAGGACCCCCATCTGTTGGATAATATTAAGAGTCCCACCCACTAATACACAGGAGTCACCAGTTCTCAGGGCAAAAAAAAAGAAAACATCAGGACTTCTCTCCAAAGTCAAAGGAACTTTGCAGCCACTAAAACCCTCCCCAGGTGCCTATCAATTAGCCTTGAGAGTTCTTATTTCCTTGTCCCCAGATCCCAATTAACAGCACTTTATAACAAATGCTAATAAGCCCCAAGGCAGAGGTAGGGGGGATGCTGACCATCATATGGTCCTTCAATGCTTTAGAACAGCCACCTTGCTCACCACAATTAGGGGTCCTTTCCTGGGGCAACTAATTGACAGCAAATTGGCCTCATTAGTCATTGTTTAGTTAAAGTGTTTAGTGGTGAAGAGAGAACCCGAAGAAGGGGCTGAACTACTAAACACAACTAAATGGTTTAATTTCCCTCTTATGTGTGCAGCAGGCTAATCACAGCTCTTTACAGCTGTAACAAGAAACAGCTTGTTGATGCTAAAGTCCGCACAGGGAGCAAGCTGAGACTGGAAAGTAAAATCCAGACACCCTTTGGGATGCAGCATGGTAATGTTTCTGAAGCATTTTACAGAAGAAACGCGACATCAGACCCAAGATGTGTTTTTTACGGTCTGATTCACGCTGCAGCCTCAGCCAGAGGGAGACGAAGCTGTCAGCAGAGCGAGAGGGCAGAGAGGGAAGTTGTTGAACTTCATTAAAGAGAGTGGACTCTGAAAGAGCCTTCTGACCTTCCACTGTGCTAGGCTTGTTTCACTCTGCCAATGCCTCGCTCGGCATTAAAGCTTCTGTGAAGTAGAGGCAAATGCTGAAGGCTTGGTTTTGTTTTTTAATCCCCCGGGAACCAAAAACCTCTCAAAATACAACTACAGTGTTTTTACAAGGTGTAAAAATTCCCTCCTTCTGTTGTCTGAAAGGGAGTGCCTCATCACATGGCCTTTAGGGAAGAGTCTATGACAGCCAGAGCATGGAAACCACTTTAAAAGATGCAGTTCCCAACCCACAGTGTGCTCCCCCACTGCTCCGCTCCGCTGGGGCTGATCTCCATCAAGCATCACTGCTGATGCCAGGAGAGGCCAGGCAGAAGGAGGCACAGGGGCTGCGAGCTTGGGCCTTGCATCTTGGTGAGCTTCCCCTATCACACTGCTGAGCCTCACCCACCGAGACGCCAGGCAGGAAAATATTTAAAATCCAGATGGGGACTGTGCATATCACACTGCCTGCGAGCAGAGAAGCAGACAGGATCCTGTAAATCAAAGCCATACGCAAAGCTACCCATGAGCTGGGTAGCGTGTCAGAGCTCACCGCACTGGAGAGTAAGACCTTACAAGCCAAAATATTTTGTCCAAAGGAACGCTCTGCCTCATCCAACATGTAGTTAAATGTCTGGACTATTTTTCTGCATAACATTGCATGGGAAGCACTTCCAGTACATTCTTTTTTCGCAGAGAGCAGCACAGAGTGTGAACGTGTTGCATTGTCCCATTCCTGAGCTGTTGGAAAAGTCAGCACAGAACTGGGCTCAATTGCTTATACTCATTCCTGCTGGTTCTATTTTTTATAAATTTGTCTCCATGAAATTTTCAGAAGAGAAATTATGTGGCTACCTCACTGAAAGAAACACAGAGAAGAACAGCTTAAATCTCAAGCCAGCCTTGTTTTTCAGTACACTGAGGTGACAGTGTGGGACGGGTTTAAAAGCAGCCTCACTCCTGTTCATAGCCCAGCACCTCCACTTTAAACCTGGGTGCCGGCCTTGCATTCTAAAGCAGCTCCAGACCTGAGCTTGAGCTCCAGCTTTTACCCAGTGCCCATTGTATTTTACCCACACCTGGCTTTTTGGTGTGCCCTTACCAAGCACAGATTTACAGAACCCACATTTTTGGATCCTGATGCAGCCCAGCAGAGCAGGTTCTCAGTTATGTGCTCAGCCTGTAAATGAAAGCACAAAACACAAGACAGGCGTATGCCCGATATCCGCTTATCACCAGATTTGCACTTCTGTATATCAAGTTCTTTGCTACAAACCTTCCCTTTCTTTTCTATTAACATACTAAATTTATGCCACTCATCTGCGGTTCCTCTCTTTAAAGCACTGCTCTGTGCATTTGCTGCTTGTGTTGCTACGGTTCTTTCCGCTTGTAAAACTGACTTCAAGAGCTTTATGGCTAACCCTCCTAGAGGAGCCTGCTGTGACAACACAGCCTTCCTCACAGGACATGTGTAAACAACAACAGAAGTGCTTGCCATGCTAATCCCCAGGGATTAACTCTTGGAATGCCACCTAATCCCAAACATTTTAAGGACTGCAGATGTACACAGCTTTTGGTCTTTGTTTCGAGTGTGTTTATATATTCCCTCAGACTGTTCTTTTTAAATCTGGTAAGTATTTACTTATGAGACAGAAACAATACAAAATCTTTCTTTTTGCAGACATAATCAGCCATCCTGGAAGAGAAATTCTGTGAGAAATGTTGTCCTTAGTGTCCAGGTCCTCCAAAGACATTTCTGAGAATTTTCTTAAGAACTTTTTCACAGAAACATTAAGCATGTTGGATGTAAATGGCATGCAGCTGAGTCCTAATATGCAGCCTTCTTAGGGCTTGATTCAGAGCCAAGGCAGCTTCTCCTTTGATGTTAATGACCTTTGGACAAGTCCTTATACAGCAGGAATGGGTGATGGCTTCAAGGAAATGCTGCATCCAGAACCAGGATGCTTTATTAGCCAGTTGAGAAAAAAACACAAGATTATGGGTTTTTAACTGAGTCCCAGCAGCGCTTGGCTCCTGCCTGTTAACTCCTTCTTTGGGGGGTAGACTAGGAAGCACAGGCCAGGTATGAGGAGAAAAAAATAACAGAGAAAAGCCTATGTCATTCCAGGGCAAGAGGTACAGGTTCAGAGAAGGTCCTGATTAGGCAAGCAGGGGAGGAAGTTAATTTCAGCTAACACCCTCTTCTGGATGAAGATGAGGTTGTCCATGATAGCTTTACATGCTGGAGAAACAGAGCCAACTTTTTTGTTTGTTTGTTTTCAGCTCTTATGCTGTTGCTTATATTCAGCTCATTAGGGACAGAGTACAACCAGCAGAACAAGCGTCATGAACCACTCATGAACATCCACACACAGGCTGAGTGAAAAAGGCATCTCTCTCCAAAGGCTGCTCTCAGGTTCCTTTGACTGCCCGTGGTTTATCCCACATCCTCTTCAATAAGCCACAGGGTGATGAATATGGCTCTCCAAAGTGTCTCGTGCATACCACGTAACCAAGGATCTGGCTCAGTTTCAACCGAGGCAGCTCCTCAGCGACAAGCCTCTCACTCAAACCAAATGCACGTGGTACATGTAGAGTATCTTTTATTAGCAGGCTTTCCTTTCTTACACATTGAAGTGAGCAAAATGGAGCAGAACAGCTTGCCGTAACCACGTTTAAAGATTGCTTTCAGGCTTCTAGGGGAGCAGAAAGCTACAGCAGTACTTTGGAAATGCTGGGTTTGCTTTCAGTCAAAAGTATAAAGAAAAAGATAATAATCTCATACTGGGACCTTTACACAGAATCACAGGATATCTTGGGTTGGAAGGGATATTAAATATCATCTAGTTCCAACTCCCCTGCTGTGGGCAGGGACGTCTTTTACTAGATCAGGTTGCTCAGAGCTTCTTCTAACCTAGCCTTGAACACTTTCCAGGGATGTGGCATCTACATCACTGGGCAACCTGGTCCCAGTGGCCTCACCACTCTCATAGTGAAGAATTTCTTCCTAACACCTAATCTAAACCTGCCCTCTTTCAGTTTGAAGCCACTCTCCCTTGACCTGTCACTACATGCTCTAGTAAATATTCTCCTCTATTTTTCTTCTGAGGTTCCTTCAGGTATGGAAGGCATTGGAAATTAGGTCACCTCGAAGCCTTCTGTTCTCCAGGTTGAACAATCCCAATTCTCTCAGCCTTTCCTTCTAGAAGAGATGCTCCACCCCTCTAATCACCTTGGTGGCCCTCCTCTGGACTCGTTCCAACAGCTCCATGCCCTTCCTGTGCTGGGGACCCCAGAGTTGGATGCAGCACTCCAGGTGAGGGTCTCACAGAGCAAAGTAGGGTGCCAGAACCCTGCTGGGACGCTGCTTTGGATGCAGCCCACAAAACAATTGGCTTTCTGGGCTACAAGAGCACATTGCTGGATTGCATTGTCACTATTTCTGGATCCAGAGATGTTGGCCTTTCCCACCATAAACAGTTACGAAATGCCAGCTGTGAGACCTTCACTTGTTAGCCATTGTTGAGGTTGGTAATAGCTGCATTAGCCTCATTTCTAAAGGCCAGGGTGTTATCATCAACCACCTGAGAAGGGAAAGCCAAAGAGTTCAAGGCAAAGAATCCCTCCTGTCAGAAACGCTCATCTACACAAGTCCGATCCAGCAGAAAAGAGGAAAAAACAAATACAGTACTCCTGAAGTAAAGGCACCTTTGAACAAAGGAAGCATCTGGCTAGAGCTGTGATTGCAGTGATCTCCTTCCCACAAACCAACCAAGAGCCAAGGTTTCCTAAGAAGGAGAGTTTCTGGTGTTGGAAGTTCCCTGCCAAAAGAAAGTGCTCTGTTTTGGTGCAGCCATTGCAAGAGCACCTTGACGTCTTGGACTTTTCCTGCTGTTTCCCTTTCCAGGCTTTGTTGTGTGGTAAAGATG
This sequence comes from Pachycephala philippinensis, assembly GCA_013397055.1. Classification (NCBI taxonomy): domain Eukaryota; kingdom Metazoa; phylum Chordata; class Aves; order Passeriformes; genus Pachycephala; species Pachycephala philippinensis. Next base: position 274,909 of record VWZT01013184.1, read on the forward strand.
TGCTGCATACATGCAGACAACCTCAAAGGCGGGAAAAGGATGAATTCCAACAGCTTTGCTCTGTAAACACATTAGATTGAATTGGTGCCATTTCAATTAAAGGAGAATCTCTCCCAGACTGCCAGGCATGAGGCTTATTCCTTGTAGCCTGCGGCTTTACTAGGACACATAAAAACACTGTTTTCTTCCCCCAGTGGGGTTCAAGGCTGCCATCTTCAATGATTTGTTTGCTGGTCTCTTAGTGTTACAAACTGAGGGAATCTCAGAATGGATTAAGGTTGAAAGGGATCACAATGGGTCATCTGGTCCAACCTTCCTGCTCAAGTATCATCCTAGATTACATTGTCCATTCAGAAGGATGAGGTGACGTCCAGAAGGGTTGCCAGCACCTTTGTGTTGAGTGGGCCAACAGCTTTACAGACAACTTTCATCTAAGGTTCTGCAAGCAAATACCACCCTAGAAATTCAGGGCTATTGGCTGCACAGCAGGAATGAGATATCCCCTCTGATTTTCAACAAAGAACATTAACAAAAACTGCAAATACTTCCACTGCAGTAGGGAATCAAAAACTAAGGCCCATGAAAAACACAAGCCATGTCTCTCTGCTCTAACAGCACATCCACATCTGAGCCTCTGTAAAAGCACAGTTATCAGGGTAAGCAACACTACTAAAAAACTGAAGGAATCACTCAGTTGGTCTGGTACTCCACTTCTACACACTTGTGCTCCACCTTTCTAAGGCTCAGTTCTCATTCTCACTCTTAGGGAATTACTACATGCAAGATATATGACATCCCCACAAGTCACATCTTGTGTCTGGTGTATGATGCCTTACCATCAACAGCTCCAACAGGTGAGTAGGAGAGTAAGAGAAGAATATCTGCAAAGCCTCAGACTGTTCCTTATGAGGAATTAACATGCCACAAAGTTCCTTGGCAGAACAAAAAGGGCAAATCCCAGGCAGATGAAACAGGCTTGATCCTTCACTGGTATAAATTAAAGAACATATACTCTTTTACACAAAAGGAAATGCAAAGAAGGAGAGAATCAGCCCTGTGGTTCATAAACTCAAGGTAAAAAGCTGGCCCCACAAAATACTGTGCAATCTGAACAGGAATAGAAACGTAATCAACATAGTTAGGCATACTGATGAATGATAAGGATACACTCATACACTTCCCTTTCTGATGGTCATGATATACTGGAGTCTGCAAAAATTATTTCCCCAAAGTACAAAGAGTGATAAAAAATACAAAGAAACTTTGCATCAGAACACAATTCTGAAAACTCTGCCAAAGCCTGAAGAAAAGCAGAGATATAGCTGAGATGGCATCACACTATGGATCAACCTGCCACTGGATTGGGCGCAGACACTCATGACAAATAGGCACAAGGGATGCAGCACAAATACAGTGTGACACTATATCCTGGGCATCTGCTTGCTGTATGGAGGATTAAATGCCACACACACACTGTCCTGGGTAGATTGTATCTAGTGCTGACAGATACCTGAGGGATCTGTCTCTTCCTTTATACACTTTGGCAATTGCCATGCCAACAAAGCATTATGGGACTGGGGGGGGGGGGGGTGCAGTGAGAAGGAGAGATCATTTGCTACTCTGTTTAAAAGAGATTTTATCCTCTGGGGGGATTTTGTCAAGATGTTGAATTTCTTCTTAAATTATATTTCTACCTGCCTATACACATTTGAGGTTGATGGGCTTTTCTCCTTTCCCCTGTCCCTCTAGCAGACCACCTCACTCTTCTGGCATCCCAAGCCAACCTTAAAGCAAATGTGGCTTCTCTAAGTCGGTCTGAATACTGCAGCCCTCAGCCCTTGCCTCCATGCAAGCTGCAAAGGCAGGAAAACAGCCAAAATGCTGTAAAGACCAACTCCTTTCCCTCTGTGGTGAGCCCTCTGATTGACGTCTCCATTCGTCAAGAGAGACAGACTGTCTTGAGTGTGAGATAGCTAACTATCACCTGGGGAGGTGATTAGAGGGGGAAGGAGGGAGAGAGGGGGACACAGATGGACAGAAAGGCAGAGAAAGACAGACAGACAGAAAGGAGAGCTGAGGAGGGGGAAAGAGGAAAGGAGTGACAGCAGAGTGCAGATGAGAGAAAGACAGTAGCACTTGATGAATTAAGTTGTCAACTTTGGCATCACCTGTGTACCTTGTCTCGCCAATAAATTCATTGAAGCTGAACCTGCACCGTGAGTCAAAAGTGAGAGAGTGCTGATGGAAGGAAGAAATAACAGCCCATTTAAAGACTCAGAGCAATTTATGAGTTACCTCAGGAGGGAAGTAGTGACAATGGGGAAAGAGAGGTGCTTCCCCACCACGCTGGGCAGGGAAGTTTGTTTTGGACTCAAGCTGTCTGCCCAGTCACACTGCAGAAAGTAAAGAGATAGAGACAGAGACCTGGTTCAAGAAAGAGAAAGGCAGTGGAGAGGCTCTCTGGGGTCCAAAAGGAACAGGGCAGGCACATGCCTTTGCATAGTACTACGTGCCTCGGGAAATCCCTTGAGGTGCTGAGTGAAGATGTTGAGAACAAGAAGCCAAATACCCCATCGTGAAAGGAGACAAAGGGCGTAGAGCTCAGTCAGCACCACAGCACTGAGGGAACATGAAGGAAAGTGAGGGACAGCAGAGATGGGAAGCACAGCTCTGGCACGGAGGGGTGGCTGTGCTGGAAAGCCAGCAGGGACACAAAGCTGTCTGCTGACTCTGAAGTTGGAAGCATGGCACTGAGATGCAAACAGCTTTGATGGGCTGTACCAGGGAAGTACTGCACCAAGGTGCTTTCCTGCACAGCTAAGGAGATTCTCACCAACTTTTTAAAGGATTCCACGTATGTCTTAAAAGATTCCATCCCCCAGAACTCTAGTGAAGTCTGTTGGATGTGACTGAGGAATGGGAAAACCAATGGCACAATGCCCTCACCCAATACATTTTTTCTCCTCCTGCTACTACAGCTTCCCGAATTGAACAGTATCTGACCCAGTCGTTTGAGAAATGCATCTGTCTCTTTACTCCTTTCCTTTCTTTCATCCAACTCATCATTTCCCACACAGGAGCTTCTGCAATCCTTGTGCTCACAATCAATGGTCAGCTCCTGACAAAAACACTCCTATCAGCCACAGGGACTAAGAGTGGCAGAGGCTGATTTCCAAAGCAACCTGACACCCCCTTTGACCTCATTTGTAGCCATCCAAAGATGTTTACATTCATGTGACAAGGTGTGTTCACTGACCCTTCCTCACAATGAGCCAATCTTAACCGAGTGCCAGGCACAGCACCAAGAAAGAGAAGGACACCACCTGCTCTGAGGTTCATTCCTCCCATGGCCTCTTGCTGCTGCGTGCTCCACAGATGCCCCAAGGTTGCACGGAGGGGAGGGAAGGAAGGAGAAAAGAAAAAACCTAGATTCATCCCTCAGGAAGAAGTATTGGTGGTATTTCCTTCAATCAGGGAGAAATTCTGACTCAGCCACACAAGTAGAAAAGCCAGTCTTCTCAGCCTGAGTGAAACACTGAAGATTTACAACTGTTCAGGGTATTTGGAGAGTTTGGATAGAAGTGTGTGTGCACATGCGTAACATTTGACAAATCCATGCAGAGAAATAAAACATATGGCATAAAACTATGATACATGGATATCTGTGTGTATACATATAAAAACATAAACTCACTTAGAATGTGTCTATGTGTATAGTTAGATACATACTGATATATGCACATCTACAGATACTGCCATTTGCTCCTGAAACCCCTAGCCTCTTTGAAAGCTCTTGTTTGGCTGCTGTTCTGCAAGCAGCCAGGCAGCCACAACACAGCTGTCCACACTGGGGTCCCCTGAGCTGTGTGGTGCAGCTCTGCTGGCTGCGTTCAATTTGACATCAAATGAGAGCAGGGATCTCGCTGAGCCAAGCTCCGTTCTGATCTGACTGGTGCCCAGATCAGCTCAGCTGTAGTGCCCTCGGGCTGTGGCACTGTATTAAAGTTGAGGGCAGTGTTAATCTGCTTCACCATTTGCACAGTGGAAGCTGTGCTTGGCCTACTGGGAAATTACGAGCATGTCCCTCATTCAAGTAAAGTGGACATTTCTTTTCCAGGAGTTGTGATCTTCGTGTTCGTGTAACTTAGTTTAAATGATCTAAGCTGGTGGCTTCCAATCATTCTCATTCTGAGGGCACCTTGCAATTTCCTGGGGAAGGTACATGTACCGTACGGGGAATGTAACTCTCCTACCAATAGGTTTGGTTTTCATGAAGTCCACAGACTTCCTGAGAGTTACAGACTGTGATAGTCTGGTGGATTTTCACTTACTATGGGGAAGAAGGAAAAAAGTCTCACAGTTCATAGTCTTCTTCTGTCAGGGGTATTGAGTTGGTTATTGGCCCTTTAGCAACAGGAATAGAAACACAGAGCTGCAGACACGGGGACCTTTTGCCACGTGTAGGGGCCTGTGGTACACTTAAGCATCCCTGTCTCCTTGAAAGGTTACAGGCACGTCCTGCCCCACAAGAAATCACTTCTAACCACACACATGCCCTCATGGACATCGTTGCATCTGAAGGCACCCTGCTGACTCTCTGCATTGCCTAGCCATCCCTCCCACAACAGAGGGACAATGGGACACACATGTCCATCCCAGAATGCCAGGATGTCAGAGTACAACAGCACCTACACCATCAATAGTGTCCTGGCACCTGGACACTGGCCCTGGTGGCAGTGATCACAGCTGTAGGAGGGCTGTGTTGCTTTTTAGAAAATCTAATTTGCATACATGAGACCATGCAGAAGAAACAGCATTAGCCAGGAAAATTCCCTACCTCAAAAAGCCATATAAAACCAACCATGACCAGCTTGTACTCCTGGAACTGCTAAGGATCCCAGGACACCTCAAAGGTGGCTTGCCTTTATCTGTGTCTAGCCCAGCAACAGACAAAAGTATGGTAAGGAACTGTTCAGATCATGCTAGAGGCTCCAGAAAGGAAGAATGACTTTTATTTGGAAAGACTGTTCAATAGAAGAGATACCAATTAATAAATAAATGAAAATAGGTGACATTCATTACGACATTTAAACAACTAGATGCCAACTGTTTGTTAAAATACCACATGGTCTGGAAGAAAGCAATCAAAGAAAAAGGGCTTGGAAAAGCAGTGAGTAATGGTGACCCAATCCATTTAACTATTGACAAAACACAGGTGAGGAAACGTGCAGGAGAAAAAAATGTCTACAAATCATCAGCTAATGGATTAAATGCATCTGAGTGCGAGATGGAAATTAACTGATCAATTCACTCAACAGATGCTAATTATATGTGACAAGGCAGGCAGACTCCAGAAGTCTATGGAGCTCAAAGGAAAACAGTGCTGGTAGACAAATTTGAAGGCTGCCTCTTGCCACTATGGGGTGTGACATTTGCCCCGGTGAGAGAATGTCACTGTCACTGAGTAACATTTAACTCTGCAAATGTTTGAAGTCTGTATTTCAAAAGCATGGAAAGGGGGGGTCCTCTCCCATTGCTTTATAACAATATAGGTATAATTTAGGTATAAATATATAGTATCAAAATTAACATGCCAATCTAAACAAAATCAAATGTAATGCTACAATCAAAATGAAACCTTTTTGCCTCATTGCAGTTAAACATTTTGACATTAGTGAAATGAAACTAGAAAGTTAAAATGATTTGTTGTGACACTCATCTGTCCAAAAAATTTTTTGCATCCCCATGCTCCTGCAAAATGCTTTTATGCCAGAAGAACTGATCTTCCAATAGGAAGTAATCTAACATTTTCTGATCACTACCTTCACAATTTTGTTTTGAAGTTTCGTTAACAGTAATATTTTCCTGACCACTTCCATTTTGGCTTGCACCATTTAGGAAATGATCAGAGAGATATTGACTACTTTTTCTCTCCCATTAGGCTTACACTTTGCATATATTGACCCCTTGGGACTCCTTTAAAGTCATGTCTTTGGAGAGTCAGCAGAATGTAGGATATATAGAAAATAAATAAATACTAATGATGAATTAATTGATCACCAGGGAAAGATTAGTACCAAAGTGTGATTTTTTCCTGGAATGAGATCAGAATGGGAACCTCACTGGTGCAATTCTCACCCTGCACTGTAGCGTTGAGTTTTGAATCTGCTTTTGGAGTAAGGATAAGTGCTAAGCACATATACCAGCAATTAAATTATTAATTCAAAGGGGAAAACCAGTGTTACTTATAAACCAGGTGAAACTTCCAAATTAGGTATCTCAGGCCTGACATCATTACAGAAGCAATGTCACTTCTGGAGGTGATGAGACCGGAGCCAAGGCAGTCTTCCAGATTCATCAAGCTAACAGTATTTATTATCTATTGTCAAACCCCAACTCTGTAACTTGGGAGGGTCCAGCATGTTCTATGCATGGCCTGTGATACTATTTTTAGATTGTTTTTAAAATTCATGGTTGAAGGGAATTCAGAGGATGCGATGTTTAATACAGTGCTTCATGAACTCCTGCTAGCAGATTTAATTCAATCTGTCTTGGGTTAGGAGCACTGTCATGGATTGGCAATTGCCTGAAGAACCATAAACAAGGGATAATGACAAGGGGCATGTAAGAGCAAAGGTGTAAGAGGTGTAAGCAAGGTGCTGTAGGAACCATGTGAGGTCTGTTTTCATTTAACATCTTCATTAATGAGCCTGAAGAGTAGCTTCCTGATGAAAGTGGAAGATGATACTCAACTGGGAGGTGCTGCACACATCCATAAGGGCAGATAAACATAAAGGGGTACACAGGGATTAGTCACAAGAGCAGAAAGAAAAGAATGGAACAAATTCATTACCTCTACAGAAGAAAAAAAAACATCAGCTCACAGTGAGGAGAGATCATGGGGGTTGAAGAGACTTGCACATCTTTTCAGACAGAATGAGTGTCTCTCATGGATGAAATTTCTCAAAGCACTGAAGAATGTATAACCTTGCGTTGTCTAAACTCAAGACAAGAATAAATGGTAAAGCACCCTATTAACTAGATGGAAGTGTCATCTATGGCCCAATCTAGAATACATGTGTTCGGGGGGTGGCACATCAGCCCATATCTATCTTCACAGATGGGTTAAAATATATCAATTAAATAATGCTTCAAGTATAATGTTTCCCTCATTTAAGGCACAATACGCCATACTGAAGAAGAGAGAAGGAGAACACTAAAATTCTTATATTTCAGTATGCTTAACAGTAATGCTGAAGATGTAAAAGGTGCCAGCAAACTCCCTGGGACCAAGAAAAATGACATGGTAGAAGAATAAAGTTACAGATAGAAAAATACCATGTGGTGGAAGAATGGTCCTCCTTAGCATTGCTAAGAACACATATGCAATAGCACAAGTTATTCGGCCAAAAGATGTGGAAAAAAGCAGGAGAGGCATTCCTTAGCTTGCTAAATCTGAATGGAAAAGAGGACAATACAGCAGCTCCTGCACAACATCTCACTGCAACATGAAAGCCTGACTTGATCAAGGTTCATTCCACACTATTCCACAATTTGGCTAAGCCTTCATCTGAGGCTGATCTATTCCACTTGCTGTTAATCAGAGAAGAGTTTGGTATTTAACTCCCCAAGTAACCCGCAGCTGGAGTGTTCCCCCTGAGCTCCTGAAAACCTGGCCAGAATTTGCTGTCCTTGCTGTAAATGCAGAAGGTCACAGGACTGCTTTTGAAGACATTAACTGTTCCATGGCTGTGAATCCTTGCAATTTTGCATTCCCATTACAAGACCATGATACTTGGAAGACTACCTTATACCCTATGGCAGCTGTGCTCCTTTATACTGAGTACTTGTATTTTCAAAAAAAATTAAGGGAAGACAAACCAGAATGAGCAATCCAAAGAGAATAACTTATCAGGAATAAAAAAGAAATAAGTAATTTCACCTGTCCCTTCTTCCCATCACCTGTGGTCCATCTGTGCCTACTCCAGCTCCTTAATTTAAGGTCTTTAAAACTTAACTGGGCAAAAAAGAAGCAGAAAATGTATGTACGTTAAAAAATGTATGCTTATGTATGCTAAAAAATTCTGAATGAACGGGGGTGTCAAGGGACAGAGAAGACAAGGAAGTTATCAAAAATAGAATATTCTACTGATTACAGCAGTTCAGAACCAGGCCCTGCCACTCATTTGCTCTTATTCTGGGCAAGCTTCCATGTGCCTCAGCTCACTGGGAGTTGCAATCTTTTTTTGTACCACTACCTTTTTTTCAGGTCCATTTTAACTGTAGACTCTATAAAGCAGAGACTTTTTCTCAGTCTTTGTTTGCAACCTTATACAGACTTGTTAGAACCTGTGGTCAGTGTACACTAGTTGTAATTGGAATAAGCAAAATGAAATTATGTTCCTTAGTCTGTACCATAAAAATGCCAAATGTAAATTTAGAAAATAATTTTTAAAAATTTTACTTAATTTTTTTAATAAGAGCTAAATAAGGAATCTGAAGTATTAGCTCACTTGCAAAAGTGTTGCACTAATGCTGCATGGTGTTCATTGCAAAATGGCAAAATTAAATATTAAACCTTCACTAAAAAAAACCCGAAAAATTGCAACTGGGCTTCAATAAAACATAGCAACTCAGCCTGAAATATATTTTTCCCCTCAGAAAATTGTATCCAGGATACATAAAATAACATTATTTGAGGTAGGTTAGGATAGTTCCCTTTTTTAAAGTTGATGAGATGAAGAAAGGAGAAGCAATGAAGCCCAGAGAATTTAAGAGACTTGCTGAAAACCACTAAGGACATAAGTGCTTTTGTCAGGAGGCCTCATACTTCCAATTTTGGGCTTAGATCTCAGGGTCACAGAGTCTGAGAAGAAGTACTTTTTGCACATTAAAAGTGTGATGCTATCAAGCGAGTGCTTTAACACTCACAGAGAATACCCAGCAACAAATTCAGAAGCTAACCCAAGGGGCCAGATTTCAGGCACATAAGCACTCCGCAGGGCACCCGGCAGCAGTAACTGGACCGCTACTTTTGATACCTAAGGTTTTCTTCTCCTCAAGCTAGATCTCCCATCTGGCAGAACAGCTCTCCTTGTCCTGACAGGCAAGCGTGCATTGTCCCCTTTTCTGTCGACAGCAGAGGAGAGGAGGAGGCAAGAAAGGTTCTGATGACTTCCTGGACAAAGGAGGTTTGTAGCTGCAGCCTGATGAACATCGGAGATAAGAGCAGCAACAGCAAATTGGCCCCGGTGGGAACGGCAGCAGCAATCTCTTCACCTAAAGGCAGGCGAGCAATTACGCTTGCAGTGCCCAGCGTCTGTCTGTCTGCTCCCACCACTGCCCTCCCATCGCTGCCCCCACACCCCCCACTCACACACCAGGTGTGCTCAAGGCTACTGCTATCTTATGCACTGCTTGAAAAAAACTCCAGTCCTTTCTTTCTCCTGCTCTGTCTGAAGCCAGAGCCCTGAGCCCTACTGCAATGGATAACAAAATGCAGAAGAGGGTTTGGGTAGAGAGGCAGGATGAGGAGTACAGCACATCAGCCACAGAGAATTGGGAGAAAGAAAGCTCAGATTCCCCATCCACAGCTGACTTGTAGACAAGCAATGGGCATTCCTGACGTGCCAAGGAGCAGTGCAACCACCCAAAATTTCTGACAGCATAAATCCAGCAGCAGTAGCTGGGGAGCACTTTCCCCTCAAGGCAGCAGGGCTGCAGAGTTTGTTGACAAAGGGCTCTGTCCCAGCTTCCAGCATAGCTCCAAGACTGGCTGAATGCCTGCAGTGTCTCCAGGCACACAACAAGTTAATAATGAGATTCTCAAAATTCTCTGCATGCTGTGAACCTCCTCTCCGAGTTCCTTCTTTTGTCCCAGCTCCCTTCCTTATTTCCCTGAGTCAGCATGGCTCATAGCACTCAGCTACAGGAAAAGGGCTTAATAGGATGGCTGGACAAAATTAAAGGGGCGTTATTAATTTGACAGGTGCTGCTGCCTGGTGTCATGTCCCAAGTTTGTCCTATAGCTGTGCTGATTATTTTCTCTCCTTGGATCAGGGACATTTCATTTATTAGCACTGAACTTCCCCCTCACTGCCTGCAGCCACTGCTGCTCTGATCTCCCCAATTCACTTTGCAATTAAATTTTGTCCTCTTGTGAAACAACTGTGCAGGAAAGGTCTTGTGTTTTGTTTTCTTTCTTTACCCCTTGACCAAGTTCTTCTTGGTCAAAACAGCCTCTGGAAATCCTAGCAGGATCCCAAACAGAGTAAAACTGGCTGGAAACAGTAGAATATGAAAAGGAGTGTAGAAGCTGTAGTTTTATATACCTAAAATATTCATCTCAAAAGGGAAGAGGGAACAGGGGCACTGGAAACCACTAAGTCTTAGCTGTAGAAGTATAAATCTGATGGAACCATGGAGTTGCTGGAGATTTACATGAAGGTGGCTTGAAAGGAGACCCCAAGAGGTTTCATGTTGGAAAATCTTGAGATGAGGAGCATCAAAATCATCACGTCGTTCTCTCTACAAACAGTGGCAGTCAAACCAACTGATGGGCAGAAGACTGGGGAGCATGATTGCTCCCATTTAAGTGATTTACTTTATTGTCACTGCTGCAAACATGCTGTGTTTTTGGTTTTTTTTCCCAGGAATCACATTAACAGCTATAAAACTGCAAATTTAAATGAACTCTGCTCGGGATCTGTTTTTGCTCCATAAAGCTCCGCATGGCTTTTTGTTTGTTTCCTCTCATCCCACTCCTCCTCTACATAAAATTCCCCAGAAACCTTCATGTCATAAATGACTCCTTTGCTGTTTCCCCTTGTGAGGCCAAATCTTCATGCCTCCCTTCTTTTTGCCTTCTTCTCCCCAGAAATAAATACCATCTTTCTCTGGACTACTCATGCCAACCCTTTCATTCATTCCTAGGACTACCTGTTACCACATATCAGTCTGACATTTCTGGTTTTGTGGAACTGGACAACCTTTCGTAAGTCCTTGCTGTCTCACAATCTTTAATTAAATGCAAACACTTTTCTCTAGGCTTCCTTGCCATTCCCTAAGTTCCCATTCTCTTTCCTATCACTGAATATGTCAAAGGCTGAAGATGGTAGAAGCGATATTACTCTTTCCTAGGAATGAATGCTTTTTTCCAGGACTAAGCTGGCCTGCACTGATGCCAATTACACCAGCTTTTTTATGGCTTCATTACTGCTAGAGCCACTATAAAGCATAGCATTGGAAGGCTGGACCAGCCTTTTTAATTGCACAGAGATACTGATCATCGTGCCTTTATGTATTTGAGATGTTCTTTCTGATCCTCCACTTCCCCCAGCCAGGGATAGCTCCCCAGGCTAGGCAGAACAGAATGAGGAAAAACTTGGGTAAAGCAGCTGGCGTAAGTTGCCCAGACTAGAAGATCTCCTTGTGAGAAGCACAGAGCACTTTGGGCTGTTTTAAGCATGACAGCTGGCCAAGCAGCAAAGGTCAAGACAGCAAGCAAAAGAAGGAGGAGAGAGCTCAGCATGAAGGATTTGCAGAGCATCACAGGATTTCTCTCCAGCACAGTGATCCGGCCATTCCCAAAAGGCAGAGGGTCAAACTCTGCTCTTAAACACAGCAGAATGGACAGTGTTAAGCTCCCTGGCTGTTGCATATTGCAATACCAAATAAGTGCTCGGGTGCTGCATTTGGAGACAAACCAAAGGAACAGAAGGGAAATGCTTTATGAACCAGTTGACCATTGTTGATCCTTTAACAAGGAAAGGTAAGAGAAAAAATCCAGGGTGCCTGACACCAGCTGCCTGGGAGAAGATGAGGACACCAAAGGGCTGAGAATTTTCTCAAACTGGGGGATACCCTTAAGACACAAGAATATGTATCCTCCTGAGTTGGGAGGGTGCGTGGGAAGCAGCTATCTCCTAGAAGCCACAGGAAATTATGCTCCTTATTCAGATCATTGGGGCTGCTGTAGTTGAGTTTGGCCAAGCATAGCAGAGGTCTGTGACATGAGATGTTGGGACAGAAAACAGTGCTGGGTGAACTCTCACTGGCATGGGCAATTCTCAGTATTGCCATGAAGGGCAGCTCTCTCTCCCCCCGCCCTCTCTTCCCTCTCTCCCTCTTCCCAAGCCTGCCAGAGCACTGATGGCTGCATGTTACCTGCCCCTCTGCTATGGGTGGCCAGATAATGCCATAACTCCCAGTCTGATGGTAGCATGGTACATACCTGTGGGAATGCATGAGATCATGGGAAGCCTTTTCCTGTACAGCAGATGATGCTGGGCACTTTCTCTATTACAAACTCAGCGGAGGCTCAGTTTTGATTTGGGCAAGGGAACTGAGGTGGAGCATTTGGAAAGAGCCTGTTCTGACTGTTGTGCTAGGGTGATGAACAGCAGGATACAGGGTACAGCATAGATGAACCCACAAAGAAAAAGAGGAGAATTTCAGCACTTTTGTGAATGGATGTGTAAGTGGGAAATAGCAAAGGGTTGTAGGAGCTCTGAATAAAGAGACCATCTGGCAAAGGGTTGAATGGCATGGAGGCATCTCTTTGCTTTTGCACCTTGTCTAACTAACCTTCCAGCTTCCCTTCTCATCCCCATCTTGAGTTCACCTCAAGTTTTTGCTCCTCAGCCTTTACCTTTAGAGCAAGAGGAGCACCAGGTTTTCCCCAGCTTTGAAGCAGAGCCCATAGGACAGGCAGAAGCCTTGGCACCAGAGGAGCACTCTACCAGCCCTGACACCAGGTCTGGGGGAAACAACTGGGACACTTGGCACAGATGTGTCCTGCTGCTTCTGTTCTGTGTCCCCGCTGCCAACAATTTCACTTGCCTTATTAACTATTCCCAACAGCTCCACTTTCTGCGTGCGTGCTTGTTTGGGTAATTCTTGTTTCCTCCCATTTAGCGCATAGGAAAAAAAGCATTAGCGACAGTCTTGGTTTTAAATGAACCCTATTAATATTCGACTCTGCAAGGAACTGTGGGATAATTTTGATAAATGTGACTGGGAAGCCTGGCTGACAGAACCAACAGCAACGCTAGTGTGCGTTCACAGCCCATCGCTGCACACACAGAAGGGGGCAAGAGGTGGGCGCAGCATGGGGCTGGGGGTGTGCCAGGCAGGAGGGAGAGCAGAGGCAGGGGGTCTGTTCAACAGGACAGCTACAGTGCTGTACGATAGGCTCCTCAAAAGATCAAGACAAAAACAGGCTTAGTGAGATGTGAATGGGGAGAGGAAAAGAAAAACAAGATGCAGTTTGAAAAAAAAAACAGACTAGAAAAACTAGAGAAACATCACTTGAAACACAGACACTTAACTGTGGAGAGGGAAGAAGAAAGCCAGGAAACTCTGATAGCAAAATAGAGTTAAAGGTGACACAAGGCAGGAAATCAGACACAAGCTTGCAGAGAAATGAAAAAAGCTTGAGCGAGACCAAATGTACCTAGGCCACAGTTCAGCAGAGCACACAAATTATTTGAAGGCACTTCCTTTGGTCGATGTACTTACTCACTTAAAGTAAATGCTTCTGTGGTTCACTGATTGGCAACCTCAGGCAGCAACATCTTACAAGAAATGTATTGAAAAACGAGAGGTAGGAGTGAGCAGAAATGCACTCGTGAGGTATCAGCAGCTGAGATGAAGAATTACCTGTGTCAAAACTTTTGCTATGGACTCTTAAGAACTATTTGGTCTTAAAAAGGAAGGTGCAGCTAAAGGAAAGGTGGTTGAAACTAGAAACGAGTTCAGAAAGACTCTGTGAAGATGTTAGGTATATGATTATCCTTGATGGTATGTACTTTTGGACATACCATCTCCGAAAAGGAATGGAGTCCACTGTTTATTTCTATATATGAGTGCAAGTCATGTATTTCCACTTCATGCACAAGGTAAGTTCAGCCTCGAAAGAGACTGCTGGGCATCCTCAAAAACGCAGTTTAGCCTTCAGAAGCACACAGCAACACCTGGAATATCCCATAGTCTTTGGAGAAGTGCAAGAATATACACACTGCTATTGAGAGGCCTTCAAATTAATACAAGTAGGGGTTTTTTGGTTGGTTGGGGTTTTTTGTTTGTTTGTTTTTAACTCTGTAAAATTACAACTTCATGCCCAGAAGATTCAAGTTTTATGGAAATTAGACTTCCCTGGCCAGGAATATGCATTACAGCTAGATCTAGTCTTCAAAACTATGGCCGGCACCCAGGGTGGACCAATTCATCAGCAGCTACTAGGAAAGTAGTCCAGACAGGACAGTGAATGCTGGGAAAGACCAACATATATTCTTACATGCCCCTAAACAAATCTGTAGCATCTCAGTATTTCACTGGAAAACAACACTGCTTATTTAAGCAATTGTGACTCTGAATTTCTTTGAAAAGCACCATGAGAAACCTGTTTAATTAAAACCAAAGGTAAAACTTCTATGGGGCATCTGTAACAACCTGTCATGAGCTTTACTGCAAAGTCCTTGGAAAGACAGACTTCTGTCATAGCACACAACAGTGCCACAAAGAAGTGTGCTTCAGCAGCAGATCTTCCATTGCCCAAGAAGTGTGGGAACTACGTTTAAGGGTTCATGTCCTCTGCTTCCCAGCGTCTCCAAGAACCTTTCCTACACAGGGTGAATCCCAGCCGTTTCAAGCACTTCTGAGCCAACACGCCTGTGTGTGCCATAGCCTGTTTTGAGCTGCAAAATGCTGCTCCACAAGTGGTTGATCCTGTAAAACTAATTTGCTTTTCCTGCAAAGCAGGCAAACACATGAAAAACACCAGGATCGTTTAGCTGCCTCTGATGAGCCGGCTGTAGCCATGCTGCGAGGTTCTGGAGAAGCATGTACCTCTCCTTTCGGAGAGCAGCTGCTCTTCGCCTGCAGCTGGTGGAGCCAGCTCCATCTGGAGACCAGATCAGAACCCATTAAGCACAGAGGTAGGAGACTGCTTGGAAGTGGAGTTTGCAAGGCAGGGAGGCAAGGGCTTGGCTGCAGAATTTCACCTCTTGTAAAGAAAGGAAAAGAAAGGGGGAAAAAAAGCAACCCACACAGCCTATTGAGCAATTGTTCCTGCATAGCCTCTCCAGTCTAATTGATTTGGACACCACAGCTAATTTTCGCTCAGACATCTGTTAGTACACATTAGCGCATGTCATTAGACAGGGAAGCACAGATCAGATGGAGGGGCAGAGCTCAAAGGCCCTGGTTTGGGATGTTAGAACAAGCGAGAGGAAGGACGAGAGGGAGAAGATGTTTGTGCAGGGCTGGAATAGTTGGAAGGAGCTTGGAGTGAAGGGGAAGGACTTGGCTCGCTCAGAACATTCCCACCAAAGAGTCGCATATGTTCCGCTCCCTTACCCGTGCTACAAGCACGCCCATTTCATTTACAGGCATGCCACAAAGGGCCTGGTCCTCACCAGCACACAGGCAATAATGCCAGAGCTCCCACGAGGAGCCCGAAAGTGTATCCCTCCACATTTTTGCTGTTTGCAGGTTCTTTGGTTATGACTGGAGGTCTCAGAGACAAAATAAAGAGACAAGAGAAAATTACCTTTCTCACCTCACTCCTGGATGGTGTCAGGTTGCACTGGACATGTTCTATATTTAAAGCTTTACAGATATGATGAGTCCGTCCACCGGAGAAGCAGAACTATATATGAAAGGTACTGGCTAGAAGCATGGGACAGAAGGGAGATAGTAGGACATAAGAAAACCCAATAACCTTCACAACCTTCCTCAGGGCTGTTTTGCAGCATACAAGTGGCTGCAGTTCATTTTAACCACCTGTAACACTAACAGGTCAGGGAGATGATAATTTCAGCCCAGCTACAACTGGGCACACACAAAACCCACCACTTGATACAGTCTAACTTGTCCACCGGTGAGAAAACATCCTTCTACCCAACTATTTTTTTTTTCCTCAGGAGCAATGTAAACCCTCTGCCTACTGTCACTGTAGCAATATGGAGGCATGTGCTCAAATCCAAGTCCAGCCCGCATAAGCAATTCCCCAGCTGAAGTCCCACAGCACAATGTTCCCATCAGGAGTGGCTGCAGCCAGAGCCATCCTGGGTTCTGCAGCGTACGAGGTGCCTTGACTCTGCTGGCAGCACACCCTGGCAACACCTGGGATCTGCATAACTGGGAAAGGAGTTATTCGGAGTTATATTTGTTCACATACGTGGAGGCAAAGGTAAAGATGAAGAGCATAATGAAGTTTCTCTGGGCATATTTATGGTTTCCCACAGCTTTCCTGTGAAAGGTGGCGTTTTTGTATTGATTTACTGATGTCTGAGAAAGAGTTGAGCTCATTCTTTCATGCTTTTGCTCCATGAAGGCAATAAAAGAGGCTTGCTTTCCTTTTGGGTCATACTTTGCACGAAATGCATGGGAGCCCTGGTAGCCTTGAGGCTTTAATTCCTCCACCAATTGTGGTGGAAATTAGCCAAGAGGCTTCTGGGTTCAGAGGACTGACTGTCACCACGACCATGCAATATTAATTTCCTTTGAAACAACAAGCCAAAAGTTGATGAAACGGCCTTGTTTTTCTCAAACGTGCTGCCTGGGAAGGAGGGAGAGGCAGGATTTGTCAACTGAAACTCCACTGATGGAGTGAAGAGGTCAACATCCATTATAGGGATGATACAGATGAAGGTAAGCCTGTCAGTCATAGGATGAAAAATGAAGCCCTCATCTCCCATCTAGCGTATAGTACCTCTGCTTGCTCTCAGTGTGCCTCACCCTCCGTTCTCTTGCACTGTTTTTGCTTTGGCATAGCTCAGCTGACATTAGCAGAGTTGCTCCCACACCTTCCCAGGGATCGTGCTCTGCCTGACTTTGACAGGCATGTCACTTCCAATTTGGAGGAGGACTGACACATTAACATCTGCACAGCCCTGTGCAAAACCGCCCCTCTCATGCAAGCATCTGCCAGCTGAGAAACTCCATCCCACTAAACAAAGCACTGATCAGGGTGGTGGCCAGAGGGGAAAATAAAAGCTGATGTTCCCAACCCAAAACAGTGACTGCCTGGAAAATACAAAGCAAACAGCTCTCAGTCCAGCAAACTGCCGCAAAAGCACCTTGGTTTTGATTCTGTGGTGAGACAGAAAGCACATGGGAAGGGCTGCAAGAGGAACCACAAAACTGAGCAATCAGCCAGTGACCCACTCGGATTTGCTTTGTTTGCTCAGCAGCTGCACAGCACACACAGATATCTGTCTGTGCCATTGGGGTAAGCAGTGCTGGGCTACCATCTTGTCCTTGTTTTAGCTGTAGACCCTCTTTCGGCCCTAACAGTCAGATTTTGGTTTTGGGGGAGGGTACCAGGTGCCCTGGGTGAAACAGGTCACCCCACAGTAGTCCTGGTTGGTCCCAATCAGCCCTACAAAAGCCAGCACGGATCCACTGCACCCCAATTCCATGGCCAGTCAGGGTAGTCCCAGCCCTACTGCCCCAGCAGAGGTAGAGGAGGGTGGCACCACTGGGGCAGGGGGCTCCAGAGGGGACATGCAAGGAAGTGCAACAAGAGAAACAAGAGAAAACAAGGGAGAAGGCATGAGGATGCACACAGGGGGACACAGGAGGGGACAGAGAAGCAGATACAGAAGGATGCATGTGAAAGGGGACATTGCTGTGGATAGGGCTGGGAACAGCTCTTAGATGAAGGCATGGTGTGCTGAGGGGTAATTTGGAGATACTGTGCTTATGGGGGACCCACACTGGAGCAGCGACACTCCTGAAGAGACTGCAGCCTGTGAAGGACCCAGATTGGAGCAGGAAAAGGGTAAGAAAGAAGGAGCAGGGTAAAAAAAGGGTAGGAAACCAGGAGCAGCAACAAGAAATCTTCACATACCAACTCAGCCTCCTGCTCTGGGTGTTGTATCACCCAAGGGACTTGAAGGGACTGAATGTAATGTGGTCAAAGGAGGGGGAGAGTGGTCTCAAGGTGGAGGGAGAGGTGTTGGTATGCGGCTGAGTCTGGGGAAGCAGTTGGAAAGGAGTTTCCATCGGTGTTTGTTGCACTGTTTCTTTTCTTTTGTTTCTCAATAGCCAAACATGAAATTAAAATTTGTGTTAACGGACAGTAGATTAAATTAAGTTAATTTGCCCACACCAACCCCCAGGCTGGCTTCTGAGAGCCAGTCGGTACTGACAAGAGGAAGTTTTATGTGGCTGCTCAAAGAACAGTAAGGTGAGGAAAAGTCTGGGTTTGTTCCTCCCCCTTACATTATCTACTTGGACACCATGGCTACCAAAGTCTATGAAGTCCATCATGAAAGGGAACTGAAAATGGGGTTTGTTTTAGTCTGTGCCAGGGGCAGCCTTTATTCTGCTGTGTGTCTTCCCACAGCCTGACTGCATGGGCTTCATTATCAGTGTTTATCAAGGACCTCAAAGCGTGCTGTTCAAGCCCTGTAATTCCTACACTGGTGAAACACCTAATTATCATCCTAAATATATCCATGGAGAAATTGAGGCATTAATGAGATAGGGTGGGAAAAGTGACTTACCGTGGCTAATATGAATGACTGACACACTAGGAAGGGTACCCAGCAGCAAACCCCCCCGGCTTGTACGTTGGCAGGAGGTGAAAAAATAAAAATGGACAACAGGAAGTGAGAGAAGGAAAAGGAAGAAATAAATTCAAGATGAGAAGGAGAAAACACACAGAGCAAGGAAAGCTGTCAATGGGAAAAAAGGCTGCTTCAGTGCATGCCAAGCAAAAAATGGAAGTGACAGGCTGAGCTGCAGAGCGAGAATGCCCCGGACTAAATGGGAAATAGCCAGAGTGGCCTACCATGACTTCCACAGAAGAAAACACTTTGTATTTGGGATGCCTGTAAGAGGAGGCAGGAATCCCTCTGACATTTGCATGCCTCAGGGCTTCCCTGAAGGGCACGTTTCTATTGGCAAGGAGAGCAGTTGGGACAGTTGGATAAGATGCTGTGAACAAGGCTTGCAGCATTTAACCTGCATTAGGAAGTAACAATTTACTCACTCGCTACCAGTTACCGGGTGCCAGGGCTCAATTACAGGGGAGCCTTTAAAGGAAGGAGTGTCCATACATTATCACAGCAAACAAGTCAGTGTGACTTCGTTCAAGGGTATCATCCACCCTGGAACCTATTTCACATCTCGTTGGCCAGCTGAGTGAGAACTGATTGCACACGCTCCCTTGTTTCTCTGTCTGTGTGTATGGTGGAGGAAGACCCCAATTCATTAAAGGAAACAGAGCGAGGTAAAGAGCTGAGCCCTCTCCCTGTTAACCTCCTCTGGAAAAATAGATTCCTGCATAGCCAAGAGTTTGTATCAGCAAGAGAGGGAGAAGCACTTTGTTTTTCCTCGGTCTTTCCAGCATTATGGCACAGCAGTGACATCACAGTATCTTTGGTGTAATCCCCTTGCTGTTTAATTAAGATGTAAAACGCAGAGATTTTCTTCACTGCCCCGCTGCACTCAGGGTGATTCTTTTGCTTCTTACCCCTGCACTCTCCCCATGACAGGGACTCTGGCTAGGTTTTCCAGGTGCAAAAAGCAGACTAGCTCCTCACCCCTTCCTTAGCTACACCACAGAATCATAGAATTGTTTAGGCTGGAAAAGGCCTCCAAGATCATCAAGTCCAACCATTAACCCAGCACTGCCAAGCCCACCACTAAACCATGTCCCTCACCACCATATATACACATTTTTTAAATACCTTCAGGGATGGTGACTTAACCATTTCCCTGAGCAGCCTGTTCCAGGCCTTGACAACTCTCGGGCACGAAGTAATATCCTAATATCCAATCCAAACCTACCCTGGTGCAAATTGAGGCCATTTCCTCTCGTACCACTTGTTACCTGGAAGAAGAGATTGACCCCAACCTCACTACAATCTCCTTACAAATAGCTGTAAATGAGGTTCTGCCTGAGCATCCTTTTGTCTAGACTAAACAACCTCAGCTCCCTCAGCTGCTCCTCATCAGACTTGGGCTCCAGACCCTTCACCAGCTCCATTGCTCTTCTCTGGACACACTCCAGTACCTCAATGTCTTTCTGGTACTGGGGGGTTCAAAACTGAAGACAGAATTCAAGGTGCAGCCTCACCAGTGCCAAATACAGGGGAACAATCACTGCCTTACACCATAATACAGCCTCTACTTCCCTGTCCCCACCATCCAAATAACAGCCCTAGTACTACTAGCACTCCTTCCCTGGGATATTCCTCCAATTTGATTCTTTCTGGAGATAAAGGATAGGATGGTCAGGAACAAGAGGGTGGTATTTAAGCTGAAATCAGGAGGAGGTTGGCCATCAAAACCCTTTGTTTCTGCTGCAGCTTTCCAGCTAAGGCAGAAAACACCACCTGTTTGTGCAGTGGGGCTTTGTATGTTCATTACCTGTGATAACACGGGATCACTTCTGAGAACCTTCCAGGTGCATGCCCCAAGTCTGCAAGGTCTGCAAGCCTTCTGCATGCAGCCTTACAAGTAGAGTTGAGGGTCAGAGAATTTACCCACAGCTATCTGGAAGCCTGATGCACAGCACAGGATTGAATCTAGATATCCCCAGTAGGTACTAAACACAGCAGTGACCTTCCTCTCTACTCTAAAGGAGAGCAAGGTCTCCTTTCCCTCCTGCCTCCTTTGATCCGCTCAGTCAGGCTGGCCTCGGCTTTCCCACTGCCTCGTACAGGAGCAGCCACTGCAGTTCCCCACTGAGTATGTAGCAGGAGGAGTGCTGCCTGTTTGCCCATCACAAACATTTTGTTTTCTCTGCTCCTGTACTCCCCTAGAGATGAGGTGAAGCTCACCCACAGACGGTGTGGTGGGATGAGCCAGGGACAGCCCGGCTGGCAGAGGAGCCCTGCCTCACCTTCATGAGGTGATGAGAAGGCAGTGCCAGGTAACAGGATGACAATGGCAGCTGGAAGCCAGCTGTGTGTGCTGCTCTCCTGGCTAGCCTGGGTACCTCTCCTCCAAATCCCACAGCTCACAGCAGGAGGTGTGCAGCCATTATGAGACATGTTATATTGTGATGCCTTCAGGCAGAGAAACTCTGCCAACAACCAGCTACTTGCTCTGGAGGAACAGGGAGAATGCAACTTATTTTTTCCCTTTTCTTTACTTTTATGCCCTGTGGATGAGGTGCAACCTATTTTTCTAACCTATTTAAAGACTTTGATTCTGCTGTCTGTCACAGTATTTGACTATCTTCCACAACAGTCAACAGTAACGTGAAAGTCGCCAGCAGTTTTCTTGGGGCCCTAGACAGATCCAGGCAAACCTAACATAAGGAGATATTTACTTCCTTCTCTTCTTTGCATTAGTTGTTGATCTTCAATAGCTTTGGGAGCAAACACAATGGTTTTGAGTGTGTGCCCTTTGCACCCCTAACAAGGAAGAAGTCAAACCTCTCAGCCAGTCCAACTCCAAAGGACAGGAAAAGAAGACTGAGAGTCTTGCATTGCCAAACATCAGAGGATCAGGCATTAACAATCCCAAATCTCCTAGGGAAGTGGACACACACTACCAGAGTTGCTCAGGGAGCTATCTCCCTGATCGTTCCTGAGCCTTACTGCTGACACTACAGGACTGCATGTAGAGAGCTCCAGTTAAGGGGTCAGAGATGTCTCTCTTCCTTTGGCCAGGAGCTGATGAGAGCTCTGCTGGCTCAAGAAAGGGGATGCTTCCTCATATCTAAACAGTTAAAACCCTTTTAAACTCAAGAGACAGAATTTACAATCCTAATTTCCACCCCGACCTTCAACAGCATAATGGTAAAACACTGAATAAAATCCCGACAGCATGCTAGACTCCCTTCCCTACAGTGAATGTTCTGTGGGGAAACCCTTCAGGATGCACAGCATGACAGAGAAAAATGCTTCTAATAATTTCTTATACTACATGAAGCAAGCTGCACCAATATGCAAGGTTCCCTCTGCTGCCTAAAATTGAACTGGAGTTTTTAGTGCTCAGCCAAAGAAAGACTGTGAGGCCCACAGGCACCTTATTAGTGATAGACAGTAATGAAAAAGAAGCTATTTTGTCTCAGGTTACTCAAAACCTTTAATGCTGATCCAGCTCTCCTCCTGCTTACCCAAACATAACCCTATTTGCTCTTCCAGAGATAATCAGAATCAGGCTGTCGGTAGAGGCATAAACACAATTTTCTTAAGAAAACAAACTACAGTAGAATTTACACATCAATTTTAATCTGGTAAGGGTGGTGGCTCAGTTAATTTACTCTCCTATAATAAGACATTTAATGTAAGCATTCCTGGAAATGTCTGAGACCAGGCTGGAAGGGGTTTTGAGCAACCTGGTCTAGTGGAAGGTGTCCCTGCCCACGCCAGGGGGGTTGGAACTGGATGATCTTTAAGGTCCCTTCCAACCCAAAACATTCACATTCTATGATTCTATTATTTTTATCCTAACCCTACATCATTGAATAGAGAATGATTTTGAGAGGCTGATTAATTCCAAACATTTCAAGATTTCCTCAGGTTAGACACCTATTAGAAGGATACAGCTCAGTGAGGTTAAGTCCCACCCAAAATTTGCAGAGTCACATAGATTGTCCTGGCAGTGTGCTGGGCATGACCATGGCCGTGTCCTCAGCAGTTCAGCACAGTCCCCTAGGACCTGAAGTGCACGGGCAAAGCCAGATGCTGGTGTCATGGTTCATCAACAGCCCCAGATATGGTGAACCAGATCCAGGGTCCACGCAGGAAAATGAGGCCAGAGATAAAGTTAGAGATGCTACCTAGCACCCAGGTCCAAGGTCCATCCAAGAGGTGGCACCAGAGACCCAGCTGAAGTCAGGTACATCTAATAAGCAAATCCAGACTTGAGCTTACATGGAGACCCTGGACGCGGGGTAGGTGGATACCCCTGCAGAAACTGGTCAAGGTCCAGTTAGTGCACTCAGGGCCCTGGCAGACAATGCATTTCCTGAAGAAGTAAAAATGGCTCTCAGTAGGAAGGAAGATGTTGCACCTGTCCAGAAAACCAAACAAGACACATGACATCTCCATCACTAGCCCAACATCAACATTCATGGGAATAAAAATATCCAGTGGGGATGTATTTAGTTATACTAATGTCTTTCCTCTCTAGAAGTACAGACACTGCAAGCATTTTATATGCAAAATGACTAATTGGAATGAGCTGTGCAATTTTCAGCTTAAACCAGCTCCTTTATGCTCAACATCCGCCCAACATCTAATGACACAATTTATATTTTCATTGAGGATTCAGCATCCGGGCGAAACAGAGAAAGCTTTACGAGTCTTCACTCTAAGTCAATTAGAATTTAAATGTAGGTCGAATGCTAGGGAGAAGAATGGGACCTGCAGCAATTCAGATCTCAGATGTTCACGTACTCTAGAGACAGAAGAATCATTTGCACACTTACTCTATCTTCCAGGGCTGCGGGCATTCGGAAAGGCAGGTTTGCTCTCTGCTGCATACCTAATAGCATTTTGGCCAACTAGTCTTTAAACCTTCTGGGAAATGACTCTTCTACCTTTGCCCTTGGGAGGCTATTTCACAGCTGAATACATCCCATTTCTGATTTGCTCTTTCTAGTCCTATCTATGACCTCCACAGAGGAGTACACACCTTCTCTAAATACTTGGTGAGTCTGACAGATGTTTGAGGGTGTTTTTGCACCTAGATCCAATCCAACACACCCCAGCACTGGTCTGGAAAACATCGGGAGCAACTTCTGTGAAGTCAGTGAAATTGCACTGATATAAACCAGCTCTCAACTACTGCATGGACATATACATGTGCACATATATATCTGCCACCCACTACCAAAAGTATCACTTCTAATCTAAACTACTTTCTTCTTTTTCCCCTCTCCACTCCCTCTGCTGCTCATTAAAACTTCTCTCTCCCACCTACACTGGTGAAGAGTCAGCAGGCTGCCCAGGTAGCATTAGCTAATGGGAACTGACAGCCTGCCACCATTTTCTGAAGGCTTATGTTTTTGATACCTGTCTGTCTTCCAGCCTGACTAATTCTGTGGAAGACTTTTATCACAGGGAGATTGACCTCAGGCAGGAGACATTTTGTGTCACTGTGAACAACTGAAATGAAGACACGATGGGGATGGCAAGAACTCACTAGCAGCAAAAGGCAAGGAGAAGAAAACTGATGTATGACAAGAATACCTGCTTTGCCATGGCAGACAACTCAGTGATTGGTCCTCTAATGAACGAATTCACTGGAGAACCTGAACTGTGGCATATTTTGAGACCCTGTAAGAGGCAACATTAACTGATGATAAACTAAAATACCAGTCAAGTTATGAGAAGCATTTCCCCACTGATTTACAACAGTCTGGGATCCAATTAGAGAGTTCTTCTGCCGGCTAGTGCCTTGTGAGGTTCATATGCTGCCTCAAAATGGCTTTTGGGGACACAGTCTGGAATACCTCTGGTACTTGGGTTTTGGCACCGTAATTTTTACTACATTTTACTGCAGTGATGTGGAAGCAAAAGGAAAGGTAAAATGTTCACAGCATGGATACCTGTTCATACCTAAAGAAAGTAAACAATGCTATTATTGTACTTCCCTGCTGAGGTGCCGTGTCCCACATGAGCCTTAGTTTGGAGGACTCGCTATACTCTTTATTTCCCAAGATCAACATTCTTGGCTGAACTATCTTCTTTAAGATACACTTCAGTCTCCACTCCAACTGAAAGGCACATCCTTCTCAAGAATCACAATTTTTTCCCATTCGAGGTTTCTCAGGCTGCTATGAAAAGAAAAAGCTATTCATCCAAAAGAAAAAAAAAAAAAATACATTCCTTCCCTCCCTGCATGGTGTCAAGTGTGCCCCAGATATGCCTTTCAAAAAAATCAGGTCGCTCTGCTGTTAGCTCTATAGTACTGGGTTGGAAAGCTCCTGAGAAGGCATGACTGTACACCTCCTAAGAGCTCAGGACACCTCTTTCTATCAGTGGTCTGAGCTTCCCCTTCCAGAATGGCTCAGTGTACCAGATCAAGGAGGAAGAGAAACTACAAAAAAACTGGGAGGTATAGCATCCAAGACAATTTTCTATTTCATGTGTTCTCTTCATGTCAGCCACTGTCCATGCTTTTTGCCCGAGTGCCCTCTAGATCCTTAAGAAGTCTTCTTGCACAGAAAACTTACGTGTAGTCAAGCAACTGCCCCTTGTGGGGAGCTCCAGATCAAAAATTTCAATGAGAACTGATATAAAGCTTTTATCTCCCCAGGCTTCTCCCCAGATGGAGGAATGCTGTTGCTGCTTCCCTCCAACCTGAATCTGCCTGCATTGTACTTAACCCTTCCATTCGGAGATGCTTCTCTACATCAATTATTCTGCTTTGGCTTATCTGCTGGATTTACTGCATTCCCAAGGAGACACGATGCCTCTAAGATGTTTTTCTGGCAGATACATACAAGAAATTTACCCTTACAGATTCTCTTCCTCAAATTGGGTGGCACAATATCAGTAGTCTCAGTTTGCCCTCAGTAGCTCCTAATGAGTTGGGAGCTTCTGAACAAGATTATGTGCTCACTGTGTCATTAGTGGGACAACAGACACTTAGCACCATAAATGGTACATCAAGCATTGGGATTTGCTTCCTTAAAGATGGGTATCACTCAGGATGGGCTGTAACAATCTCTGAAGAGGCCAAGTGCAGCAATGAATAAGGAATGACCAAGTAGCTGGTTAGAGCTGCAAAAACACAATTCAAATTCATACAGTGCTGAGGGGGCCCTCTCTCTGGGATGGTGGTTTAAGCTCATCTTGAGATATGGGAATTAGGGCTAGCATAGAAGAGAAATTGTAATTTTTGTATATTACCCAACACTGTTCACTCATCCCTACAATCATCCAACATGCCCTAATTGCTTCAGTATGTCTCTGCAAAGCAGAAACCGAGAGTGACTTGGTCAGAGACAAAGACACAGATCTAAGATGTACACAGAAGCAGTCGTCCGATAATGATGACCAACTGTCACAGGCAGCAAAAACCTCCTGGCACTTGGCACCGGTGAATTTTCAAATACCCGCTGGTTGCTGCTACCCCATTAATTGTGGGCGCTTTGCCCAGTCTACATTCCTGAACGGCTTTTTTCTTCTCTTTCCCTTCTCCCTTCCTCACCGACTTCTAACACAGTTAATAAAAAATTTATCGGGGCAATGAAATAAACACCAATTTGATTTGATCTGGGAGCCAAAGAGAGGAGTTTCTGCTGTTCAGGTGCAAACTCGAGAGTTTCTGCACTTGCTGTCAGAAAACGTGCCCACAAACCCAATATGATTAGATAAATGGAGAGGTGGTTTTGGGGGTTTTTTTTTGGAAGGTGGAAAATTTGTTTGTTGGGTTTTTTTAAGAGAGTGGAAAGGGCTGGAAGAGAGACCAGTCCACAGTGTGCCCTTGAACCCTAGGAAGAAGAGGATTACACTGTGAAATCCATAGGAAGTAATGGACTTCGAAGCACTGGAGACAGACACAAGCATGGCAGCACCCAGCACTGATACGCAACAGGCACTGCAGCTCCTGAGAACTGTGTGTGCAAGTCAATAAATACCTGGAATTTCTTTTTTAAATCTTATACAGTTTTACCTTCAGGGAGAAGAAAGAAGACAGTAAGAAGCACTTGGGTCTAACACTAGTGATGTCTCAAAGGAGTTCAAGAACTAGAGAGATGGGGCAGCAGGAAATGTGGGAGAGAAATTAAGTACCCTGGAACACTTTGGGCTAGAATAGCAATACTCATCTCGTGAAAAATTTAGTCTGTGCCTCAGGCTGTGCTGGGCTGGTGGCAGGAAGTGCAGAAATCTTTTCAGGGGAGTCCCTTACCCTCTGGCTCAGTGGGAAAGAGCAGGCAAGAGTATCCAATCAAGGAGACTCTAACCTTTCACGGGGAGAACTTGTATGAATTTATGTCAGGCTTAAAGTAAGAGATTTGGAGGGGAATTCATCTGCCCTTTGCAAGGACAGGTAAATATGTCAGGGATTATAACTGAAAGCATTGTCCAGTAAAGAACAGATTATAGACTGAAACAAAAGGTATTGTTATACTATTTAATGTCACACAGTCCAGGTTATGGCAAGAGGAACAGTCAAGACCTGTCAATGCAGCTGAGAACACAGATTGTGGGTAATGACAGAGTCTCTAGAACTAGTCTTTGATGCGGTTTCATCTTTCCTGCATAGACATACAAGGTGGATTCATGTCATCAAATTTTAGACATTGAAAAGTTTGCTGTGTAAATCTAAATTAGTCATTTACATTCCTCTTGTAGTCCAAAGTAAAAGGGACTTCTGGGGGATGATCTATCACATTATCTCAAGGCAGACAGCAGAAAGAGTAAGATGCCACCTTCTCACTACAGACTACAGATGAGGGCCAGATGACTAGTTTGGATTTGTGTTACTAACACTCAGACATCTGAGATTAAGTGTGATGAATCTCAGCTGCAGTGCACCACTTCTGTTTGCAAGAGAAAGTGTCCATACTGACAAGAGATGCAACACCTTCAGAGAGTCACACTTGAAATACTAAGTGACAGATGTTTATCTCTGGGCCTGGGTTTTAGTCCTGTCTCTGACAGGGTCCCCGTGCAATTTATTTAGCAGAACCACACAACCTCCTGGATTTGTTAAAAAGAGATAAACCGTTTATGACCTTGAATGGCAAAGCCTATACTGCCAATGTGGTTTGTTCTCTTTTGCTCCAGAGAGCAAGCCACAGTGTCTTAGTTTTGCTCCAGTCCTTTGGACAACCATGGTCACAACCATGAGATCACTCTCAGGCTCTTTCCCAAAATGAACAAGTGCATCCCCTCTCAGAGCAGGAGCAAGCACAGCTGATATGGACAGCACACTCCAGACATGCAGATGATGCCAAGTTTGGCTTCCTGAACCAGCGAAAGTCCTCCAACACCAACCCCGCAGACCCTGGGCTTTTAAATTCCTCCATACGTTCTTGTGCCATGGAACACACATTCTGGCATCAGGTTACAAAAGCACTAGTCCGCCAGACTGTGTCCCAGCCCTGGCTTTATTTTAGGCACTTCTAACCAGAAAACAACAAACCAAGCAACCAAAAAAGAAGCATGTCTTAGGGCCACAGGGTCACCACAGGGAACATGGAGGAGACCAGCCCTCCTAACCAGTGCCCCAGGTAGTGTGGACATGTTCTATCCATTCCAAAAGGTAGTGCCATCACATAGCACAAACATGAGCCAGTCTGTGCCATCTAGCTTGGAGTCCAGGGCTTTCCCTGATACTATCCTCAGAGGATGTATAGGCAAAACCAAGGTGTCTGCCTGAATTATGAAGGTGGTCCACAGGCTCTACACAGCCATAAATATTCTCCTGGAATAGAAGCATGACATGAATGATGTGAAACATATTCACAATAGTTAAAAACACAGTAGGAGAAACAATCACTGCCACCCTGTTAACACTCCCTTCAAACGGGATCATGAGGGGTGATCTCCCTATGAACTTTGGTTCTTAATCTCGTTTTGTAGGTCAACAAGTGGATTAATCGTTCAGGTAAAATTGTGAATTGGGAGCTCTATGAAGTCATAATCCCTAAAATCATAGCTGGATTTGTATAGTCAAGGTTATAAGGCTTCTACCTTGCACACTCTGTTCTGTAGCTATTTGGGGAGATTCATCATACTTATTCCCAAAGACTTTTTTTTTTTTTTTTTTTTTCCCTGCATTCAAAACAGGAACATACCCAGAAGTCACATTCCCATCAGTCTAACAAGGGGACAATCATTTTGAAGAGACTCTCCAGAATACAGCTGCTGCTGCACCACCTGCGTGAGGGCCATGTGGAATTGAGGCTTAGGATCTTGCTTCTTGGCTTCTCTCCCTGCGGAAGGCTCCTTACTTTTTTACTTCGCCTGTCTACACTTAACACATTAATGACACGCTGTATACCAAAGCTGAGAGCTGATCTTCCCAGTTAACAAAACCTGAGGGGATGTCCCAGTCACCCACTGACTCAGAGTACAGTTTACAGTACTCTAGCCCTAACACAGAACATCTTCCAGTGACACAGCTCCGGTCTCCTTGCAGGGAATTTTCTCAAAGCACCAGGCAGTGCTACCAACCTCTCTTACGACCAAGCCAACCATGGCCAGATGCCCTAGGCCCACCACATCACCTGCACCCTCTGCAGGGCTGAGTATCCACATGCCCAGACAGTGTGAAAACAAACCCACTGGTCCCGCAGCCTGTCTCGTGAGCTGAGGGCACTAAAGGTGAGGTGCCATTATGTTCAAATCCTTGCACCACGCATCCCTTCTCCACACATTCAAAGGGAGTGTCTCCTTACCTTACTAAAGGCAAAAGGCTTTTCTTATACTGCTGATAGAGAAGACACAGAAAGGAATAAAGAAGATAATAGGCTGCCAGAGGCCCAATTTATGCACCCCAAAATTAATGAATCATTCCAATTAAATTATTTGCCCTAAATTAAAACTTATCACCAAAATCCAATTCTCGTTTCATTAAAGAGGACCTCCCTAGTTATCAAATTTTTTTTCTCCACAGATTTTTTTTTTTAAAGGTAACCTTTATGGAATGGGGAAAAAAATGCAATTGTAGACTCTTCTGTTTGATGAGCCCCGAAAGTTTTATTTTTGAAGAACTGTTCCTCATTCTTATATGTGTCCACATAATAAATTAAGACGTTCCTAGAAGATTTTATGAAAGACTGGTGAAGCACAAGGTCACACCATCAAATAGGCAATGTTAGGGAAATCTGATACATGAATAAGAAGGGAAATTTAAAAGCAGCATTGCTCAAGCCTCAGTAGCCTCTGGCTTTTTATATCAGAACAGAGAAAGCTCACAACCCCCATCCGGGGATTTCCAAAGGCCCTTCCAGGAAAAGGGAGGCAGACAAATGACGGCACTCCCAAAGCATTTTTGAGAAACAATCGGATCTTTTGAGTATATTCTCAGACTTTCACACACCACTGTGACTTCTCGAGCAGGGCTTGGTCCCTGCTACCACAGCTCTGCCCACTGATAGCCTGAGCTGTGTCAGGTAGAGACCCAGAACTGCCAGCTTGTTCTCCCTCAGACTGCTCACACCAAGCTTTGCTCCCTTCCCAGGAACAACCTTTTTCCTATTTTCTGCTGGAGATTAACACTTTTTAACCTAATACTTGTTTTTTAAAAAAGACATTTTCAAAAGCTGTGGTTGGGTTTTGAGAAAGTGCTCTCTGTCTGAATACTCTGTAAATGGAAGCCATATGTCTAAGTATCTGTTTCCTCTTTGTCTATTTTGTTGTATGCACATTTGGCAAGTTATTTTTTCCCTTTAACTATCACATCTTGGGCTTTCTTAAATGAAACCACTATTCTGTTACTTTGCTAGTGTTTTTTTTTTTCCCCAAGCAGCCAACTACTGACATTTTAGCAGCTATACAGGAAATGTGATATTAAGTAATTATTTTCTCAGAGTATTTCTTCACTTTCTGGTGAAAGGACCTGGTACTAGACTGGGGTAGCAATTTCAATGCGTCTAAAGATAAAAACAAGAGCTGGAGCTCTGAAAAAAACATCAAAATCCAAACCCTGAAAACCTATTACCTAATACGATTTATCATTCGTTGTTTTTGTGGAAAGCAATGGGAGGCTTCTCCTACAAGGCACAGCATGCCTACACAGCAGAAGGGCAGAGTGCAGATCCCTTCAGGAGTGATGAGGGCCAGCACTGGACAGAGATAAATGGCAGGAATCACAGTTACCATGGGTCAGCTGGGGTCAAGCTGCACCATGCAGACACAAGGATGTGGTAGAAGGCACAGCACAGGCACCATGCCCACTTTCTTTTCCCCACTCTTATTTTAGAAACACCATCTCCCTATTCCCTTCCCTGAACTGACGATTTCTTTATTTCCATAGTTAATTCATATTAAAGAATAAAATTGAAAGCTTTTAAGGTAGGAAAGAAATGTGGTTCTTTCCATAAGTCTTGATGTTGTTTTTGAACTGCTGGCTCAATTTAGGTTTATTTTACAATCTGTTTCTAGCCAATTCCAATTTCAGATGAAATCTTGGCTCCAATGGAGCAAAATTCCCTTTAATTTCAGTGGAATCAAGATTTTGATCCAGGTTCTCATCTACTAACAAACAGCTATGATGACTGTAGATGGTAACACAGCAGCCAAAACCAAAGAACATGAGCTGGTGTACCCCAGGAATCTGGAATTTCATCCCATGTGGAGTTTTGAGCATGGCAGGTTTGCAGTATTGACTCAACTGGCACCAATGAAATAAGAAAAACAGGCAAAAGGAACACACTGTTCCAAGAATGCTGGAACTGCAAGGCCTGGGTTACCACAGCTGCGTGTCCAAGGTCCTGTTGCCTCCCACCTTCAGACCTCTTGACTGGTTTCAGTCAAGGGGGTACCCGTGGACAGTAAAGCTACAGAAAAGGTTGATCTGAGACAGAGAAATGTGGAATATGATTAACCTTAGCTTTCACCCACATTGCAAGTAAAGAGACAAACTGACCCTAAAGTTTCTAATGGAGACTAGCTATATGTCTTTTCTCATTATTTTGTGTTAGAAATCCAAAGCTTCAGATCAGATCTTTTTGAGAT
>VWZT01013184.1:306575-340670 GCA_013397055.1 Pachycephala philippinensis
ACACACATATATATATATATATATTTACTCACTACTGACAAGAGACTGGCCATCATGGAGGCAACAGGCAATGGGAATCTATGACTTAGGACATCCAAGGGGACATATCCTGTAGTGGGCCAACTGGGTCAAATTTCAAGGCTTGCAACAAGTGAAGGCAACTGCTGTGCTACCACAGGTTTTGTGTTTTTTTCCAGCAGTGGGAACAGGAACACACTTGGCTTTAAAATGGATTGATATATGCAGTCTCGCAGCTAATGGTTATCTGTGTTCTCTCAAGGGTTAGCAGACTTAGTGGTGGGACTAAGCTCTTGCTGTGTTTGGAGCTGAGAGAAAAATATTGCCCCTACTCCCCTGTCTTACAGTCCAAGCTAAGACTGGGGACTGCAGACTGAGACCATCAGACTGAGAAATAACATGGCAAAATCTTTCAAAGTGCTGCTCTGAATCTAGAATCAGCTGATCAGACAAAATCACACAATATCAGCTGATACCACCCTGAAGAGTCCACTCAAGCTAAGCTGATTTATATCACTAAGGACTTGGATTATCGTATCAAGATCCTTCCTCCCAGCCACAGGAAAGCATTCCATGTATTTCGTGCTATACTTCTTTCTCCAAAATGAGTAAGCATTTTTTGAAGTATTCTGTTTTTGTCTCCTGCCTGCACCTGCAAAGCAAGCACCAAAATATTTCCAGAAAAGCCTCCTGATTTATGCACTAAGAAGTGCTAAGCTCCAACCAATATAACAGAGCCAAAGCCTATGCTACATACTATCATTCCAACCATGTCTAGAGATAGGAAAACAGAAGTTAAGAGGCATCAAGACACCATGGGGAGGCAATAAAAATACTAGGTAGGGAGTGAAAGGAAATTCCTTGGTAACCTATGAAACACCAGGTGCCTTTTCCTGCACATCATGAGTTTGCCAAAACAAACCTGCACAGAAAACCTAGAAAAAATATCCACCAATACTATTGTGCACCTGACATTCTGGAATTATTTTTCTGGTAGGAAATTATGGTCCATGGTAACAGCAAAAGTCGTGCAGCAAGATCTAACATGCTTCAGTTGCCCAAGACTATCCCTTGCTCTCTCAGCTTATTTTCCCCACCAAACTGCTGTCACTCCCTTCCAAGTGTACTGGACTTCTCTCTTTCAGTCCCCGTAGTAACCCGAATTTATCTCCTCCTTTCAATCTATTTTTTTCTCCTCCCCCACCATTCCCAGTAAAATAATCTTTCTGCCTTCCTCCCAGAAAATTCATATTCCCATGTTATCTCATTATTCTTCGCAACAGCATGCCAAATACACTGTCATTTTCCCATTGGCTCTATGTCCCGAAAAAGACAAAGTGGTCTGTGCTTGCTCTTACCTACTGCATGCTCCCTGGAATGAAAAACACTACAGTGCTAGTGCTCAGAAAGATCCCTCCGATTTCTGGGCTCTGCGCCCACAAAGCAGGGAAGCCAACATTTCTCAGAGAACAGCATCTGACTCCAACATCCTTGCTGTCTAGCTAGCGAAGGAAAAATAGCTTCAGCTGTCTTCAAACTGCTCAGCTTCCAGCACTGGCCAAAGAGGCCAGGAATGCCACAGGAAGGTGGGCTCCCACCACAGATCTGCTGAGCTCAAGACCAGCCCGGCTCCAGTCTCTCAGCAACCCACCACAAGCAATGACAGCCACCAGTGCTGTACTCTGGCAGGAATAAACGCCAGTGAGGATTGTCAGAAAGTGGCATGGAAAGGTTAAAAACATGCATGGCTCCAAAAGGACTGCTCAGTCTGAGCTCCCCGCTACAGCCAGTGGAGGGATGATGGAATTTCCACTGGTCAATTTGTCTGATGAATTTTGGATGGCTACTTAAGGATGAACTGGACTTTGCCTGAAAAAGCCTTGTCTCCTCACTAATGACAAAGGGAGTCCAAGACAACCCACAGCAATAGTAACACCTACATTTGGTCAGAAAAACCTCAGTCTGTCTCAGGTCCCAAGCTGGTGACCAGCAGGAGTTACCTCCACTTGGTATCTGACTTCAGGCTCCTAGAAAACACACTCTAGTGCCTTGCATCAATTCTGCTCAGAAATATTTCTCACAATCCCAAAGTCCAAAGCATCACCTTTCCCTATTGCTGTCCTCAGAAATGAGGGCAAGGGCTGGGCGGATTACAGAATCACAGAATCACTTAGGTTTGAAAAGCCCTCTAAGATCATCAAGTTAAGCCAGCGCTGCCAAGTTCACCACTAAACCATGTCCCTAAGTGGCACATCTACATATCTTTTAAATACCTCCAAGGATGGTGGACAACACCCTCCCTCCTCAGACCTAGACCCAGCTCCTACCAAGGGCCTTGCTGGCAGAGCAGTTTGTGTTGGGGAAGCCAGACTGGCTTCAGCTGCCTGTCTGGGTAAAGGATCTCTCTGTGCTGCACCAGTCAACAGCACAAAGTCTAATTTCAGAAGAGTGGACTGAGAGGGTGCACAGCTAATCTACTCATAGAGTTAATAATAAACTCTCTATGGTTAAATCCCAGCAACAACAAATACATCTTTATATCACATTGAAACAATGACTAGCGAGCACTACAAAGGCAATTCATAATGCAGAAAGGCTACACTCTGTACTTCTTTTCACACACTGATGCCTATCAGTTAGAAAGAAAACAGTAGGATTTGGCCTTAGCTGCTATGCACTTGACTTTGGGTTTGTGATTAGGGCTGGCCAGTAAACGAGCATTCCTCTTTGTGAACATTTGCTGCTGACATTTCCAAATTTGTTTTTGTTTTGCCAGAATGACAAAGCCCTAAATATTTCTTTTTTTTCCATGAAATAAACATTAAATCAATGGAGAGCCCACATTCTTTACAACCAATAACTGGGAATCACAAGAAATGTTAGTGGGTCTGCAGGAGTCTCAGGCTGTGGGCAAAAATGTGAATGTGAAGCTCTTCATACCGCAGCTCAGTCTGGTTAGGTTTTAGACAGGCTGTGGTAATGTCTTCACAGATTTTGACCAGAAAAAGCACCTCAGACCTGTAAAACCTTCCTGATCAAATTTTAATCAAATTCAGAACCAGTGGAATGTTTTTTTTTTCACTGAAAAGTTCCCAACTACCTCCATTCACAATGATACCTATCTGTAAAGGCTCTGAACAGCAACCATTTGCTTCTTCCTAGTAGAGCTACTCCTCCAGATTGACTTGGATAGGCCTAGGCCTTTATTGCAGAAATTTTCAAACCCCATCCATGCTAAGATCTCTGTGCCCTTGTGCCTGTCATCCTGATGAGACAAATAAGGACTATAGGAATTTCTCCATCGTTATCTAAGCCTGAGAAGGGCTTGAGGAAATAGCCCTAGAAGAACAAGATCCCAAGGTAATTCTGGGAAAGGGGCAGCCACTGTGTCCCCGTTACGACTCAATTCTCCTGGAACAAGGTACTCAACATACTGGAACAAATGATTAAACACCCTATTTATACGCACCGAGAGGATAATAATGGACTAAAGGGGGAAAAAAAGCAATGTACTTTTGGCAAACACGTATCATGGCACCCCAGCCTCATTTCCCTTTTTCTGTACGATAGCTGGCATAGCAGATAATGCAGAAGCAGTATGTGTGATTATGTGATATATCTTGACTTCAGAA
Organism: Pachycephala philippinensis; assembly: GCA_013397055.1. Classification (NCBI taxonomy): domain Eukaryota; kingdom Metazoa; phylum Chordata; class Aves; order Passeriformes; genus Pachycephala; species Pachycephala philippinensis. The sequence continues at coordinate 310,226 of VWZT01013184.1, forward strand.
GACCTGACAGTCTTCAACAAGCTACGAGAATATGGTGGATGTTAAATCACCATCAGGATGCTTCAAAGAGCTGCAATCAACAGATCGCTCTCCACCAGGGACAGCGGGTTTAGTGGGCTGCTGCCACAGTCTGCTTTTGTGTCCTGATCTCTTCAATACTTTAATTAACACCTGCATGATGGAACAGAAAGAAGGCACCTGACTTTTGTCGATGACACTAAGTTGGGGGCAGTTGCAAGTGCTTTGGAGCCCAGGATCATAAGAAAACTGAAGCGGTCTCCATGGAGAAACCAACCAGATGGCATCCAACAGCAGCGAGCACAAAACAGTATTCTCAGGGAGGGGGGGAAAACAATTAATGTTCAAATACAAAAGTGAAGAATGAGCTGCAGACCAGTAAGAGAGGATTAGAAAGGCAGGACAAATAAATGGAAGCAGTGAGGCACTCATATAAAGCAGGTAAATCTCATTTCATTCTGGGGTTAGGTAAGTGAAGTGTGATATGCAAAACACGGCTGGTACTTGTATCTGCATGACTGAATCCTAAACTGGAACTCTTGTTTTGGTTTTGGACAGTTTAAGGAAAACATGTAGACAAATCAAAGAGTAGTGAAATATATATGCCACAGGGGTTGAAAAATATGACCTGTGGAAAGCAGTGAGCCTGTTAAGCTGGACTAGAGATCTCTGAGACACAGGAATTAAGGGGTTTCGGGCAGATAAAAGGTAGTTTTGAGGAAGCGAAAGAGAAATAACCACTATATGTCTTGGAAGGACCAGAAATAATTGGCAGCAAAATCAATTTGGATCATATGTTAATAAAAGCTCTCCAAATGCAAGGAGAGTGAAATAATGGACATGCACCAGCTATGCAGGCACAGGGCATCTTCAAACCTGGTAGGGGCAGCCACTGTAGAGTTGATCTTGTCTCACTGCATGGGGAAGGACCAGACCATCTCTTTCAGGTCCTTTCAAGTGTTCACTCTTTTGATCAGACACCAGCAGAAATATCTGGCATAGTAAAACAGAAAGCTTTGCGAGTGGCCATTGCACCCAAACTGAAGCAGCACAAAATGCTTTGAGTGCGGTGGTGGCTCAGAGCAGTCTCTTGGTGCATTCACCCCAGTGCAGAGAGCACAGTACCAGCACCTGGTAGCAGCTGAGCCGGGCAGAGACAGCCACCTCCAGTCTAGTGGACTGCAAGCAGTGCTGCCCACCTGGGTCAGAAAAACACAAGAGATGGCCACAGTTGTACTAATTAATCTTTTGGTGGTGAATGCCTACTTCTACTAGCAGAGGTTGCTTCATGTTTGAAAAGCAGGAAAGACTTATGAGGATGACTTTTTCTACTTTAAGCTGTCCATGAAGTTCTGATTCTTTTTCTTAAGTGTCATTTCATTACACCCCTTTTAGACATCTGCAATATGCCCAGTTGAGAGGGATGCTATCCATGGACGTACACACTTAAGAGAGGGAAGGAGCAGACTGAGTAGGATGTTTTTGCAGAGACTGGTGCTGGCTGACAAAGCAGAACTGGCTCTTCCCTTGGAAACACTAAAGGACTTGGGCACATACATTAGGGAGGTGATGTCCCTCTTTCTGTGATATACTTCTGCAGGTCTGGCCAGCAGAGTTCACCAAGCAGAGCTCACCCCAGGGAAAGCTGCTTTTCTCAAGGCCGGAAAGGACCTGGTCCTAGAATACAACTCCATTAGACTGCAGTGATCTGAACACAGCAAACCCTCAGGACACACCAAAGCCTGCCTGCTTCAGCTGGCATTGTGGACATGGAGTGATCTCTGGTTTTAAGGGCTCCAACAGCACTCTAGGATCTGCCTACCCACTTATTAGTCTCTGGTATAGCTATCCCATTTGTGTCTAGGGGTAACAGAAGTTGTGTCCTTACAGGGGCTAGACAGATGAGGGAGTTGAATGGGGAGAGATTAAGGACTTGGCTTTGGTAGTGGGGAGCAGAAATAGCTGTGACAACACTGAGTGAGCAGAATAGGAGGCCTGGGCATGGCCCTAAACCAGCCCATTGTCTCCAGGGCAGGAGCAGCTGTCATTGCAGTATCCTTCACTGGCAAATCCAGGCATCAACCATGTGCACAAAGCAAGCAGTGGGTCCCTGATCCTGGTTTGTTTTTGTTTCCCTGAGCTTGTTCAAAGGCCATCACTGACCATCATTCCAGAAATTCTCCTCCCAGATTACCAGGCAGACCAGTTGACCACTCTGTCCTTTAATGTTTCAGGAGCTGTATTTTCTTTTAGTTATTTATTTTTACATTTGGAATGGTCAGAGCTTCAAATAGCCTATGTTTTGAAATATATGAACACAAAAACAAGAGAAGTAAATAAACTACATTAAATAAATAAAACTAAATAGTTTAGCATGACTCAATATCCAAACTCCTTTAATTTGTACTAGTAGCAGACTATTTTTCAGGCAGACAACCTGCAAATCTTAGAAAAATAGCAATCAGTTTAAAAACTAATACTCTGAGACTACAAGGATTATTTTCTTGCATGCATTATTTTGTACTGAATTAGTTTTATTAGTTAAGATTATTTTTAAAACATGTTTAAAATGAGACTAACTCTTCCAAATTGTAAAGGATTTTGTATTTATATTTTCCTTCACTTTTTTTTCCCCCAGATTAAATTTAGTTTTAGAAAAATTAAAGCTATGAGTTTCACCCAATTACAGGATTACAGTAAGCACAATATCACAATGGGTCTTTTATGAAATCTGTGGCAGGTGTTAGAACAAAGATTACCCACAGATACCTATTTACAGGCATCCTGAGCTCAGGTGTGTCAAAACCTAAATTTTCTCATTCTCAGAAAGGTGGCAGTAGTTCAGAGCCAGATACCCATGCATTAAGTGAAAGCTCAGCTAGAGAACTCAATTTTGCTGCTTAGGCCCATATCTAATAGGCACAAATAAAATTAATAATACATATGCACGGCTCTGGAATTCATTTGTCCCTATATTTTTCTTGACAGGTAAATGGAAATTGTATGCTGTGAGATTTCACCAGCAATAAACCACCTACAAAGGGCTGGCTCTGCTCTGTTGTAGCGAGCAGCGAGGCAGGGTACACCTCCAGGGCTGGGGAATGCATTTCACACAGCAAGCACTCAGCCAAGCCGGGAGAGCTGCTCTGTGTGCGGGCATGGGCTGCTTTTCGTGCTGCTGGGGGAGGGTTCTGTGCAAGAAAACCAGCCAGGAGCCTTCTGGCTCACTACACCTGTGTGTAAAACATCACCTCTGACCACAAGTCCAGACTTCTTCACCTTGCAGATGAAGACTTGGGATGCTACTTAGCCCCCCAGTTTGCAAAGCAGTACCAGCAAGAGGAAAAGTCCCTTCCTGCATGCATTTATAATCAGAGTGATTCGAAAACTTGATGGGGGAAATAAAATCTGCAGCCTTATGGGTTACCAGACAAATCAGGAGAAATAAATAATTCCTACCTGAAGGGTAATGTAGAAGTTGAACATATCTGTAATATGTATCAAACACATTAATACATATCTATCACCTAAGCTGCTCTGTAAATATTTTAGATAAATAGGCAGATAGACAAAACAGCATGAAGATTAAAAGCAAAACTAAACAAAGCTGGGTAAACTCATTTGTTTGGTATTCTGGTCTGGACAGGATGGAACAAGTGAACTCACTAATGCCCTTACCAGTAACTGGTGAACTCTTTAAAGTGTTTACTCTCTGTTATGCCATAAATACAGGCAGGGAGATAGGACAGTGATGGTTCACCAAGTTTCCTGTTCCCTATAGCACACACAGGAGGAGGGTAGCTAAAAAAGGAGAGGACAACATAAGGTATGTGGCAGGGCTCTCAGGTACCAGGTTTCACACATGCCTAGTGACAGTGCTCCCTGCGAACCAATGACCCAGCATGGAAAAACTCACAGGAAAATTAATTCACCAACCTTGCAAAGAGTTCACTATGGAAGGCCAAAAAAACCAGCACAGTGGGTTGTTGACACAAGAAAAAAGAAAGGAAACCTGAGGAAGGAGGAGGCAAAGAAACCAGAGGGCTCTCTGGGAAGAGACAAGGCACAATGTTCTGAAAAGTGTCATTATAAACAAATGCTTTCCCGTCAGTGCCAAAACAACCAGAGCCAGGAGCCAGGTTTGCATTATACTAGAATGTGGCTTGGCATCACTGGTGTCCCCTGCTCTGTCACCACTTTTAAAAGGACAAACTGACAGCAGAGTAAAACCATGCCACACCACAGTGGAAGGGAACAGTACTGCTGGCTCCCGTGTAAACATAAGGGACACACAGGCTACTGACTCTGCAGTCTCTTAGAAAAATACAGACCCCTCCACTCGCTGTGTCTTTTTCTCTTTGCTATCCTCTCAGGCATGTTGCTTACCTTGCACGATCAAGTAAACCTGGGCAGTCTTGGGATGATGCTGTGTCTGCACTGAACATGTGTAGGACCCCTCATCGTAGACATCCACTTTCTGGATCCGCAGGCTGTATTCCAGGGGGTTTCTCTTCTCCAGCTCTACTCGAGGGTCCAGGGACCACTTGTCCTCTCCAGCAAAAATGATGCCGGAACGGTTTAACCAGGCCACCTTGGAGCTTCTGTCTTCTACATAACACCTGCAGAGGATGAGACAGGTAAGGGGGAGATTAACAACCCTCTCCATCACCTCCCTTTTGTCCCTTCTCTTTACTACTTCGCTTAGAAACTTCACAGCACACTCCTGCCTTGCCAGTGAACCATGGAGTCTTCTAATCATTGCTGTCCCATGGACATGTATTTAACAATGATTTTTTGAAGAGGTTCAGGAACCTTTGGTTCACAAACCTGTGGGATTTGGGCAGACATGTCTCTTGTTCTCTCTTCCTTTTGCCCGCGGCCTACACATATGCCAAAAATTAATTTGGAAGGCCACAAGAGATCTTGATCACCAAATCCCTTCCAACCCTGCCAATGAGAAAGGTCAGAAGTAGTTCTTCCAACGCTTCTCCCTCACCTTCAAAAGTCGAGTATACAAGAGTTAAATTCCCAGACCACTTCCAGCCTGGAGGGCAAAGGTTCAGGGCTCCAGATTTGCCAGCTCAGGGCACAGCTCCTCCATGCCTCAGTTTCAGCAGCACAAGGGGAGGAAACTACAGCGTATCTCCCATCTACATCCCTCTGACAAAAAATTATTTTGTGGAAAGAGGGATTCTCTGCTCAAACATCACTCTCCTAACACATACACACACACTTGCTGATGCATATCTGCCTGTTTGTGCAGGCAAGTGCAGATCTCAGGCTGAAAATGAGAGGCTGTGGGAGTGTCACTGTCATGCCTGTGACACACACAGCATGTCCTGTGAACATCTCAGGTGGACAGGAGAGGAGGAATCACAGCCAGGAGCAGCAAGCAGAGGAGCAGCAGGAAGACCAGCAACTGCCACTGCTCTGAGTACCAACCTTCACAAGTCAGAGGACAGAATAACCCTGTTGCAACTGCAACTTGGCAAATATTTTGTTTCTTGATGGAGAGCAGAGTAGGTGCTGTGAAGACAAATGCATTTTTGGCAAAGGCACCTGCTCTGTACCACTTCCCATGGCCAGAAGGAGACTTGCACAGAAAAGACGGGGAGATGCCACTGAGGAGACACATCCTGCTCACTCTCAGCTGTCTCATTCAAGAGGACCAGGGCTGAACAAGAGAGGGAGACATAATTCCTCTTGCACCCTGGCAGCTGTACATGCCAGGGCTGGGCTCAGACCGCCTGAGAGCAGGTTTGCCCTGCTGCAGCTCACACCACATCTGCTCTGTAGATAAACAGGGAAGCTCAGTCTCCAGAGCTGTTGCTCCTTCACCTCTCAGAGCTCTGCCCACAGTGTCCCAGCATCCAAATAACCCCGCACCTCTTGCCACCACTATTACAGAATCACAGAATGGGTAAGGTTGGAAAGGTGAGGTCGTATGGTCAAACCTTCCTGCTTGAGCAGGGCCCTCCTAGATCACATTGCACAGGACTGTGTCCTATTAACTATTCATGCATATGTTGTCTTTGAAGGAAAAAAAGAGAGATGATAAAGATTATTGCTTCAAGATAAGACAAATATTTGACAGTAGGCTTTCATACAGCCTTTTAGCATGGCTCAGACATTTTCCAAGTTCCTCTATTTGAATGCATTTCATTCATGCTGTGCTGCAGCTGCCTTCCCTTGTGATGTGACCCCACCATTATGGCCGGCACCTCACACCCACTCCCTTTTGGCATGCCTGTGGATGCTGTCCAAGTTGTTCTGGGGTTACTTGTGGGCAGGAGGAAAGCCAAGCTGCGTGGGCATCCATGGGAGGCATGCCATGCTGCTGGCCAAGCTGTAAGCAGCTCTGTCTGATCTGACAAACATTTGCTGTAGAGAGCAGCCCAACAGATCCTGTCCTTTACTGACATGGTCCAGCAAACAAAGGGGCGTGAGAATTTGGCCCTCAGGTCAGAGCCCACCCTCCTGGCCAGGCAGGCACTTGTCCCTGAGGCAAACTCTCAGGTGTGATCTGAGTTGTTTTCAAAAACCTACTCTTTGTCAAAAAGAAAGATGCAGGGGAATCCGTGAGCAGCCACTTACAGGCGGAAACCAGCACCCCTACGATGAGGCATTGCTCCAGTTCCACTGGCCATCCTGGGCTGTAATCACCAGGGATGGGAGGTGAAAGCCAGGACCCAGGGAGGGCAGCGTGCTCCAGAGCTGGGAGCAGTGGCCCTGTAGGAACACCTAGACTGCCTCCAGAGCTGGCTGCCTTAGGGTCAAGAGCCCTCTTGCTAATGCAAGAGTTGTAACAGCACCGAGAACCAGGGGTCAGGTATTTTGGTGGTGAAAAGCTAAGCAGATTAACAGCAAAAGCTAAAGTCAGTGGGAGCTGAAGTTTCTCAGTCACTTCTGAAAATCCCCCTAACAGCTTTCAGTGCCGCTGGACTCCAGCAGACTCAGGGCACCTCACCATCCCCACCAGACTGCTTTCCAATCCCCACCAGGCTACAGTGAACGCTTCACAGCTCTGCCCTGCACCTGATCATTCTAACTCTCTGTTAGGGTAGCAAATATGCCCCTGTGTCTTGTCAGTAACAACTCAGTGGTGTGCTCAGAAGGAAGCCTTGTCCTCTTGCTCCTGTGGGTAGGCTCAACCAGGGACCCTCCCTCCTCTCTCTGGAAGAGAAAATGTGTCATAACCTGTCTTACATGCATCCAGGTCAGCCAGCCGTAGGACAGTGGTCAATAGCTGCAGTCAGACAACCTTGCAACTGCCCCTGAAATAAGTTAGCAGGTGCTACCAAAATAAAGAAAGGAGAGAGGACAAAGAAAAGAGGAAAATAGGAAGAGAAAGTGAAATGGATTTGCGCCTTCTGTTCACCATACCTGTTCCTCTCAAGCTGTCAGGGAAAATCAATGTACAGATGTGGAAATTCCAAGTCCTGGTGTGCTCTGAACATGTATCCATGTGGATGATGCATCTCAGTGTGTCTGTCTGCACACACACACCCTCTTAGTCTGCCAGAGATGCCACCCAGCTGAATGGATCACGCTTTAATAAGGATTTATGGTGATGATTTTCACAGTGTAATAAGTGCTAATTCAATACTAATAGAATATTAAATGGCATATTAACTGACATTTTAACTGCAAAGCAATAGGAGCACGGCATCAGCAAGATATCAATGGACTCTCATCGTTCACCAATAATCAATAATCAAGTTCACAGAGACAGTCAGACACTTTTCATTAGGCTTATTGGAAGCATTAGCAACAGCCTCAGTGAAAGCTAATACACAATTTGTGATCCAACCATTATTCTTTTCCTCATGGTTGCAGGTATAATGTCTTGACATCTCTGATGTGTCTAACAAGAGGACCAGTGAATGGTGCTGGGCATGCCTTGCATGATCCCTGCAGGAACTCGGGGACTGTTGATCTTGCACCATTTCAAACCACAGACATGGAAGGACAAAAGATTTTGCTGCCATGCCCCATAAGCCCTCCTTGCCCCCTTGTAATCACAGACAAGTTTGGTTTTTAGCAACAGTTGGATGTGGAGAAAGAAGCCCAGGTCATCCTCACGCTCCTCCGCCAGTCTCCTTTTCCCCTCAGGCAAATGCAGACAATGGCGCTGAGCCATGCTCCAGGAGGGAGGGGAGGGGGTGATGCTTTTCTGCAGGAGAATGCTTTTGGACCTTCAGCAGGAACTACTGCCTTGGACGGGATAGAGGGCTGTCCTTCATCATTCCTGGTCCCTGGATTTCATGACAGGCTGGGACATGTGGCAGCATGCAGGCAGGTGGAGGGCAGGAGCCAGGGAAAAGTCCTGCTGCTTGTCCTCTCTCCTCCATCGCCTGCCAGTCTAGCGTGCAACACTCGGCCACAGCAACACTCCTACAAACCTGCCTTTGTAGGCTCCAAGGAAAACTCCATCTGGACAGAGATGTACTTTTTATTTCCCTTCTTGAAAGTATTTGGGCCTGTTCCTATTGATGGGTGGGAAAGTGAGTGAAAAGGAGGGTGAAGCTCAAGCATCCACATCTCCTATCCTGGCAAAGCAAGTCTGGAGATTTCACCGCCTGTTCTGCCTCACTCAGGCCTCGGTGCTCTGATTCTCAGCGCCCGTGACTCCTGCTCCTCCTCCCGTGGAGGCAGCACTGCTCAGTGCATTGATTTCCCAGCAGGTTGCTGTAACACTCATCGCAGTTTATGTTGTGCCTGTCACTCCAGCAGCTCTCGGCCCTAAGCTTTCCGCCCTCTCTCCCCCGGAGAACAGACGGGCGCTGCTGCTGAGAGGCAGCATGTGCCTGGAAAGCCCCAGCACAGCTTCCCCAGGCTGTCTGCAACCACGGGGTGAGGAGGAGGATGCACCAGAGCCGCGGTCTCAACAATGTGCTTCCCGTTCTGCCTCAGAGAAAGCAGCACAGCAGCTACGGCCTAGGCTGTGGACATGGAGTGGGGGTATTTCATCCCTCTGGGAAGGGATGGATGATCTTTAGAGCCTAGAGTGATGAAAAGGCAAGAAGGAAGCCCTTTAGGGCCTGGTGAAGCTGCTGTTTAAATGATTACTTTAACATGGAGATTTTACAGCATTATCAATGATGTATTGGGTCACACTGAAGCTGGGATAATTATTTGGGGTTTTTTAATTGTTGTTGTAATTCTAAATAATTTTTTTGGGTTTTTTTACAGCAGACCCAAAGCCACAATTCTCTGCCAGAGCTCCACTAGAGAGAAGAAGAAAGCTTCTAGGATTAATGAAATATGGTGTGCTGCTTTGCCAGCAAGCCACAGCTCTTACCTCATTTTGGGGAAAAATAAATAAACAGTGAGTTTCTGGACTGCATTTTCTGCCCTCTTTCTCCAAAGCATGTTGTGGTGACAGCTCTGTGCCATAATTCCCACACTCCTCTTTAATCACCTTTTCTCTGTTAACCCTTTGATTATCTCTTCTGTAAGACAGTATCTATGCATCAGGCCAAAACTCAGCAGCCTGCTGCACACACAATTAGGCGCCCAAACCCCACCCCAGTGCACTCACTGAGGGACGTGACACCCTTTTGCCAGAGGATGCCACAACCTGCCCTGCATCAGATCTCCTGCCTTTGCCTCAGCTCTGTGATGAGCCTGCTCTAATCTTCTCACTTCACACATACTCTTACAAGATCCAGCTAACAACTTCCCCCACCGCCCTCTACCCCCAGCAGCAAAACGGCAAGAGGGAAAAGAGAGAGGGATCAAACACGGCTCATTCGGCACAAAGCAACGTCAGCTCCTGGCTGCCAGCTCTGAACATCCAAGGCAAATTCTCCGTTGTGTTGCAAAGTATGATCCTGGAAAGCCAATGCAGTTGTTAAACACAGCCTCGCTCCCAGCCCAGGGGGGAAAGTTCAAGAGCAAATCGTGCCGTGCTGTTTCATCTTGTCTCCTTGAGCTCTTCAGTCCTTCCCCGCCTGGCAAGCAAGGACTCGGACACAGCCATGGTCAACCAGGGGGGCAGCAAGAGTCCAGGCCCTCCGCCATGCCCTGGCAGGGACGTGGGCAGCAAGGGCTAAGGACAGAGCACAGCCATGCCAGCCCTGATCTCCCAGGCAGGGTTTTCAGGGAAGAGTCCAGCCAGGCCCCACAGTGCCGCTGCAGTGCTGGACCCTGCCAGCATCTCAAGAGCAATGCAGCGCTGCCACTGCAGTCCCCAGCAGAGGAGTACAGTGGCAGAGCACACAGTCTGGAGAAGCAATGTGGGCACATAGTCTAGAGGAACAATGTGGGAGCTGCTCTGGATCAGGCTCCCCTCAGCAGGAGATGCTACGGAAGACATCCACAGCTGAACATATCTCCACCTCTGCGAAGGCAAGGGCCCCCCTAAGTGGATGGCAGTGGGAGATCATATCAACTGAGCATCTGAAACGTCCTTTCAGCCAAGCACCAAAGCCTCATTTTGCTGAATTTGAATGCACATGGGCATCAGTTGTTGCTCAAAATTCTCCTCCCCACTGCCACTGCTCCTCTCTTTCCCCAGCCTGGTACAGCTGCTGCTCCTCTTCTTATGTGCCATGACACACAGCAGGGTCACTGTTTGAGAGTGAAAGCTGTGCCACAGCAGGATGGATTTCCAAAATGTGGCATAAATAGCTCCTGAGTCACCACTGCCAGCATGATAACACAGGGCCTCAGAGGGATTTAGAAAACTACTGCTTAAACCCAGTCCTGTGCTGGAAAACTGGCAGGAGGGGGAAGCTGCTGCATCTGTTCAGCCCATGCTTTCTCTCAGCTGTATTATGCTGTGACCTTGGCCGTCACACCTGTCTGCAGCTCCCTGGGTATTTCAGCACTCGGGTGACAATTTTCAGCCACCCACCTATTGGGAGGGTGCACGGCTGATAGGATGCCTGCACTTCTGTTCATCCTCTTTAGTGAATTGCCACTTTGGGAGTGTGAGGCTAGGATGGGCTTACCAGGTCATGAAGCTCCAACCTCTGCCGGCACAGCAAGCTGTACCTTATCATCTTTTTCAGAGGTGTACCTCATTCCTACTTTAGCCTAGTGTGTTCGATGGGCGATACCCTCCCCCTGCTTCGTAGGTCAGACTGCTCAAAGTCTTTCTGCTCTGCTGATTAAAACCTTTTTTAATAAGTCTAGATTTATTCATACCTAGCTTATACCCATTTCCTCTCATGCCAACACCATCTTTTAGCTTAAAGAGCTCTTCTCTCTCCTGGGTGTTTATCTTTCAGCATGTTCACAGAGAGCAATCATATTCCCTCTCAGCCTTCATTTTGCTGGATTCAACAAGCCAAACTCTCCCGGTTTCTTCTTGTATGATAGACTCTCCATTGCCCTAAACATCCCAGTAGCCCCTCTCAGCACCTGCTCCAGTCTGAATTCCTCTTTCGTGACCAGAATTTGTACCCAGTTTTCTAGAAGAGAAGTCCCCAGTGCCTTGTACAGAAACACTTCTGTCTCACTGTCTCTCCCATCAACTCTTTCTAATGAAAGCAAAAAGAATTGCAACCAGAAAATATGAGTATCAGTGCAGAACTGCTCATGTGCTGTAAACATCCTTGCCTCTCAGTCCATGTGATATGCATGGAAAATGAAACCCAAGGGAATTTACAAAAAATACACTGGCCTAAAAAGACAGCTAGCTGCACGGGCTCTCACTAGCAGACACACAGCTGGTCTCACATGGGCTTTCTTTCTGTTAAAATGACTGCTTAAGAGTATAGGTTCCTGTCTGTGTCGGAAAAAAACCCAAACTCACAACAGAAATCAAGCCCAAATTTACAGCGATTTTTATGCCAGAACTCTCAAAGGGTGGATGTAACTGTATCAGAATAAGAGGACTTATACAGGCATGATTTATTGCTCTTCCCATCTGTCAGGGATCAGTATACCTGCATAAACAACTTCAGTCCACATCCACTCCAGCTTCTTCAAAATATCAATATAAGCTGCTATGAGCTTAACTCCATCCCAGCCATATGCGAGCACTGTTTAAAATTTCAAAATACAGAAAAACCTTAGAGCGAGACCCACCACCACAGTGCCATCTTTTCTTATATCCCACCATACCTAGGAAATGCCCTGCATTTCTTTACAGCATAGTCAGGAAATCCTTGGACAGGTCTTTTCCCATTCCAAAGTGTGTTTCTAGAATGACAATGGGGAACACAGCCCGATGATTTGCCTTTTTGTTGCACAGCACTTATACTAAGGATCCTGTGCTTCTGTGATCACCAAGACATAGGCTGATATTTAAAAAGTATCTGGGGTCTCTTAGGAACAGAAGTTAATTGAAAGACAATGATAATTAGTCACTTATGTTAATTGAATATTGGCTGTTATGCCAAATTTGTAAAAGAACTGGAAACCAAACAGTCTCTGCACCATTACGACTTTCTTCTGTTTGGGGGATACACCAAAACTGAGAATAGGAGCACTAATAAGGCACCCATACAGACTATAAGTCCTTTTATTTTCCTTCACAAACTTCAGCACTGGAAATCACCTGTTTCTTCTACCTGAACCCTCAGTGCCTTGTAGGTAACTTCTATGTGGTCACCACTAGGTAACTCCAGAAAAGCTAATCCATATTTTTCCCTTGAATTTCTTCTAGTAAAAAATAACAATAACGAAAATGCCACAAAAAAGGGAAAAATGTGTTTCAGAGATGTGATCTCCTTCTCTGACAGGAGGGGAGGGAGGGTTTCACTGGGAAGTCCACGTGACTCTGTATCTGGTAATTATCCAGCCACAGAGGGAAACTGAAACGTTCTGTGCTGTCGCAGAGAATGACAGCACCTGGAGCTCCAGCACCCAGATAAAAAGCAGAGAGACAATCAGGCAGATGGAGAAAGGCAATGCTACATCATGGGCTGGCAAGCGGAGGGAAGAGAAAAAATGGGGAGAGGCAAAAGCTGGCAAGAAACATTAAGGCAGCCGGCACAGCTACTGGAGAATGAGATAATGACACAGATTAGCAATGCACAGAGCACGGAAAAAGAAAGAGAGTAAGGGCAGGTCAGGAGAGAGCAGGGGCAGAAAAGGGCCAGTGCAAACACAAGAGGGAATAGGAGAGCGATGCTAGTGGGAGCTTCAAAGCATTTTGTGTGGTCCAGGTTTGCTTCCTCCCACCACAGTCACAGGGTAAAAATGCAGGAGGTATCACCACAGGCTGTCGCAAAACAAGGGGGAGATTTGAAAATCAGCATCTCACAACTGAAGAGAGATGTGGCCCTGCAAATGGCACCTTCCAGCTTGTGGATTCCAGTGGTTTGCTCAGGGAAGGAGACTACAAAGCTTAAGATGGAAACAATTAAAACTGGAGCTTTGGAGCATCACCTCATGCATTTCGTATGGCAGAGAGGCGAGAGGGAGGTTCCCTCCCTGACTCTCCCTTTCACAGTCGCACACACCAAGGCACATGTAAGCCTGCAAAACAGCCCACATGATTGCTGCCATGGTACCATGGCCTAGTTCCAAAAGCAAAGCACCACAGGTGCCCTCCCACACAGCAACGTGACAGTGCCAGCTCTCGGGGCTCTCAGAAACAAGAGGCGTGCCCGCAGGACTGGCAGCAGCCTCCAGTGGGTCAGGAAGAGCTCACTGCCAGGTGGCACCAAGCCGTGCACCACCTCTAGGAACGTTTCTGACATGGGAAAATACAGCCAAACACACAATCAGATCAGGGCCAACAGCTTGTCAGGGGCTAATGTTGGCCACCAGTCTCAAAAGCTATTGGGGCAGTGACTGAGGTAAATCTGTAAGGGCTGCATATCTTGAAGGAGGCAGGAAGAGCTAAGGGCTCAGATGTCCCCACCTGAACATTCAGGGAAGAGGTTGGAAACAGTATCAAGTTCTGAGCATTGGGCCACACGGTTCAGTGACCAACCCTGCCATGCTTAGTGACAGACATTTCACAGAAAGGTGGAACACCTCCTAAAGTGACAATGTAAATCACCTTCTACATAATTTCATTATGTTTTCTAGCCATAAAAACCTATAAATTTAGAACAGAATGACTTGGGTTGGAAGGGATATTAAAAATCATCTAGTTCCACCCTGCTGCCAAGGGTAGGGACAGCTGCCACCAGATAAGGTTGTTCAAAGCCACATCCAGCCTGGTTTTGAATGCTGCCAGTCAGGGATGGGGCAACCACAGCTTCTCTAGATAACCTGTTCCAGTGTCTTGCTACCCTTAAAGTAAAGAATTTCTTCCTAATATCTAATCTAAATCTAGCCTCTCTGTAAATTGGCTTCCGCTCTGAGTGACAGCTTGCAATCCACCTTGTAAGTTTGTACGCTGGCTTTCTTATCCCCAGGCATTTCTCAACCCCCTGCCCCCTTTTTCTTTTTTTAAACTCATTAACATCTTCATCTTGGTGATACTTTCTGGCTGAGAATTTCATCAGTTAACCATTAATTGGTACGAGGCTGTGAAAGAATATCAGATTTAAACGTTATGTGAAACTGGCAGGTGTCTCCTGTGTTTTGTACTATGTGAAATATAGCTTCTTCCAATACCTGAGGAGCATGCTACCTGAGACATAGTAATGCACTTTCTATTATGTGGATCCTAATGTTCATTTCATCTCATCTTATACTGCTTCTTCTTCAAAAGGGAAAAGGGAATATTGCATCTGAAGCATGAGCTCTTGTCCTGGGCAGGTGGGACAGGAGAATCCGCACCAAGGAGAAATCAGTCTCGAGATTCTTTGGAGGCAGATCAGAGAGGGAATGGGAGTGACAGCAGGGAAAATAAGTCTTAACTTTTCCTTCTTTTCTGAGGTCATGAGTGTATGAGAGGTGTCCCAACCAAGTTATCATGCCCAGTTCCAAGCGCTGCCCTCAGGTAGCCAGCAGCAGACTGTGAAGGGTGGTATTTCGAGATGAATGAGAAACTGGGTGCATCCTGCCTGCTCACTTCCAGCCGCTGCATTTCAATGAAGGACACCTTCTTGATGTGCAAACACTCTAGTTATTATTTACAGCTGACCTTTTCCTCCTCCAGCTCCCGCAGCCGTGGCACCGCTGGTGGAGCAGGGCTTGTAGAGATTGTAGAGACGATGTGTAGCGGAACACGCTTGCTTCCCTGCCTGTGCCAGAGCTGTCATTAGTGCCACTGTGGATTGAGCTACACCCGTGCAAGCAACGCTGGGAAATATGAAGAAAAAAGCCTAATGTAGACAAAGCCTTTGAGGAGCTTAACCCCTCTTCCCCTCTTCCATCTCTCTCCCACTTGAAAGCAGAGAACAGCTTCTGAGCAAGACACACGCTCTCATTTCCATATCTAAAGGCAGTCCCGAAATACCATCCTGAAATAATGCTCTCAGAGAGGAGACCAAGAGGCAGATTCCCTTTGAGAGACTCTGCTGCTTCTTTTTTTAATTCCATCCAAAAACAACTGCCACCAAATACTGAATGCACCTGGACTGGAGCAGTCAATCCTAGGCACCTTGTTACCAGAATGATATGGGGAAATTGGAGGGAATTCAGAGGCAAGAAACAACAAAATTCATCAAGGGCTGGAAAGGGATCAGCATCTAAGGGGAGCTTAAAAACATTAAATATGTATTACTTGACTAAGAGAGGACTTAAAAGCGACATGTTGACAAGCTATACCTCTTTGAAAGCTGAAAGTACTGAGGGAAGAGAGGAATTATTTAGCAAGATGCATAGGGGTCTAGGAAGGAGTAACAGGTCAGAAAAAAAAGAGAAATAAGTCTGTTCAAACTTGAAGAAAAACTTCTTGTCATCTACAAGTGCTAGTCTTGTAAAAAGTCTCCCAAGGAAAGCAAAGAAGCCCCTACTCTTTCAGATGTTTGGAACAAAGTTGGGCTGAGGACCAGAGGATCAGCCTCACAGCGGCTGCAGGGAGAACAAACTACAGTGACTTGGTCTTACTACCTTTACTACCTACCTCAAGAGTTCAGCAATATGTCAGAAGACAACTCCTCTCACAAATTTCTTTCAGATGAAGCAATGGTTTTAGTTATTTTCACTTCACATACAGCTAAGTATTTCTTGTCAAGACTTTGGACCTCTACGGCACTAGAGTTACCTGGCACAGGTTTGGATTTGTTTTCAAAAACTGAATCTTCTAGAAATCATGCATGGAGATGTTAAAAGCTACTGATACAAACACTAACAGTCTTGTTATTTCCAAAAGACACTGGCATATGGTTGTATTCCCAAATGTGCTGTGAGTAAAGTTGTCCAGCACTTAAAAGTCATAAGTGAGATTTGACTTTTTTAAGTGCTTAGCATAGAAATTTAAACCAGATTTGTCAAAGTACTTTTGGGCCTACCAGCTGCCAAACTAACACACAAGGACCAAATTTTCGAAACAGCATTTGGCACCGTGAGCTCCTTCACCAATATAGCCAGTTTTCTTGCTGCCTAAAGTGACACACTTTTGAAAATCCATCCTATGGGAGTGCTACAATCATAGAATAAAGTACTGCGAAATTTCAGACTCCCATGCTGCATTTATCCTGTGTAGAAGAACTCCTTTATTTGGAAACCACAGCAAAGCTGTTACAGCAAGGTAATGCTCAACTCCACTTTCTTTCCTTTGCAGCTTTGTTAAATTTCGCCTTTCCCTAATGCCTCACTTTTGTCCACCATCAGGTCTTGTGAAAGGAGGCATTTGAAAGACTTACTGGGAAGGTAGAGAAGATGCTGTGAGGGAGAGCTCCCAAGAGCTTTGATCTGAACTTACCTTTATCCCCCCATGCACAATGTGCCTTGCAGATGAGGACATGTTTATAAATAAATAAACAGAGGAAAGGGGGAAGAATGGGAAAAAAGAAATGTCAAGATATATCTGATGGAGTTTCTGCTGTTAACATGAAAGCCAGGAGCTGTTTTAAAACCCTATGGTCAGAGACAGAATGAGAAGAAGGTACGACTCCTTGAGAAAGGGGAAGGAATAATTCCCACAGCCAGATCTTCTTGCCATCCTACTCATCATACTAATATCTGACACTCTTTTTCCTCTGAGACCCTTGCAGGACTTTGTTTTGCAAGGCAATTCAGCATACGCTGAACAGCAAGCAGTGTTTTTATCCAAGTGAGTAAGCACTGTGGAACTAAAATTCTTACCTTTGTAGAGGAGAAGGGTTGTGATGCGTGTTTTACACGTACAGGGAGCCAATGGAGAAGGAAAGAAACAGGTTGTGCAAAGTCATACAATGAAACTATTTTATTGTCAAAACCAAAACATAATAGACCTGACCTGTCTCATACAAAACTTGGTTTGGTGTGTACCAGTTGCATGAGGATAGAGAGAGAGGTGTAGTGATGACTGCAAAATAGCCTTCACAAACCCAGATGTCACCTCCAGTCACACCTATCTTAGCACTACTGCAAGAGACCATCCTTTTCTCTCTAACTGGGATCTGCCCAGGGATATGCAACCACAGAAGAAAGGTCTGGCTGAAACACAAGCTCCTCCCCATGGTTTGAAGGCAACTAGCTTGGGTCATTTGGGTCTGTGCTCTGGAGCCTGAACTCCAGCCTGGCTACTGATTGCAGGACAGGCGTAACCACAGGGACTGCTCTGACAGCTTCTGCTCCTCCTCACCTGCAGTCTCCTGGCACTGGCAAAACAAACTGTGCAAATGGGCTGGAGCACAGAACATAAACCCTTTTCATTTCTTAGTGAAGACAATGTTGCTTAATCCTACTGGAAGCATTTACCCAGGGGTATCTTATCTGGATCCACTGACATCCCTGCCTCTTCTCCCAAGAGCCTGCTGTGAAAGGAAACCTCTCCCCTGTGCACAGCTTATCCGCAGTACAGATAAGCCATTTCCCCATGGAGCTCCCTTCTGTACAGCTGTCTTACTGAGAGCTTCTTACACAGCTGGGTCTAAGGCTGTGCACTTGGGCTTTGGCTGGTCTGAGGCTGGGTTCCTATTTCTGTTCTCCTGACAGGCCACTTGCTCTAAATAATTTCCAGAATTCCAGTACTGCATGGGGAGATGCCAAACTGTGGCTTCAGCCGGCATAAATCACAGGCCAACAAGGCACCACTGCAGTAAATGGGGAAGCCTAGATTTACACAAAATGAGGATCAGTCCTGCTTCCTTCCACCAGACTCTAAATGAATTCATTAAATACAGCACTTCAGTCTGCTCAGCTAAAAGCAGCTCCAGCTGGCAGGAGGTTTCACATCCAGGGAATGTTTTAAAGATAAGGATTTGTAGCCTGCCCTGAGTTTGCACTTGGCTAAAGGTAGGCTCTCGTTGGCCATGCAGAAGGGATGACATCATGCCCACCTGGGGTGTATCTGTGCATCCCCAATGTCTATGCACAGCATGACATTAACACAGGACCTCACAGCCTTGAGGGGACGGCCGGGGCTCAAATCCTGTCATGAAGACACTCAATTTGAAGTGCTACTAGGCAGCAGAAGAGAGGTACCACCACCACACTGAAGGGCTTATTTTTGTTTTTAAGTTCTCTTAAGTTTTCGCTGGGGGATGTGGGGTGTGTGTCTGAGCTGAATTTGAATTTGCAGTAGGGGAAGCACCAGCACTGGGGCAGAAAGAACAGTTTGGGATTTTTGAGACAAGAGTAAAATGTTAGTTAATTTCAACATTAAAGCCTAAATGAAGCGATATTAAAGTTATTCTTAGCTTCCAAAAAAATAAGATGTGCTGTGATTGTCTGGCCTACTCTCATGTATTGTACAGATCCCATGATTCCTGCAATTTAATCTCTTATCCACTCACTAAAACAGATGGTGTTACAGGCTCTTTGCAGACTCTGACAAATATGACTGAATTTGGAACACTGTTCATATATGCACACTTGCTGTACAGCCCTCAGGACAAGATACACTGGCTTGAGACCTGAGTTCACATCCGAAGCACAATCTGCAGCAAAGGATAGATCCAAGTCTCTTTCAGCATTGCTGCTGAGGTCTCTAATACGCCCAGTTACAAAATACCTTCCTACAGAGAGATATAAAGATCAAATCAAAAACCTTTGCCTGAGATCCCAGTCAAGTTCTCTTTCTTTGGCCAGGACCAAAGAAACACATTGTTTTTCTTCAAAGAAACAGTTCTGCCCGCTGAACAACAATGGTGCAATGATATTCCAATAACCTGGAAAATAAGATAGCCCTAACAAAAATGGACCTGCCACCAACCCCTCTCTGACTTCCCACTGATTGTTTCTTCCTTAGGCTGAGAAAAAGAGGGTTGGTCCTGGACAGCCACAGAGATGCAGGGAGAGCACCCAAAATCACTTGTTAATGCTAGACTATTAGCAGTCTTCTCTCTGCCTGGTGTGTGTGTGTGTGTGTGTCTGTGTGTCTCTGTGTGTGTATGTGTGTGTGTGTGATCAGCCAGTACTCGGAAAGACAAGTGAGGTTAACCGGGCTACATGCATTGCTCCCACTAGGGCAGTATAAAACAGTGATAAACCACAACTGGAACCACTCTGCAGTAAGTATCTGGCCAGAGGTGAAGCATGAGGTTACAGCAGCAGCTCCACTCCCCTGTCCCCTCTGCCTGATGGATCCCTGGTAATAAACCACCCTTCAGGCTTCCCTGTCTTAAACTGAAGCTGCTGGGATTCAGGGGAGATAAAGATTTCAACCACCTTTCAGAAGAGCCTTCACAAGAAAGTCCCTGTTGGCATAAAAGCAGACATGTAATGGGCTTTCTCTGTCCCTGAAAGTAGTTTAGCACCGCAGGAAAGTGCAGCCCTTTTAGCTCTTTTCTTTATTTAACTAGAGTCGTTAAAATAAACTGATTTCCCAGCCAATTAATTATCAAATATCTGTAACAGCTTTCAAGCCCTGCCATTACTCAGTCTCAGAGGCCCCCACAGGCAATGCTAAGCTACGCTCTCCTTACCTGAGTAACTGCTGCTCCTGCAAGCCTGCTCCCTTTCCCTGAGCTGATAGCAGAAAAGCAGCACAGGGGCTGGCAAAACCCTGGAGGAGAGCTGTAAACATCCCCTTCTCCACTTTAACAGCAACTTCAGCCACACACGTGCCAGCAGCCAGGAAGCTTTACCACGCCCCTTGACCACGACTCAGTTCCCAGCTCTCAGCCAGCTGTACACAGACCCCAGCCCCGCTGCAGGAGCAGATTCACCCTGTCAAGACCCCTGATGCTGCCAGTGAGGTCGGCTGGCACCCGACGGCAGATGCTGCCAGCTGAGCTGAACCATGGATGTCAAGTACCACGAGCTCAGCCCAGCGTGGGGCATGAGCTTTGGCTTGAAGCATGTGCCAGGAACCAGCTTCTCACCCAGGTGTGAACAGGGACAGCTCCCACTGCAGCCGTGGTACCTTCTGAAAAACCAGTGTGTACCTCTCTGGTTACTGGAAGGTTGTACTTACCATAGGTACATTAGCAACGGCCCTATCATCTATTTTATAAGCAATAAACTACACTCATATGTGGTTTCAATTAGGAGATTTCAAATGAGATCGAAGATAATGCATCCCATAATTACTCACCCTTCTCCTTTCTAGAAACTCAAGCTGAATCATTTCCAGGCCAAAATGCGGTCTCTCTTGATTGATGACGCTAATAAAATGGCTTTATTGTGATATAAATAGCCTTAAAAACGTCCTGGAGAGTCAATATCAGTGCTTGATGGCCTTATGCAAGCAAGGTCCTTATCTTACAGTGTGCTAAAGCTTAACGAGTTATGCTCCTGACAAGTCTGACATTGGATTTGGGCGCTTGTTTGGGGAACTACAGAAGGGTAGCTCCCGAATTAGACATGCAAAGCGGGAACTGTTTAAACACCTTTCCTCTTCCTTGCGCTCCTTATTAATAATCTCTTCGCTTCCTAGCTTTCCTGGTGCCAGTTCAAACACAAACACCGGCTGAGCCCAGCAGGAGCCATGGGAACACTGTGCTCCAGCGCCTCTTTGCTGGAAGGTTACCAGCCACTGCTACAGTAATTGGAAAACCTGAAATTTCTTCCAAATTGTGCACGCTCCAAGATTCTCACAGCCCCTGCAGAGGCGTGTGGCCATTTCCCGAACAAAGAGCCTACACTGACTTGCTCTGAAGTGTATCTGTGGCCCTCATCGTGGCAGATGATTTGTTTTTGTTACTCCCTTGTCAGGAGAGGCCAAGCCCACCATGCAGCTGGGAATGAAGCACTTAGTGCCTTGGGGCACACTGGAAGCTTGAGAGTTGTAGAAAATTGAAGTAATTTTTGAAATAGTGCCCTCCATGCAGTAGCCCACTCCAGGAGGCCAAATACAGAGCCAGCCTCAGAGGATGAGGCAGAAGATCTCCGGGAATTCACAAGAGAAATGCCCAGAGTGTTCCTTTTTCTGAACAGCAGTGAACCTCACTCTTCACAAAGAGAAAACACTCGTTTTAAGGCCTTATTTGAGAGTGGAATCCCCCAAAAACATGCAGTCTTCTATCAGGATTGTATCCTCTGCACACAGCAATATGAGATACTGCTGACCGTGCTTTCCAGTAGTGCTGCCCTGGCTCAGATCTGGCAGCAGGCTGGGTGCTAAAGAGCTTTTCTGGGAGTGACAGAAGCATATACACCTGTCAGAAAATGCTGATATCATAGCAACCGTGACAGTGATGTGATCAGGACCTGACAGACAGTCAAAAAAGAGAGGGAAGGATGCACGAGAAAGGGCGACCGAGAAACTTTCAGGGAGAGCAGTCAGAGTCTGTGCGTGAGAGGAAGCGAGTAAGTGACGCTTGGTGCTTGTCTGTGCATGGCAGATGGGATGAGGACTCTGGGGACATGTTCTTCCCTCCACCTGAGCAGTGCTTCAAGTCTCTGAAGAGTGAAGGTACTGCACAATTTCCCAACTTTGCTCCCCTCTCTCCCCATCTCTGCCATAGTTACATCCAGCCTCATCTATTTGAGAGCAATTTTCCCTGCAATAATAAAGCTTTTGCAAGCATGTGGGTGGCTTTGTGTGTGCTTGTGTTGCCTGTGGGAGTGTGCATGTGCCAGGGGCTGCTGAGATGAGAGAGTGGCTTTGTGTACGCGACAGAGCAGGAGTGAGGATGAGACTATCAAACATGTGCGCAAGGATATGAGAGGAACCGTGCTTTGCACAGAATCAGACAGCAAGAGTGAAAATGAGAAGGTGCTTGTATTAGACGGTGTGCATGTCAGAAGGGAAGAAAGAGAAAGATCTTATTCACAGCCTTCCTGCATGTGTTTGATGAGTATCACAAGTTTTAACCAAGAAAAATATGTATGTATTCAAATCAAACACAAAACACCCCTTTTGCCTGGAGCGCTCCTGCCTTGCTTGTTTGTTCTGTTGCAAGCTGCTTGTTAGAGGAACACGGGAAACAAGAAGATGGGAAAAAAACCCAGGTTGACATATTTAAACACAGCCAGCTACCGAGGCAGTAACAATCAGCAAGGAGGAAAGTAGGTGGGATAGTTGGAGAGCTGTTGCGATGATGCTGGAATTAGAGATGCCTGTGAGAGTTTCTGAACACCGTCCCTCAAGTGGATTATGATCAATTTTACTGTACACATACTGAGTTGATTCTGCAGCTAGCTACAAGAAAACACACTCAAAAGCATGTTGCTTATAGCCATTTTGCAATAAAGAGTCAAAAGACAATGCAAGGAGTGCTGGTGTTCTGTCTCAATCCCCTGCAAAGATCGCTACCCTGAGTCTGGACATCTCTTGTCAAAATGGGAATGGTGGGACTTGAGCTAAATTTATGAACAGGAGGAAAACCAGTAACAACAGATTCAGTCCCAAACCTACTGTGGCTAAAGGCCTTTCTAGAACTGCAGGTCAAATAAACATAAATACAGAGACAGGGATGGATTTGAAATAGTTTTTCCCTATTCTGTTACACTTTGTTTTTGCTGGTAAATTTAAACACCTTTACAAGTTTAAGGCTCTTCAATGCTATCATAATCCACAGGCCTACGCTGCCCACAGGCAAAATTCACCAATACCCACGTCCAGTCAGACTTGCTAAGTAGCTTATGATGCCACAGGCAATGCATGGGAAGACAGGAGCGTGCCAAGAACTGACTGTAGGAGTGGCAAAGCCACCAGACCAATGACATTGTGTTGAAGAGATCCAGGAAAAGGGTCAGAAGTGCCAATGAGGCTCTATCCTGAGGCAATTTACCCAAGCTTTACCCAGATCATGGGAAGATTCCTCCAGGATAAAGGCAGCTGTAGGCTTTCTGTCCCTCCCTCACCCTTGTAAAATCAGAGTGAACAGCTCTGATTTATAGCTGGAAAACAGAACTCTCATTACACCAAGGGAAAGGAACCAAGTACCTTTTCTTTGGGGCTACAGAACTGGTGCAGGAAAACAAAAAGTGCCACACTTGGGTGCCTGAGCTTGGGTGCAGCTCTTTCACCATCACCCCTCTAGCATGTGACCAAACAAACAGCGCCTTTCTTTGGCTATGGAGACCAAGGTAACCCAGGTCAGGCTGGCTCCTGCTTTGGGCATGCCTTGTGCTATGCAGAGTGGGTCCTTCCTGATGGGGGTCCCTGGGGTGCTACTGCATCCTCATTTATAATAGTTATTATTGTTCCAAAAATTACCCAGGAACTCGACAAGTCCTTCTGCAGTGTTTGACTCTCTGACCTCAGGAGGCAGTGTGGATTTCACAGACTGACTACCTGCTGTGTGAAGAAGTGTCTCCTTTCATGTGATCTAAATTAAGCTACCATTAGCATCTCCAAGTGACCTCTTGTTCTAGTATTAGAGGAGGACAGAAAAAGGAGGGACTGATCAGTTTTCACCACACTCTTCATTAGTGTAAATAACTCAATTATAAGCCTTTAGTGTGTCTCTTCAGGGAGGCTGCGGATGGCCGGTGCTTGCCACCTCCCATTGGAGCGGGCCGGGATTGAGTGGAGGCAGCCTGAGCTCAGGGACAGTAGAGGGCACGATGGCAAGAAGGAAGATGGGACTGGGAGGGTGAAATGGCATTTTTGCAAGCTTGCTACACTGAAAAAGAAAACCCTGTTCAGTCCAACTGACTGCCTCCTGGTAGGTAAATCTCACAAGATTCCTAACCATGCTTCATGGCCCTCTGGTAATTCTACATGCTGTCATAAATGAGGGCGTAGCCAGTGCTCAAGATAATGTCAATTTTTATAACGTATTCCCTATTGTTTCCCTGTCCCTTAAAGGCAACCAAGCATCTTCCACGTTTCTGGAATTGACGCAACTCACTGAAGAAGCTTTTATCGAGTTACTCACCATGACTCCCAATCTCTTCCCTCCAAGGAGCCTGGGAGCTCAGCGCTCATCACGGTACAGCTGAACTGGAGACTATTTTTGCAGTCTGCATTACCATACACTCATCCATGCTATAGCTCATCCGTCATCCTGCTGCTCTGTCCCCGTGGTGCCTTTAAATCCTGCTGACTCATGGAGGCGGCAACCCGTGCTTGCCTTTGGTTGGTGCGATGGTGAGGGGCACTGGGGGAGGACCCAGCTCCAGGGAGGACACCCCGGAGCAGCCAGGCCAAGCCCTGGGAGTGGGTCCCACTGGCTCTACACAGCCCAGGCAGCAAGCCTGCAGAGGATGCAATGGAGTGGGCCTGCTCTTGCCCTCTCCTATGGCTTTCAACAACTCTGCTGCATTTCTCACCAGCCAAACAAGGAGTTGTCATCAAAGCACCAACATGCCAGCCATGGCACATAGGGCAGGCTAAACACCTCCACAGTGTGTACTGACTCCCACTAGTAACTTGTTTCCATGCAAAAGAGAAACTATTCTTTGCTAATTAACAATCCACTGGGTTTTAAACCGTGACAAGACCTTGCCCCTTTGCCCATGGCTATTTATTTCCCTTCATAATTTTGTGTGAAAGGCCTTATCAAAGGCTTTATGAAAATCAAAGTACATTATGTCTACTGGGGATCACCTTTATCTTATTTTATTAAACTTAAAAAAAAAACAACCCAAAACAACAAAACCCAATTGCAGCTCAAAAAGGCACAATTTTCTTTTCCAGAAGCCATACTGGATTGACCCTGTCATGTTATACTTACCCAAACATTGTACTAGTCTGTCTTTAATTAGCTTCACAATCAGTTTGGCTGGAACTGAAAGAAAGCTCATAGATCTGTAATTCCCTGGATGTCTTTCAATTATTACAAAAGTAATAATAGCACTTAGCATGCCTGGAGCATTCCCTCTCTGAGGATCTCAGAGTACTTCACACCAGGGTGAAGGCAGAGCAGGCTGGAGACAGCCCTTCAGCATCTTCACCTTGCGAGAGGGAAGGAGAAGGGAGAGCAACTTTCCCACAAAGTCCAAGTCACAGCTGGACATGGAGCTGCCACCCCATTCCTGACCCTCTCAACTGTCATTAAAATCACTTGCTTGTTTCTCAGGGGTGAGGAAGGGGCGGTGTTTGCCCATCTGCATCATCTTGCCTGAGAACAGAGAGATTTCAGCATTTTTCCCCTAAATCCAACCCTGCGATATTAGCAGCTCTGCATTTGTTAGAGAGATGCTGTTTATAAGGATCCGTCAGACTCTGCTGTCAGTGTATTTCATGCATTATTTACTTCGGAGCCCTGAGACTAATGCTACCCCAGTCCCAGTGATTTACTGCATTTGAGTTTCTCAAGCTGATCCATAACTTTGGGTAACAATAACAATAGCAAAATACTTTGTATGCATATATCACACTCGTCAGCAAAAACCCACACAGAGATGAGCATACCATGCCAGAAGAGCTGCTGCTCCGAGGTACTAGAGCGTCAGCCATTTGCAGGTACAGCTCCCTCCTCACAGAGATGCGTCTTCCACACCCCAGTTTTAGAATACTTTGTCTCAAGTCCAGTACATGTGAACCCTTCAAAGTTGGAGTCCATATCCAGGGAGTTTCCCCCTTTCCAGGGAAGGTTCAGCAATCCCTGCAGAACATCCCCTGGCAAGGACAGACCTACTCGGGCAGAGGAACCTCATGCGCCTGTCCCAGCCCACAGATGGGGCCCTTCTACCTTAGTGAATTAAAAATCGCAGAGCGATGCTCAGCACCTGGGATGGGGACTGAGCAAACAGCTCGGCACAAGTCGAAGATTCAGCTTGTTGGCTTTGGCTCAGCTCTTTAATTGAATCCCCCACCTGTGGCTCCCCTCATCCTGCTCCTGGCATTGCATAGCCACAGCACCCTTGCCATTCCTCTCAGTCCCCTTAGCTTCCTTCTCATTTACACCTTGCCTACTGTTTCATTTGACTCCTGGCAGTTTGGCCGTTCATTAAAAGGAGCTTGAAGAACCCTAATAAAAGCCCACACTCTGCCGTGCAGCTGCAGATCCTTTCTGTCCCCTTTCCACACCATCCTCCTACGCCCTCCTTGCACACCAAGACAATGATGACCTCCAAGACAAGTCCAGTGCTTTTAAGGATTGTTTTCCTGTTTGCTTTAATTTATTTTGACCTTCAGGCTGGCGTTCGCTGTCATCCTTCTCGAGCTTTCCTGCTGCCCTGTTTGAAGCTCACCTATCCAGCATGTGCCATGTGGGGGGCACACTTAACGAGGAGCCAACGCCCCTGCCCTTGGTGATGTGGTGCTGACAAGTCCTCAGCACTCACACCTCTGCGACGTGCTGCTACTGCCCACGCACCCTACCCGCTCCCTGACGTCTCCCCTGACACGGCTGAAGCCTTGAGAAAGGGAGTGCTGTGTCCTGGCAGGCTCTTAATATGCTGCAGGCCCTATAATAATAATAATAGTAATGAAACCCACTGAGAGATGTCCGCTCGCCCAGACAAGGCTCTGGTGTGGAGGCCAATTCCTACCACGGCGCTGACACAAAATCACTGAAATCAATGAAAACATCAACTAAGTGCTGCGGAGGACACTCTTCTTCCTTACCTTTCACATTTCACCCCTGCAAAAGCAGTTTGTGTCTAGGAGCAGAAGTAACCCTTCCTGGTGGTTTGACAGCTTTGGCCTGATCTGAGCTGGGGCCATATGCCCTCATGCTGCCAGGGTAGGAGAGAGAGGGCTGCAGAGCTGCGTGGCTGCCTTTGAGAGGCACCAGCCTCAGCATGTGGCACTGAAGCAGTGGGGAGGCTTCTCCTGATGCTGCCCAGGGTGTGGACACCACACACCAGCCATGGCAGGGGCTGGAAGAGACCACACAGGGACAGGGAAGACAGGAGATGCCGTGCAGAGCTGCGTGTATGCCCTGTGTCTCATCAACACATGTGCTCACAGCAGCCCAGCCGGCTGTTCTCTGCCAGGAGGGACACCCCAGGAGTCCCACCTGGAGAGTAAGTACTGCTGCACACAGCCCTAAATCAGGAGTTACATCTTCCCACACAGGCACCAAAACAAGCTGCTCGAAAAGGCTGTCATTTATGGCGTCCATAAATCGCCTCTCCAAATCATGCCCAGATGTGCACTTTAGGGCCCAGTCACCTTGCCTTTTTATTCTCGCCTGCAAAGCCTCTGCTCCCCTACAGTACTCTCTCTAATTAATCATGCCAAAATACATTAAAAGAGCCCATTATTGTTATTAATTACTATTATTGCATTAGCAGATTTTACTACTTCCTTAATCTCTTTAACAGCTGAAACCCTCACTCAACGAGGAGGGAACCAAATGGGTTGGGGCCCTGCCTCCTGGGCAGCTCTCAGCCTTGGGACATGCCATGCACTGACTCACACAACCCCTCCATGGAGCAGGGTTGACAGTGGCTGACAAACCTCCATCCCAGACATTTTCCTGACACAAGTCTTTAGGACTAGCCCTTTCTGGGTACAAAAAGGCAGGTGAAGGGAGGGAGAGAAAAGCAAGCTCCCCGGCTTATCTGCAGGCTAGATAATATCATAGCACAGCGAGCTGGGCAGCCCAAGGCATGTTCACCATGTTTTCCTTATACTCAGCAAACACAATTCTACTCTCAGCACTGAAACTGCATGAAATATCAACTCGAGCAGGTCAAAACATCCCCATGTCTCAGTTCTTCCCCCGCCCTTTCTCAGCTGTGTCTGTTGAATTTGCATCCTCTTTAAGATAGAAGGATTATCATACTTTTTGGTACCTCAGAGGCTGGATGGGACACCTCTCTTTCCACACTGAGAATCACAGTAACAGAAGCACCATAAAGTTCTCTGCTTCTTCAGCACTATCAGAAAGAAGGGTGCACCTGACCATCAGTAACCTGCATGATGGGACAGAATGTATCAACAGCTTCAGGAAAGAAACCAAATTCAGGGGAGTGGCTGACTCGCCAGAGAGCAGAGCTGCCAATCAAAGGCCCCCAAGGACATGGTGAAATTGGATGACCATACCTGAACTGGCCACCTAAAAACAGAGACTAGACAGGAGTAAGGGAATAAAGGTGGATATTTATTTGAAAGGCCTTCAAAGGTACACCCTGGGCAGGCCAAAGGCTACACCCAAGATGGACCCCGAGTCATGAGTTTTTCATACTTTTGTAAGTTTGGTCAATTTGCATATCAGGGTTAATTCTCCAATTAAATCTTCAGTTAATGATGTAATTTCCCCAAGCTTGCCCCCCTTTAGAGGCTTTGGGTTTATATTTTTGGGCCTAGGATGGTCTGGGTGTCTTTGGAGAGCAAGCCTGGAGAGGCTTTGTTATGTCTACCTCGCATGAGAGAACAGCAGCTCACAGGCTACAGACACTTCAGAGTTACACACTAGGAATACAGAATTTGAAAAATATAAAAGTTAAAACCCAAGGCATCAACAGAACTTCATGAAGTTCAACAAGGATAAATGCAACATCTCCCACTTGTTGAAATTATCTCTGTGCAACACTGAAGGATGAGGACTTGCTGGCTGGGGAGCAGCTCTGAAGAAGACCAGAGGTTCCCAGTGAGCAAAAGCTGAAAATGAGTGTGCCAGCATGCCCTTGCAGCAAGGAGGGCTAAATGCGTACCTGGCTGCAATGATGAGAGTGTAGATAGCAGGCCAAAGTAAATTATTATTCCCCTCTACTCAGCACTTCTGAGGCTGTATGTGAAGCAATTTTGGGCTCCCAGAATATTTGGTTGGATATAAAAGAAAAACATTTTCATAATGAGGGTGGATCAGCACTGGAACAGGTGCCAAGACAGGTTGAAGTATCATTGTCTTGGGAGATTTCCAAATTTTGACTGAGTGAGCTGATCTAATGTTGAAGTTAGCCCTGCTTTGAGCAGGGACTTGGATAAGAGACCTCCAAATCTCCTTTCCCCCTGAAACTTTTCTCTGATTTCAAGGAGGATGCTATAGTTCCTTTTTCTTTGTGGGATAGCTGTGGCTTGAAAGTGAATTTGGAAGGGTCTGATGGGAGATTTGCCCCACATCAGTCCCTTAAAGCCTCTTGGTAGAGCTCTCTGTGTGCAGGGGCCAATGCACAGCACAAGAAGGGCTGGTCTGCTCACCCTGCTGCTTTCCTTCTCCTCTGCCACACACTCTTACCAAGGAACTTGTTGTGAATGGGCTGGAAACTCCCGGGCACACATCTGCTTATGCAACCTGAGGATTTCTGTGCACCTCTGAAGGTACAGGTTCTTCCCAAAATGTGGAGGGATGCCCCTCTAAAAGGCAGGGAATTTTCCTGGGAAGAAACTGGGATGGGCATATAGAAACTGTGTACGGATATCCACACTCAGAGAGGTTTACGTTGTGGTTGTTTCACTTAGCACAGAGAGGGAGTCACTTCTGGGTTAGATCACTGCAGTCACATAACCCATTACAGTTCAGAAAGTGAGAACCTAAAGCCACCAGAACGGGATTGACAAGTAGGTCAGCCTGCAATTAGCCACTCTGAATGTAGTCCTGACTCCTGGGACAACAATCTGGTATTTTAAGCAAACTCAGAGAGATGTTTAATAGCTGAGAGAGGCGAGAATGTTGATTTTATATCTCCTTCAAAACACAGCTGTCCGTTATTTCTTCCTTCAAGTCATTACTCTCCATTTATTGCCTTTTTATTCCATTCACAAACCTGAACTCCTCCTCTCTCCTCAATTTCCTCTGTACTGTCCCTCCTTGCAGCTGATTTCCACAGGTTGCTTCCTTATTGCTTCATCCTTTGCAAACTTTTTAGCTCTACCCCCACATCCCAGAAATGCCTGCAAACAACCACGAAGCTGCTTGCAGAGAGATTAGGGGAACTGCTTGACAGGAGCAGGGCCAGCAGTTTCCCCTGGCTGCAGCAGGGACATGTGGCTGGACTCTCTAATGTGATAATAACATACCAAGTGTAGAGTGATGGCCATATGTTGTACTAATTCCTCCGTACACAATGCCCTCTGCAGAACAAACAGCCAGGATGGAGGGCACTGGCAGAAGTGCAGGCCCATGGAGGAGCACCTACCCTTCAGAGATAGATGTAGAAAAGGAGGAAGGGTTAAACTGGCTCTTGGGAGTGAGCTACAATCATCTCTGGATAGGTCAGACTGCTGCTGTTTATGTCTAATACAAAAAAAAAAAAA
>VWZT01013184.1:340716-358764 GCA_013397055.1 Pachycephala philippinensis
AACTTCCAGGGAACATCCATTGATAGGGGCAGATAGGGAAATACAGGTGGCTCCTCAATACCCCTGAACAACCACATAACATGACACTTCAAGGGCTCTTGAAAGCTCCCAGGCCCAGGCCCACATTTTGGCTCAAGTGCTGTGAGTGACAATTACCTTTGCTGCTATTGGCTTGTGAATGACTGGCAGGGGCCCAAAATTCTCCTGAGTCACCTTCCTTCCCTGGCAATTCAACAAGCCAAGGACCAGAATAAGCACTTGATGTAGCTGGGATTTCTCTGGTGACAGCAGGCAAGGAGAGGAAAATAGAGATTCTAAGCAGATTTCCTAGGCTGGACCAGCTCCAGTTCTGCTTGTAAGTGAAGGGTATTAGGGCACATTTTCTGTGCTGCACAAAAGAGAAGAGTCAGCACTTCCATCCAGATGCTCAGACCCATGGGCTAGGCAGAAAGAAGACAGCTGCTCTGCTTCATACTTGGGCTTGCACAGAGAAGGAGAAAGGTAGAAAAAGCGCTTACTGAAGAAGAAGCAAGGAAGGAGAGGAAGATGTGTCGTACGAAAGAGAAAAGCAGAGACTGACTAATGGCACCATAGCTTAGTTGTCTCATGTTAGAGTCTTAAATTGCTCACAGTGGGAGGATAGTCACTGTAACATCTCAACATGGCACATAAAACTACTTTTTAAAGCAAAAAACCCCTGAATACTGTTGAAGAAGCGATGGAAATGAGATTGTTTCACAGCTGGCTGTACCAAGTTAGGGGTTGGAACTAGATAATCCTTAAGGTCCCTTTTAATCCAAACCATTCCACATTTTATGATTCTAAGTTGGAGTCTTCTGGCCAGACGTAGGTGGGAGCCCCCATATAAGCTGACATACTGGGGTGGGGACGGATGACCCCAGAGCTGAAAAGCACATACCACTGTAGTCTGAATGCCTCATCAAGGATTGAAAACTCTCACCTTCTGTGGGGAGAAGAAATAGGAGTGCAAGTCCTAATGTGATCCTTATCCATCCCCAGAAGAGGTACTGCAATGTAGCAGGATGTATGGAGCCCACCTAGGTGGGATTTACTTGCTCAGATAGGTTTTTGATGGCCCTAGGGATCACAGAGTATCAAGGAAGGAGGAAGAATGAACATGGCAAGTTCTCAAGGAATCAATAACACAGGGATGGAAAGGAATGCAGGACACCATCAAATGCACTCCCAAACTCTACAGCAGAATCAACTATGCATAAATGATCCCAGGGGACAGCTTTTCCTCATCTGTTCCTAAACATCACCACTAAAGGAAACTCCACACCCACGAAATGAATCTCCTCACCCACAGGTGTACCACACTCCCCTTCCACTTTGTGACCCACTGTGTGAAGTGCTGATGTGCATACTTCATGATGTCTGGGGTAGGTGAGGCTGCTGTGGCAGTGAGTCATTTTAATAAGATGTTACAAAGTCTACGAGACCATTCTGGAAATGAACAGAAGAGACCATGCAAATAAAGCTGTCCTCAATTTTTGAAATGTTTTGTGCCTTCTCATTTTATGTGCTAGAAAGAAGTCTGTGGTGAGTTGGCAACTAGCAGATAAAGTTGTTGACAACAAAGCCTTCGGCTCAAAATTAAAGCTAGTTCTGTAGTTGTAACAAAAGAAAAAATGTAAAATAAAAAGATGGCAAGTTAATTGTGATAACATCATTAAATTCTTACCCAGTCCTCAAAGCACATCATAGTTATTTAGAGACAAGTGATCTGGGGAATCAGAAATGCAAGTGATTATGGCATTTCACCTCTTGGGGTCTGTTTTGCAGTGAGACACAAATAAACTGAGTTTGGCAGTCAGAAATATTCTCTGACAAAATATTCTCCTACATCCCCAAGCTGATTAAAGGGATGAGCTGGAAGAGAGAGGTCAGTGGGTAGGCACATAGATAAGCAATAGATAAGATGAGAGGAGACAGTGCTTGAGTCTATGTAGTCAATATCCCGGAGCTCATAAAAGTTTGTTACTGCAAACAGCTTCCTCTGTCTGGCTTTTCACATCAGATCTCAGCAGCCGGTGCTTATCTGTGCCCACTTGTTAGATTAGGTCCCATAGCAGGTAGCATGCAGAATCTTGCATCTAATTCTCCATGTAGACCCAGTCAGATACCCTACTGCTCAGAGACAGCACAGATTGGCAAGGCAAGACTTCTCCACCCAGATCTTTCCACATTTCTGGCAGCTGTCAGAGAGAAGTGACAAAGTTTCTGGTGTAGACAAGTGCCAAAATCCACGTGCAGTCTGGACAAAGCACGGGTTCTATCCCTGGTCAGCAACCATATTAGACTCTCCAGGATACACCTTAACCAGAATGATCCCCAGAAAAGGACGGGAAGAGGCAAATGGTATATTTAGTTACAGCCTTTGACCCTCTCATATCATGGAGATATAAGCACCACACCTACACTAATATAACAAGTTGCTCCTGACAATAGATTTCAACAGTGACTGCATCTCTAGTCCAATTAACCGATAATGAGAACTGGCTGACAGCACAGGAGGGACTAAATTCTTCTCTAACATCATTAAACGTGGAATAGATGACGAGTCACCAAGCACCGAATTCACATTTGGCCCCATGCCTGCTCCTGCCATTCAAACCATTCCCAGCAGCAGTGGAGGGGCGCAGTGTGGGGTCCGCTGGTGACAACCATTATCCCAGGTAGGACATTTCTCCTGTGTGAATGCACTATATGCCTCTTCCTGGCTTCCTACCACACGAGTGCTTCCAGCCTAGTTGAGATGATATGAGAAGGGAAGAGGGCACAGAGCCAAATTGCTGTGCTTTAGCAATTTGCCAGTTGCTAGGGCTCTCTCTAGCTGTGCACTACAAAGGCACTCTGGTTTGGTGAAGTTTCCAGCCATTAGCTCGTCTCTTCAGCGCTGCACACAGGGTAAGCACTGTCACCAAGCTAAATGGGCAGCGTCTAGAATCCCTTCCTTCCCTTGTTCCCGTGCTCCACGTACGGGAAGAAAGAACAATCTTTCCCACAAGGGAAGGAAAACGTAGGAGGCTTAACAGGGGCAAAATGCCATGTCCAGCATGGTGAAGGAAGCCTAGGCAGAGGAGGAGTGGTACACAAAACATCTGAAGATGCCACTTCTAAACTGCCTAAACTGGGCAAAGTTGAATGCAGACAACGTGTGGGATAAGGAAGGGTAGGTTCTGAATGGGGTCCCTTCCACAGAATACAGTGGTGCCAAAGGAAGATATTTAGGATCCAAAACAAGAAGACAGCTCGAAATAATCCATCCATGGGCCTACCAAACAAACTACACCTAAGCTCTCCCCGTCTCTTTCCACTGCCCTGTATGTCCCCAGCCACTGTTTTCCAGCAAGCCACAGAGGGACTGGCAGCAAACACCCCTGGCAGAACACAAGGAGAACAATGCAACACAGCCAATATACTGGCTCTACTGCTGTGTCCCCTCTTGGTTTAAATCAATAGTTTATGACATCTACAAGGGGAAACTGTAAATTTAATTTTGTCCCCTGCAGTGCGATTCATATCTTGTTTGCTGGTAACATAATGAATGTGTTTGCCCTCTAGACCCCCTGCCCAGTAGACCAATTTAAGGATAAAGGGAGAGAAAATAGCAAAGTACAATTAGGGTGGTCGATTAATGCTGGATTAACCAGTAGCTCAGCTAAAGATAGCTTTACAACATTTATATGTAAGGGGCAAGGGAGAGAGGGAGATAGAAGCCCACAGAAATAATAGAGAATCAGATAATTTTTCTCAGGAATAAAAACCTTACAGGTGACTCGAAGGTGCACACTGCTTCCTAAACAACTGATAGAGCCTTGCATCACCTGCCAGCCTAAAGCCACAAAACTGCAGGTGCTGTGCTCCACTTGGTGCTCATCAGGTGTGATCTAAGCCAAACTGCCCTGAAGACACAAGTTAAACCTTTCTGAAACTCATCGGCTTAATTGCTCCTGCAAAAGCTACTTGAGGTTGTCACCACAGTAGTTAGAGTGCGCATGAGCCTGGAATTGCTCATAAGCCTTGCTGGAAATGCAAATGCCAATGGAACAGCGAGGGTAGAAAACGTGACAGCACTCCGGAGCTAACAGAAAGGAGAGCACTGAAGAGAACGAAGATGACCCAGCAGACAGAATCCAGGGAGAGGGTTTCTCGCATCAGGGTGCTCACTGCAAACCGGTTGGAGTGGTGGATGAAGAAACAGCTCTGATTGTGTGTACCCTGCTGCACAACAGAAAGCAAGACTTGATACATTCTTGTGAACAAACAGACCTTGCCAGAGAAACCTGACTTCATTGCCAAGTTCTTTTTCCAGCTGGCATAACCAACAAAACTCCAAATTAGTTTGGCTAGGTAGATAGGGCAAAAGAAATAATAATATTTTTGGCCAAAATCTAGAGCCAAACTTTGCAGCTAGGTCTTAGCTTTACAAAGAGACGAAGCGCAAAAACCCCCACAAAATCCCAAAGAAACCAGAAAAAGGGCAAATGCATTAACCTGCAAACAGGAGATCAAATGCCAAGGGATTTGGATCTGTAAAGGCATGGTCTAGAGCCTTCAGTTCATGTCTCTCTACTTTGTGGGTACAAAAGAATTGCTAATACAGTGTGTCTAGCAATACTTCAGTGCTTCTGCTCTTTGAGTTAAAACGAAGCAGTGCAAAAGTATATGGAAATTAAAAGAAAAATAAACCCTCAGCTGTCAGAGAAGGCTTAGGTGAGGGGCTGAGGACAGCCTTGCTGTTTCTGAATTGATCTGCCCCTCTCTACTTTAAAACAGTGTATTTTCCTGCTTTAGCTCTTTAAAACACTATCCTACATTCAGCTTCAGAGACAGCTCCCTATGGGTAAGCATTTTTAGATGGATACAGTGTGATCTTTACCAGTTGCTGCAAATTGGCTCTGAGGGCACCTTTACGTGTCAGTTCTGCCTATTTTCTCTACAAACACAGAGACAGGGATGGAGAGGATGAGGGGAAAGGGCTTTACAAATAAAACAAACAATAGGAGAGCGAAAAAACAAAGTCACAGCCGAGTCACACATTCTGACCTGAAACCAGGGCTCCTCATGCCAGCACCATAACAATCTCCCTGACATCAATTGCAGATGCTGATCAGACACGCGTGCGGGAAGCTACATTCATACACAAATGTGCGGTCTGCACTGTTTGGGTTTGGGACACTCCCCTCAGATCATAACTGACAGCCAACAAGCTGTGAGGAGGCAGCACATTACTGAGTGGGTAAAAAACATGGGCATCACTCAGGTTTAGCTGCATCCAAACCAGCCATGGGCAAAGTATCTCAGGTTCAGCCCTCGCCCCTTCAATTCATCCTGGTATCCCCAAATTCACCAAACTTTAAAGACTTCAGATAAAATGGGGCAGAACGATACAAAACCACATCAATAGCTGGACCCCATAACAAGATAATATTCTGGGCACAGGTAACTCAGTCTGCTCCACTCTATTGTTTGAGGGAAAGACTCCAGTGGGAAACATAGCTATGACCAGAGAGAATAGAGATGTAAAAACCTTATACGCACGTAGAGTTTGTAATGGCAAAACATAGCTCATCACTACAGAGATGCTGTTTGGTTTCAGTCCACTGAAAATGCTGGGCATCCAACTAGACAGCAGATGCAATCACTGTCCCTGGGACTGGAGCAAACATTACTGTCCAATATGCTGCTACAGTAAAGCTTGGATGGATGATACAGCTGCAGCCTGTGCAGGAGTACTGCTGGGCTCACAAAGCAGTCTAGGTTGGAAAAGACCTCCAAGATCATTGAGTCCAACCATTAACCTGACACTGCCACGCCCACCACTGAACCATGTTCCCAAGCGCCCCATCTACACCTCTTTTAAACACATCCAAGGATGGTGAATCCACCACTTCCCTGGGCAGCTGTTCCAGTGCTTGAAAACACTTTTGATGCTTTTTTTTTGCCCCTAATATCCCCTCTAAACCTCCTCTGGCACAAGTTGAGGCCATTTCCTCTCAGCCTATTATTTGTCACCTGGGAGAAGAGGCCAACCCCCACCTGGCTACAGCCTCCTTTCAGGCAGTTGTAGAGAGTGATAAGGTCATCCCCGAGCCTCTTCTTCTCTAGGCTAAACAACTCCAACTCTCTCAGCCTGTCCCCATAAGACCTGTGCTCCAGATAGACCCTTCACCAGCTTTGCTGCCATTCCCTGGGCACATTCCATCACCTCAATGTCTGTCTTGTAGAATGTGTAGTGATGTCAGGGACAACAACAACAACGAAGTGAAGGCCCAAGATTCTGTGTTCCATAAAAATGCAGTCAGGGTGTCTATTAGAGCTATGGTTGTCTGTGTGATGATGTTTAACAGAGAGATGCCGCTGCTGCCCTTGCAGCCCACGCTGGTGCTTGGATCTTTCCTGGTCTACACAAGGGAATCTGTGCCTATGCATTTACAGCACCAGTGCCATGAGGTCAACACTGCCTGAAGTGGCAGCCTCTGCTCTGTCCCTGAATATATGGGTACAGTTTAAAGAAAATAGCGTGGAAAGGATTTAGGGAGAGCAAGACTTTTCCCTCCTGCATTGCTAGATGGAAAAAGCAAACAATTTTTTTTTCTCTACTGGCCTCCATCTGTCTTTCCAGCTCTTGTCCCTCATGCACACACCTTCCTCTGTCCTTACACTGCAATTATGTTTTGTAGAGTTTTGTCCTTCCAGGACAATGTTTCCTGCCCATTTTGAGAGCCAAACATACTGATTAAACACTTCTTGGTCTTCACAGTCCCATACTTTTTAGTACTGACAGTTTAATTTCCAGGCTCCAAGTTTTTCTGATTCAAAAAATGCCAGATTGTGCATTGTCATGGTTAAAATCAAATTGTTCCCATTTATTTTCTAGAGTTGGACAGCTGTCTGAAGACTTTTTTTTTAAGACCCAAAAGATTATTTCTTAGTATCTGAGGCTGCAGTTTGTAGCTACAATTGGCATCAAGTGTAGATTCTCCACAACTGGCCATTTAAAAAAATTTTTTTTAATTTTTTTTTTTCCCTGTTAAGAAGCATTCAAAATTTCCTCCAAATGTATCCACCTTATCTACGATAAACACCACATAATTATCAACAAAAGAACCAATGGTGATTCAGGAGACACACAAAAGCAAGAGACCCATTACTCTGGCATTGTCACCCTTTTTGTGAGGTTCCTGAGGTCTGGCAACAGCTGCAGTTGGCAAGGGCTCCTATTTCACTTCTGTATTGGTGGATAATACTGTATTTGCTAGTCTTAGGTGAACAGAAGAGTGAAAGGAATTGGTTAACATCTACAGAAACAAAAGAGCTGAGTTTGAATGGCTGTGGTTCATGCTCTCATGACACTTGTTAGTTGTGAGCATTTGTCAACTTGCTGGGTGTCACATGAAAATTTGTTAACTGCTAAGGCTGATTCTTACCAGACAGCAAGCTATTTGTTATTCAGAGGACTGGCCAAAATAATTAAAAAAAATTAATTCCAGTGCATGATAAATGTTGAAGTTCTGTAATCTGTTCCCATGTTTTATTACAGTCTTTTAATTTTTGTTTTTAATTTTTTTTTTTCTGCAAAGAAAGAGCCACTCCTGAGCAGATAACAGCCTTGTCATTAAGTTGTTTGGTACATGCAAGATACGGGTACAAGTCTCTGCCTGATTTCTATACAAGTGCTTGGCTGGAGTTTTCTACATCTCACACAAGATTCCCCACTCATTAAGTTATGGCCATTTTGATCCTGTCTATGTTTCACCTTTCCACCAGAAATTTAAATATGGGGCCTGAAAAGCTGAAAATCACTGCATATAAACCCCACATGTTTCTGTAAAATGTTCCCATTTTGACATATCAGTATTTCAGATGGAAAAAATATCCCAACAAATTAACTGAAAAAAAAAATATTGACCAGTATTTTAGTTACTCAGTTGAGAGAGACAACAATTAGCATGATATTCAGTTAACCAATAAAAGAGTGCAAATCCTAAGCAAGTGATGATTCACTGAAGCAAACAGGTTGTAAAGAACAGCTGGAGGCCTAAAAATTACTCCTTTTTAGTGAGTACTTATCAAGCCCTAAAACACTGGAAGAAAATCTGAAGCTGCTTACAAACAAATTGCTTATGACACAGTGACAATGCTTTAACACTTCCCTGCTTTTTTCATATCCTTATTCTTCCCACCACCGCCTCCGAGTGAGAACTTCCCCTGGTATCGGGTGCCACACGCTCTAACAACAGCAGAACCTGGCCCTGACAAGTCAGATTTGTAACTAATATTTCAGGCTTCTCTAACACCGGGCTAGAGGGTCAGCAGTAGCTTGTAGGGACACAGTGACACTACTGAATCAGTAGTCCATGTGTTACCCTGACTCCAGTAATCAAGTCTCACAAGGAACATCACTCCCGCTGGAGTCTGGCACAACAAATGCCCCCGGTCTTTGAAGAGAGAGAGACAAAGTGGTGCACACTAAAATGGAGCTGCCAGCGAGCCTGCGGGCATGGGCAAAGGGATTTTGTCATGCTGCTGAGAAAAGACTATTACCCCAGGCCCTGCTTGGAAAGCTGGGAGGTCTCACTTTCAGAACATGTACTAAAAGATCACACCTCATACCATAACCTGCTCACCCAAAGGCAAACACTACTCTGCCCATTAAATGCCAATCGTAGAAAGTAAAACTGAACAGTGGATAATTAATGCTTGTGGAACACATTGGAAGGACGCGAAATGCCCTCGCTGCTGCAGGGTGCCGAAGCAAAAAGGCTGTGCTCAGTCCCCTACTGGCTGCAAGCACCAGGCTTCACTGTTTGCTGCTTCTTCGTCCCAGCTGAAGGGACAGAGGTCATTTGTTATCCAAGGCTGGCAAAGTTTGATTCTTTACTGAATCAGAGGAAAGAAGAGGTTACCCCCAGAGCACAATGAGAAGGCCTGAGTGAAATACCTAATTCTCTGTGAGGACTGTGTAGAAAGTCAGGGTCTGGTATAAATCCTTCCCTGGCTAAGCATGGCTCAGATGCCTGGGCAGGTGGATGTCTGAGCAAGACCCCAGCTCATGCAGGATGCTTGTAAGAGCATGGAAATTAATGCAGATGTCCCAGGCCTTAGGCTACCAGTACAATCACCACCCTTGAGGACGTCTTCTCAAGAATGTCCGATCTATACTGCAAGGCACAAAACAGGTTATGGGACACACCACCTGCTTCCTAACTTCAAAAACTGCTGTGGAAGCTCAGTCTTCTCCACACAGCTTGAGCTAGGCAATTGCCCTGCTATCAAGAAACTTAATCACCCCTAAGGCACCAAGTATACAAGTACTGGTTCTCCAGATAAAAATTACAGTGGTCTAAATCCTGGATGGCTGAGACTCCAGTGATTGTGTGAGACCTGCCCACCGACTCAAAGGAAATATCCTGTGAGTCCGAGCCAGTGCCTAGATGGATAAGTGCCCATCCTGGAGACCCAGCAGTCTGCTAGACAGTTAGTTTCATTGGGAAAACCACCAGTAGGCAGACAGGCTGTAGAGCCTCATGTCAAAGCAGAATAGCTTAGGTTGAGAGTAGCATAGGGAAGATGCTGGCTGGCTGCTGAGGAAAATGAAATGAGCTCCATCTTTGGCACTGCTGATCTATTTCTGGTCAGAGTGAAACACATTTAAATGTGATGTGGGGATTGCTGAGCAAGCCACTTGGAGTTATATGTGCCACTGCTGCCTCAGACTGCTGCTTCATCTCCTATTCATGCAGAGGTTTGAGTAACAAATGATACATGCTCAGGAGCCGACCTCCAACAGCCGGGAAAATGAGAAGGACCACAATCCTCAGTGCAGAAGCTGCAGGAAGACAACAGTTCATTGTGCTTCCACAGCCAGAAGAATTCATGAGGAGAATCTTACTCTTATGTTTGCCCGTGGTTCCTCCTTGAGTTGGTGATTTACAACACTCTGTCGGCACATCTCTCTTACTTTTTTATTCTTCTGTTGCTTTCTTGGTGTTTCACTGCTTCTTCTCTTGCATTGGAGACTATTAAGCATCACCTGCTCTGGTCAACAAATGAGCCAGCAGCACATCTCTGCACTTTCACAGCTAGTGACTGAACCCCAAATCTTTGATGGGCCAGTTTTGTGAACAGAAAAACAGTGTTGGAGAGGGAGAAGACTGCACTTAGGTCCAGAAGGAGAAGGAAATGCCATTCAAGGTGATAATCCTGGGGTAGCGAGCAAATCAGATGTGTTCCACTTGCTGTGGGTTCATTGCAATTGGTGTCAAACACAAGAACAATTGATGTTGCTCTTCTAGAACCTTTCTCCTTGTGTCCTGTGGTCCCAGCCAGCTGGATGATCATCCCCACTGCCTGAAAAAGCCAGGATG
This sequence comes from Pachycephala philippinensis, assembly GCA_013397055.1. Lineage (NCBI taxonomy): Eukaryota > Metazoa > Chordata > Aves > Passeriformes > Pachycephala > Pachycephala philippinensis. Next base: position 351,114 of record VWZT01013184.1, read on the forward strand.
GGAGCTGGCTGGGTTTAATCCCTGAGGCTCCAAATCTAAGCCCTTGCCCAACATCTCCATTATTGGAGTGCACCGGCAAGTTCTCACATGTTAACAAAAGCTCTGCCTGGGCAGCAGCCCCCTCCTGTGTCCCTCACCATATTCTCTGCAAAGGCTCACGGCTCTGTGTCTCCTCAGGGGGCTTTTCAGAAAGGTGATGAAAAGGACATCAGAACCACCTCTCTCTGCAAAACCTTGTAGGAATAGCTCATATTAATAGCTGCAGGTTAATATTTGTCATATCCTCTTCAATTTGCCTGTGATCACTGCAAAGACAAATACAGAAGCAAATCCCCAGGGACGGCCATCTTGTGTGCACAGAAATAAATACCAGGGAAGGGGAGAGGACAGTCCTCGTGACTTTGTGTGGCAGAGCACTTGCAAGCCAGTGCAGGTGGAGGCATGCGGGAATGGCAGCAATATGAGGATGCTGATTGGATGCAGCAGGGTGTGCTCAGTGCTGGGAAGATGCACACGGACACATCCAGAGGGTCACTAAATTCAGGTAAGGGCATTCCCATTCCCAGGACTGGCAGCAGGAATGAGAGCAGGTGACGGTAGCATGTGGAGGGTGGTGGTTGTGCGGGACAAGCTGCACAGAGTGAGGCAGGGCAAGTGCTTGTGGTGGTGTGAGAGAGGAGCTATGAGCATGCAGAAGAATTTATTTCTGAACCTTTCCCTATAAAATGATACAGTGAAGCACAGGTTAACCTGTTTGCTTGGAGGCTTAAGTACTGAAAATGTCATTTCCCTTGAATATTTCCAACACATAAAAGCTGATTCTTTCGCCTTTGTGGGGCAGAAGAGAAAAGAGGATGGAGAGTCACAGAGCTCCAAAATGTGCAAATTCTGGGAACAGTACAGAACATCTGAACTGTTATTTGCAGAGTGGTACCCAGAATGCTTTGCTCTGCCACTTTGCTCTTAAATGCTACCCTGCTAGAGGTCACCCCAACCTAATTAAGTCTCTGTATCTGGTTAAAGCAACAGCTGCACAGTAAACACGAGTTCAGGGACAGCTGAAACCAAGAGATATGTTCTACATTTGCTTCTCTAGTCATGGCTGAGCTGCCTATGGGGAGACTCGGTCTGGACAATTGCTGGGAAAAGAGATTTGTGTTTTGGTACAGCTGTGCAGCCAGTGTGGCTGGGAACACGATGTTTGCTGTTAACTCCCAGCATGCCAAATGGAGTTGTAGGCCTGCTGGCTGGAAAAAGCAACACATGGTAGAGAGCCACAGACAGCTTCACTGCATCATTCAGTTCTGGCCCATCATGAGCTGATCTTGAATGTGTTGTCTTTGAGTTCCACAGGCTTGGAGCCCCTTCCATGTCAACACACTTGCTGAGATAAGAGGTCCTGGACAAGAGGAATTGTATTTTCCTGGAAAGAGGAGTACCGAGAGCACACAATCAGAGTTGACCGTGATGCACTGTGTGACGTGCTTAGCATTTGTAGGACACACACAGACCCTTTTCCCCTCAGCGTGTCCCATAAGTCCCATTTACACAAGTTAGTTTGGAGAAGATCGTGACATCGTTTTTGTCTCATCTGTTGCTGCCTTCTGCCCAGGACAAACACAAAACTAGCAGCACTGTAATACAGGGCTTTAGGTTAGGTGGTAGCTTTAGAAATCCTCTCAGCAACATCACAGAGCAATGCTGAGAAAACAATGACATGACCACAGCCGGAAGAGACTTCGCATTAGGATGTAGCAAAATTTTCCTGTCAGAAACATTTAGATGATGCACTGAACCATCCTGGAGAAAGCAAAGGAAAGGAATGGACAATTTCAAGTAATCAGCTTCCTTGCAGCAGTTTCCTTCTCCTTATTTATAGCCACTCTATGATTCAGTCAAGCTGGAACTGTGAGTGCAAACACGTTTTCTTTGCTCCTGGCTCTCCTTGGACCTCATTTGCACAGCAAAGCATCACCCAGTACCAGAGATTTATGATACGTTCAAATCCCAAACAAGGCTGGATCTGAACAGTCACATATCCTCCAAATTTCATGGTCGGAAACATGCCTCTAGTGGGCTCCCAAGTAGCTCGTGTCAGATTCACTGATCCTGGCTGCAGCTGTGCATGGGGAGCTGCAACTCAGTCTGCTCCAAAGTAGAAGAGACTCAACAAAGTTGAGCTCAACTTCAAACCTAGAAAAAGCTCCAGGATGGATCTAACCTTTTGTCAGCAAAACTCCTGGGCCTAAGGACTTACAAACTTACATAGAATCAGATCCAATGCCAAATTCTATAAATCAGCTCTTCATGCTTCATGTTACAAGTTTCATGCTTGTAATAGTGGGTTGCGCCACAAAACACAGAGGCTATCCTGTCTCCTCCTGAAAGCTTATGAAATACTTATCTGGGACTCAGCCTTGCAGCTGAGGTTGCTCTTCATCAGGATGACCCCGATCTCCATTGTTGCTATATGGGAGCACCATCTAAGCTTCAGCGAGGACCATGAAGTTGTTGTCCTGGGGCTTGTATAAAATTGCAGCAAGAAGTTGTTGTCCTGGGGCTTGTATAAAATTGCAGCAAAAAGACATTTCCTGCCCAGAACTGGATTTGGTGTTACCTGGCTCTAAGCTTACAGTCATTCACAGTTCTCTGTACTACAGACAAAAGCCTCTCATTCTTCAACCTCTCCCCACACCTACCACAGCCCACAAGTGATAAATGAATTTATAAGATGAGGAGTCTGTCGTCTGTCCATCGCTTTTTTTCAAAGCTGGAGAAAAAAGTAATGATCTTGTTCTGGAAGAAAATCAAAGGCTGCCAACAACAGCATGATATGTCAGCTCTTTTAATTTCATTTATTTATTTATTTTATCCAGTTGCTTTAATCCTTGGAGTTTAAAGGCAAAGAATGAATGCAACGTGCTGGAAAATGAAGAGCATGTGACAGTATCAAAGAGCAAAACCAAAGGAAAGGGGGTGTGTGTGTTGGGGGAGCCTTGTTAGGAGACACATTAAGGCAATCCAGCTGATAGATGAAACCTTTTATAAATGAAGAGTAAGGTCTTCATGTCACTCTTTATCTTTTTTTTTTTTTTTTTTTTAAAAGCATTGTCTCTGTCTCTTTCACCTCCCCTTGCATTCCTATCTTGCCTCTCCTCTTGTGGTCTCCTGCCACAGGTCCCACTTTATATTTGAACTGTAGGGCTGCTGTGGCCACAGAATTATAAAATCTCCCTCTGCCGAGGATAGCAGAGTCTGTGCTTCAACAGGCCATGGTGGTACCTGCCACTGTGAGACCCTTCAAAGAGACTAAAATGTACCTTATTCCAGTCAGGCTGGGATGCTGGTTCCTCTTGGTCTTTTGGAGCTATAAACAAGGCATGGCAATCAATCACAGGCAGTGGGAGCCTGGTCTCCAGGGGATTTTGGCACAGAGGTGGGATAAATGCATCACAGAAAAGCTGCTGTGCTGTATGTAGAAGGTGGAGTAGAGAGGTAGGTAGGTAGGTAGGGGGAAGCAACCCAGAAATACCTTTTATCCTTGATAGAGGAGCAGAAAGACAAGGAAACCGAATCACCACATTCTTCTCTTTCAGTCACAGTTTTGACAGCCCCGGAAAACAACTCCAGTGGAAAAACTGCTGTTGGGTACTGTTTTTGATGAGATTCAGCAGGAGTGACTCAGTTCTCATTGTCTCACACACACACAGAGCTTATTATCTGTGATCTTTCTACATAGTGGATGTAAATGCCAGGCCTGCCTCCTTTGAATCCTCCTGGGTTTGGTCAAGCAGGAGAGTTTTACACAGACCCAATTTCCCCCAGCAGCCTTCATGCCTCACGGCTCTCTCCCAGCAGAGGTTGCACAGCCTCACACACCAGCACAAACCTCTGCCTCTGGTGGTATCCACACCAGATATCCAGGTGTCAGACCCCAACAGAGACCAATCCATGATATCTCACCGCTTCTTGGCAAGCAGAGTTGGAGGGGAATTATCTTCTCTCCCCCTTCCAGAGACTGGCCTTTCAAGGTCACAAGGCAGAGTCTAAATGTTACTCTCTTCCAGCCTGAGACATATGTAACCCCTATCCCCAGAAACATTAAGCATGGTTGAACCCCAGCCATTAACCAAGCCCCAGGCAGCCGCTTGCTCACTCCCCCACCAGCAGGACTGGGGAGAGAATTGGAAGGGTAAAAGCTGGAAAACTCATGAGTTGAGATAAAGACAGTTTAACAGGGAAAGCAAAAGCTGAGCACACAAGCCAAGCAAAGCAAAGAATTAATTCACCACTTCCCATGGGCAGGCAGGTGTTCAGCCATCTCCAGGAGAGCAGGGCCCCATCATGTGTAACAGTCACTTGGGAACACAAACAGCATCACTCCAAACGTCCTCCCCTTCTTCTTCCAGCTTTATATACTGAGTATGATGTCACAGGGAATGGAATATCCCTCTGGTCAGTTTGGGTCACCTGTCCTGGCTGTGTCTCCTCCCAGTTTGCCAAGCACACCCAAGCTGCCAGCATGGCAGTACAAGAAGCAGAAAAGGCTTTTGCTCTGTGTAAGCCCTGCTCAGCAATAAGGAAAATATCTCTATATGATCAGCCCTGTGTTCAGCACAAATCCAAAACATAGCTTCAGACCAGGCACTGGAGGAAAATGTAAGTGTACTCCAGTCAAAACCAGCAAAATGTCCCTGTGAGGTCCCAAGGCCACAGACCTTAGATCTGGAGAGTGGTGACTGTTGAGTGACTGAGCAGGGACGTGGTGCGTGGCTGGCGGTGGCTAGGCTGGACATGCTGCCACAAGACCCATGGGCAACCCCAGCTCTTCCCTATCCAGAGGAGCTCCTGTGGTGGGGACTGGCAAGGGCAAGAGGGTTAGCACACACAAGGCAGGCACTTCGAGTTCTGTCAACAGCGGGCCTCTGGGTGAACCACTTTTAACCACACCTCTGTCTCTCCGAGAGCGTGGGATGTGTGACTCTGGCAGCACAGGAGGGAATGACGGGTGGACTGGCAGATTCTGTGCTGAGGCTGCTGCACTCTGACCAGTCTCTCAGGTTTTCTAGCTCCTGGAGTGTGTTGCTTAGGATCTGTATGCAAGGTGTCACACTCCTAAAGTAGATTAAGTAGACTTCAAAGAGACTGCTAATTTCATACAATGACAATAAAACTGGTCAGTCTCACAGAGGGGCAGCAAACTTTATATTATTAATTCTTGCAGGATGCAAGTGATCTGAGATCTTTGCAAGAAAGGCAGTGTAAGAAAGGCCCAGAAAACTAATTTTTCCAAGGTGCAGTTTGCTTTTTTCCCCAGTCCTAAAGGAACAGGAAAAAAGAGGAGAGACCCAAAGACAAATGCCACGGAGCAGGCACAAGGCAGGCTAGACTTAAGATGACAGAAAGGGCCACTGGAAGCAGAATAGAGGAGTCACTTGTTCCCCTAAGACTGGCATGAAATGCAGCATGCACCAGAGTCATGGAAACGCATGCCAGCAGGACCTGTGCACCAGTCCTGGAGCACAGGTCACTCCAAGGTGCAGAGGGACACACAGGATGGACGTAATTTACATGTCAGATGTTTTCTACCTTTTCAATATCAAAAAATAAGGAGACAATTTTCAAAACATAGTGACTGTCAAGCAGAAGTCTGGAACAATTAAATGTGATACTTAATTAAACATCTATACTCCCATGGAATGCACTATTTACCTACTTTCTCCTTTTTAGTACAGGAAGCCCAGGGATAAAACCTTCCAGTTATGAGCAACTATACCCTGCTGAGAAAAGTGATGGAGTGCTATGCTCCAGAGAACTTAACCAGGCCCCAGAAAATGTGGAGCTGACACTTAGAAGGTTTTCTTCTTATTATTGCTGCTGTTATTATTATTATTATTACTATTTTTCCTGACACTAAAACTCTTCCTGTCACGTTCCCAGAGGGAGACAAACAGTGTGTGCCTGCATGTTAATGGGAATAAATGGGGCCACTCTACTTTCCTGATGTGTGGGGTTCAAATGCTGGAGGAACTGTTGAAAGCAGGCGTGCTTTAGCAAATGCTGGGAAAAGCTGTAGGGCTCATGGATTTTGCACAGGAGAGAAATACAAATATAGGCCCTGGGGATGCAGGATCAGGGCTCAGCTCTGCTACTGACTTGACCAGCTTGGGCAGGTTACTTAGGGTCCTGTGCTCTGGCTGCTGCCTTGCAAAACAGTTCAGGAGTAATAGGATGATGACCCATGCTATTCCAGGGACATGGTAAGAACAAGGGCCTAAATGTTTCTGGCATGGTGATAAAATGGATCAGAGAGTGATATAAATACTTCATACAAGGTGAGAAATGGCCTAGAGGGGAAATTTCCTACACTGCCTGATTCGATGAAGCTGCAGAGATTAGGTGCAAAAATCAAAGGTGAGGAACCAAAATCTGAAGTCTTTCAGTTTGCATCATCATTTACTGTGGCCAAATGCAAAAGCCACCAAAAGAGGATGTAAGAACTGCTCATCTGTAAGATTTCCTCATCTATATTTTACTGCCTTGATGTGAATAAACGATTGTGCATGGAATGGGACACTGGAGTGAAGAAACATGTCAGGCATAACCCAGTTTATAAGAGCCAAACTCAGGTTGTGAATTTGAAGTGTCAGTGGTTTCAAATGTGATTGGATATTACTTTAAACTTGAGGAAAAAAAAAGGCATTGATGACTTCCCCGCTGATGTGAATAGCTATCAAAGATCCATTTGCTTCCCAGGGGGCCATGGAGACAAAGCCTGACATAGCAGAGAATAGAAGAGCTGTTGTACAGGTTAAACAAATAATCTGTATAGCTTTGTGTCTGGACTCCCACAGTGACCAAAAGCTCATGCCAAGGGAAGCCTAGAAGAAAAGAAGCACAGATGATACTTTCCTTGAGTATTCACCCACAGTGCTTCTCGCATGTTTTTAGTGCCATATTCCTTACTGAAGATGTCTCTTGTAGCCTGACTTCCCTTTTCCAATACACAGGGCTTCATAAAACACCTTAGACAGGAAATACCTCTGTACAGACACCTTATCTTTACCCAGACCTCATGCCCCTGTGAATTCTCTGAAAGCACTGCCCATGACATACTAAAAAGGCAGAGGATAAACTTGGTAGGCTTTCTCCCCCTCCTCCTCTCAGCGTCTTCATTTCCTATCACTTCAAAAGCTGTGGCAGCCATAAGCCACAGGTTCAGTTGTGGGGATTGAGGCATGGGGTGAAGGAGAAAAAAATAATCTCTCCTTCTGGGCTGCGGCACATCCTAATCATTCTCTGCTCTTTGGAAGCCAGAGGGTTCACTCGACCTTGCCAGGACAAAAGTGGTACTTGGGAGCATTTCCTGATGCTTCTTCTAAAAGACGCACTGCCTTCTCCTAAAACTGTTTGCTGGAGTGCACACTGTGCCCAAATTCACCTCTGTGATTGCCCAGGTGCTGTGGCTGAGGAAGTTGCAGAAGAACTGGATTGAGTTTCCCTGTCCTCTGAGACAGAAAAGGTCCCACCAATTCACTGTGGGCTCTCCTGTCACATCCCATCATACCCACTGATTTCTACTGTTGTGAAAAGAGAGCTCTCTCCCTCTTCTTGGAGACCTGCTCCACTGCCAGGACTTGAGCCAATCTCA
>VWZT01013184.1:366863-402363 GCA_013397055.1 Pachycephala philippinensis
TTTTGATGTTCTGTGCTACAGAATTTCTGGTTGGAATAAGAAAACGATAGACATAATTTTATTAGGGTAATTTTCACTCCTTATACCTGTCCTTTCACAGTCAGGCTCTGACTTAAAGGGAAGGCCATACAAAGACACTTCTTCCAACCCTTTCAGAGAGGGTTAGAATGAGACTCCTTTTACAACTCAGCAGAGAGGTTTTGCCATGGCAGAAGCAGACAAGGTTTGAGCCAGAAACAGGCCAAAGCAAAATGTGGCTCAGGAAGCACGTATAAGAACTTAAGTTTGAGGTCTGCCCCCACCTGCTCCTCAGCACTTGCTGGTTTATCCCTAACTTAATGGGAATAACAGAGTGGCAGAAGCAATTCTCCTCACACACTGCACCATTTCTGTTTGCCTGGTTTGACTGCAGAGGGGTTTTTCCTGTACCATCCTTCCCTTCCTCCAAAGGTTTCTCATTGCCTGGCAAAGGCAAAGCCACCATGTTCCATGGGCACATTCAAGCTTGCTCCCCTCAACAGATTCTACACCTTCCTCTTGGAAGAAAATAAAAGGAAACAGACAAGATGCCTCTTAATAGCCCAAGATGGAGAGCCAAGAGCCCTTCTCCTACCACTGTTAGTGCTGTTGACACCTCTTTCTCCAAGCCCAGTTGCCTCAGAAAACACCTTGGCACCTGATGTGCCTTTTCTGTACCACCATGAATGTCACAAGAAAGTGCAACCCTTGTACCAAATCCCTTCTTTTTAACACAAAAGTACTTGGGTTTATGCTTTTTGGCCACTGCTCAGGGTCCATTCAGACCTGAGGCAAAGGGTCACTTTCATCTCCTGGAGATGGGTTCGTGTGCCATGGCTGGACAGAGCCCACAGGCAGCTCCCTACAGTTGTCTCCACTTGCCCAGCTCATCAAAGCTCTGCAAATATTCCACGTACAAGGATCCATTTAGGAAACAAGGGTGACACTTGGATGAACTACCTGACCAATTGGACCTAGACTCCCTGTGCATGCTGAGATGTAATAAACATCCATCAAGACTGAAACAGGTCTAGCAGCATCTGTCTTGGGACAAAGATTTTTTCCTCTCCCTTCCAGCGCTATAGTTTAAGGATGCTCTGTTTCATCCCTTCCAGATGCCATATCCCAGTGGGTGGCTAGAGTTGATTTGTGGTTTAAAAAATCTCAGTCTGTTTTTTTGCCAAAGTGAGGCTCTACTGTGGTGAGGCTGTTAGAGAAAAAACAAAGAAAAAAAACAAAGAAAAAAATCCCACCAAACCCTTTGCAGCTGTCACAGACGCTCACTGCCTCAGTGCCTCCAAACGCCACTTGGCTCCCATGCGTTGATGCATTTACTGTACTGGTAATTAATGCCGTTAGCTTTGTAATTAAAAAAAACAACTTTTTGCCTTTATACTTGGGGTGATAACGCTGCAAGTAAAAATTAATTAAAACGAGATGAATTGCCTTCAGTTAAACGAAACGGAAAGAGAGGGAAAGGAGGGGGCATGGAGGGGAGGGGGTCATAGTGGTAGCGAAAAGAGAAGGAGGCACGCAGGAGCCCTGCTAATGAAGCAAAATGATGCTGTCGGCATTTTTAAAGATTTTCCCCTTGGCTATGGTACCTTCTGTTGGGTTCTGGGTTAATGGAGCCTAAAGCTATACTTCTGGCAGGGAAACTCTGTGAGTCACCATCGCCCCATCTCTTTTATAAGGTCCACAAACATACCCGCCCATGTTGCTTAAAGTCCCTCCTCCTCCTCACCTTCCTACCCCCCACCTGGCTGTGAGGGGTAATGGGCTGTGAAATTGGCTTTTCTATTATTATTAATTAGATCTGATGTCAGGCTTTTTGTTTTGGTTTGTGTCTGGGGTTTTATTCCCTTCCTAAAGTAAGGAAAATACCTAGATGCCTGAAAGAAGGGGCAGACTTCTTACAAAGTTGATGCTGGGAGCTGGTCCTAGCAACTGCAGCACACTTCTTTGTAGAGGATCAGAGTCCCTCTCCCTGCTTTTAGATGACTTCTCTGTTCACTGCTTAACTCTTTCTGTCCCTCACAGGAATCCCATCTCTAGTCAGACCGGAGAGGGAGGTGTTATCAGAGAGGATAAGAAGTAACCTGTGTAAGAGCTGAAGGAAGCCCCTGGCAGCAGAAGAAGCAGACAGCCTTGCTGAATGCGAGGGAAGAGAAACTGCACGAGGCAGGAGAAACAGAAGCATTTCATTAAGTCTTGGACGAGAGAGAAGAGCTTTCTTGGACAGACCCAAATGGTTCAGGTCTAATTGAAATCCATCTTTGGAAATTACTCTGAATTTTATCCCATCTCATTTCCTTATTCCTAACATGTAGGAATTTAGCAAATGAAGGAAGCAGAAACGAACAGTCTGTCCAAAACCAAGTGATAAAGAGCATCTACCTACCCAACTATCCTGTAGCACGCACTACTTTTCAACCCCTGCAGTTTGGGAACTTCCAAGGTTTCCCATGTAGGGACCACCTCACTGCAGAGAGCAACCTACTTTTCCATCCATCACAGCTCCCTAAGATTAATACATGGATGCCCATGGTGACTGATGACTCTAGATACAAAATAGTAAATATACTTCTCTAGATGAGCTATCTATCTACAAATACTTGTCTATTCTAGAATTAATATTAGAGTATTTGAGTACCCTGGGTCAGGAGGAAATGCTGTTACTATAAGAAAGAGCAGCAGTGCCTGCAAAGTTCTCGTAAGACTTGAAACTACTGAGACCCTATGGCCTGAATTTGAAACTCCTCATCTGTAAAAAAACTCTGCAGCTTTTCAAACAAGCACTGCCTGCCTGTTCTCCCATTTTCCCTGCAGAGCACCTTGTCACCACGATGGCCAGTTTCAGACATGTACAAACTCACTAGGAACCAAGTCCATAGGACCAGCCCTCCCGCTCAGCCTCTGTAAGGTCAAAGAAACATGGCTTGACAGCAAAACCAAGTCAGACAGACCCTGTGGCCAAACTGAAGAGCAAAGTCCTGACTGTTAGCCCTAAAGTCTCTGCTGTCTTCAGGATGAAATCCAGCTTGATTTCAAGCAGCAGGACCCACCTACCCCCTGAGGCAGGGGAATTGACTTTGTTGTCAGGGTTGCAACAAGACTCACCATGAAGATGCTACTGATTCTGCCATCGCTGATGGGAACAGAGTGCTTTGCATGCCTGTTTGTGACAGCAATGCACTCTTAAAAACCAGCACCCACAGCTGTCCCCACACATCAGGGAGAGTTGAGTTAACACATATATGTTGTCCCCACTTTTGAGAAGGATGCTAGAGCTGCCATTCAGGGAGAGCTGCTGGGACTGACGAAGAGCAAGACCAGCTCTTCTCCATGAAAATTTTCCCTTCTGTTTTATGTTCTCTTAGCTGTAAGTGTGGTGTGGCCACTGCATGATGAAAAAGGATGGGCAGGTGACATGACCTTCCTAAAGGATTTCAGAGATAGGGAGTACTCCAGCCCTAGTCTAATATCTGCTGGGTCTGGCTCCTGGAGGCATCAGGGCAGCTCTGGAGGACACACTGTGCTGGCCCTGGCAACTCCTTCCCAATCCAGTTCAACATGGCTTGATTTTTATAACTACAAAATGAGGACAATGACACTCATTCCACTTCTGCAGGACACCAGGAGTTCTACTGGTGAAAAGCAGCATATCAGAGCAAGCCTTTGGCATCCTGGAGAGCTCAATGCAAACTCTGGTCCAGCTCTGGAATTTCCACCTCAATTTCCCTGCCTGTGAAAGCAGGACAGGAGTATGCATCTGGCTTTGCAAAGGTGGGGCGGGGTTATTGATTGACAAGGTAGAGCCACCACCTTAAACCAAAGTCATCCTGGTGTAATGTAGTTGAAGCAACTGAGTGAGACCAGGAGTGACTTTGGCCCTTCACCAGAGCCAAGGCATTGTCTTGACCTTTGCAGCTGTTCAGGCTGTCCAATTTGGGTTACTTCAGAATTTCAGGTGAGACCTTAGCCTGGCTGACAGCTTTGAAAAGACAGTCAAGCAAGCAGAGCAGATACATGGAAGGGTGAAAAGTGAGTGCTAAGAACATTGCTCCTGACCTTTTAAATGGGATTTTACAGCCACGGTTTGGCTGAACCTGGGGCCTGACTGCTGCAGTGCCACAAACTTCTGTCAAGTTATTTATGAAGTGCCATGGTATAAGCAAGAGACAACATCATCCATCCCCAGTATGTACAACTGAACAGGGGATTTACAGACTGGTATGAGAAAGCAGGGAAAGAGAATGTTGGAGCAAAGGGCGGGGTGTAAAAAAGAGTCTGTGTGAAAGGCCAGCTCTTTTTACTGGAATAAGTCTCTCACGTGACTGCGGCATTCTCCCCTTCAGTTCAGATGGGTTTCATTTTTCAGTGCTAAAGGAAATAAATAAACCAAGAGTGATGCTTTTCTGACTGTCATGGTAAATCAGGCATCACTTCATTACAATCAATGGACTTCCACCAGCGGAGAGTTGATGCGAAAGAGATGACCATTAAGCCCAGAGTATCTAACCTCCCAGCCATCCCCAACCCCTTCCAGATCTGAAAATCAGCTGTTCTTTTTTGGCTCTTAGAGGAACCCCAGGAAGACAGAGCCTGCAGTCAGACTATAGCTGCTGAGGCATGACGCAAATTAGACGCCAGTCTCACTTCTCCACAGCAGTGTCAGCTCCTGCAGGGCTAAGCATAAGACACTGAAAAAGCGTGGGGAGAAGGGATATTGAGCCAAACCTGGTCACAGCTCCAATCCAATCCAGCCTTAGCAAGGATAGAATGAAAACAAGGACGAGGAAAATGTGCTGTCTTCTAGTATTCCCATGATGGGTTACAGGTCCCTGGCCAGCCAGTCCTGAGTTTGCTTAGACAAAAACTTACGTCCAAGCTGTTCTCACAAGCAGAGTCTTTATGTCCCTTATCTTTAGTGGCACAAAGTGACACGCGACTGTAGCTGAGGAAGGACCTCCTCAAATGAAGAAAGCAGATTTTTGCTGATGGCAGTCATCTGGTTGTATTTCACAGGTGAACCACCGAAATTATTCTTAGGAAAGCAAATGGGAGTAGTTCAAGGTCTGCCATCATTCCATAGCATGGAAAGATATTAGCAGTGAACAGACTTCTAAAGAACACTGTCTGGAGAAATCTCCTCCTTCCACACTGTCTGGTGAGCTGGGTCCATACCTGCCAGCAAGTTCCCCTCTTTCTTAACACTTGCAGAACACCAGCAAGGAACTCATCCATCCCACAGATCTGAATTGCTACTGATCAAGCTGGCTACGGTGCCAGACTGCTTTGGGACAGCTTAAACACCATTCTTGCCTCAGTTATTTAATGGCCAGTGCTTAGAAGGTGTTGAGTATCATTTGCAGGGCCTTCCAGTTCTGCTGCAGGTTTATAGAGTCCCTCTGGGGGACAGACCTCAGTGGCCTCAAAATTGCTGCTACTTCAGGGCTAAACACGGCAGCTGCTTAGAAACAGGTGACACTGAGGGAACGAATGAGGGAAGCTGCTTTATTTAATCTAGGACCATTGGGGAATGCTAAGGAAGACAGAAAACAGTTCTTTGCGCTAAAATTTTCCAAAGTACTGGGGCTACAGAAATTGAGAGCTGTCATGTGGGTCTGTGGTCGGGACTTCTGCAGCTCGTCACAATGCTCCGTTCCCCGCAACACAGAGGCATCTGATCCCTTGCTGGGACCTTGGCTTAGTGCTGAATGAGAGAGAAATCAGCACCTGCTGCACAGCCACCAGCACCCCTGGATTTGCATTACAGATCTGCCATCCAAACATGCCACCAGCCTAATGCTGTTTAGACCAGAGGAGATCGCTGCCCTGGGAGGTGCATCTCCAAGAACCTGGGAGCCAACATGCTGCTGCTCTGCTCCCAAGCCAGCAGCAATAAACAGAAGATGATGCTTTAAGGAACAACAAATTCATTCTAGTTTTCATCTGGTACTAAATACCTAAGCCTCCGCCTGCCCGAATCCTCTTCCACCCTTGCCAGAAATCTGCTGGAGAGGAAACTAAAAAAGGAAAATGAGGCAAAATAAAGCAAACTGCCAGGGAAAAATGTCCAAAAAGCTAGCCCAGAGGACAGGGGAGAATCGAGGTCTCCACAGATGAGTGCTTTTAATTAGGAAGAGGGCTGAACAGCAAGGAGCTTATGCTAATGAGTAGTCTCTTTTAATCAGCTTATATTTTAAAAAAAGCATTTTATAACAGTCAAAATAGTTCTGAAAAATGGTAATTATCAGAAACGTGTTAACATGGAGCAGGTGGGCTAGCAAGCCAAAATGATGGAGGCTGCTGTCTGACAGAAGGGGACAGCATTGTCATGCAGGGCGATGCAGGGATGAGGAGGGATGGCTTCCGGGGCTGTGGCCCTGGAAACACTACTGCCTCTGACATCACTGGCCTGTGAATCTTCCTTTCCTCCCTGTTCTAATTAATCCTGTCTGTCCCCCACATGCTCACCAGTGTCCCTGCTTCCTTCCCATTGGTGAGTTCTCTCTCGGCACACAGAGACAACCTTGCTCTTTGCTTGTCTCTTTACATCCCCACCTTTCCCCCACCTGCTCCTCCAAGTACCACCCTGCAAATCCATGGTGCAGAGGCCTCCTGTTTGTGCTACATACACTGCCATGTTGTAGTCTATGCTGAATGTGGATGCTGATTGTCTGAAGAATATATTTACTGTGTTTGTACACCCCCAACAAGAGAAACTGAGCCTCTGCAGTCCGTGACTGAAGTGTCCAAACTGACTCCACAGCTGACTCCTCCCAAACAGTGAGTCCCTGTATGCTTAGCCAGCCTTGCTGGAGATGGGCACATATTCGCACGCAGTGGAGTACAGAGAAATTCCCCTCTCCTTACAACTTCTTTCTTCTGCTACCCTGTCCTCTCCTCTGGAAAGGGACACTCTACCAGAAATGTGCAGGATTCCCACCACCTATACGCCCTCACTCTACCCTGTCCACGTGAGTCTTTGTAACAGCCTGCCTGCTTCTCCAAATGGTACAACAACCAACAATATTTCAAGTAGATGTTACCAAGTGAAATGAACACCAGTTTGCAGTATCCTACTTTGTCTGAGGAAACAGATCCAGGCATGTGAAGCCATCTGCTCTTGTAGGGTTGCCATCCTCATATTTCTCTGTACTATGTGCAATAAAGAGCGTTACCAGACATCACTCTCAAGCTCACAACAACCTTGGGGCAGAAAACAGGAGGGGGAGGCAGCACATCCAACGTGCTACATATGGTGGGGTGAAAGGAGAGAGACAGAGAAAATATACACCAAAGGATGGGTAGAGCGATAGGCTGCCTGATGCTTCCACGTGCAGTGGAAGGTGCTGTGATTCTCCTGTCAGAAGGCTGGCTTAATTCTAAATGTTTTTCCAAGACTCCTGCAGTGAAGTAGAAAACCAGTTCAGCCGTGTCATCTCACCAGTCTTGACACCAGAATAGACTGTAGCCTGTACAGCTGTCACTGTCCCATACATGAAGAGCTGGCTTTGATCCACCACTTACGACTGAGCAAAGTCTCCTTGGTGCTCTCGTGTTCAGCTTATGCATGGCCAAGGCCCAGACACGTGGCAAGTCTCATTCTGATTGGGATGAACAAATGCCACTTGGTGGCAGGGCAGCGTCAGCCCCACTCAGCTACAGCACCAGGGTCTCTGCTCTGAGACCCAAGTGATGGGACCTAAGGCCATCCAATTGCCTGACACAATTGTGCTTCAAAGAGTTCCTGCCTCTCTGGGAATCAAGCTTGTGTGTTACAAATCTCATGGCAGTGAAGGATCAGACTCGGCTTATAACTCTAGTTTTACAGGATGAAAAAACAAACACGGTTTTGACCCACTCATAAAAGACACTGCCTTTCCAAACAATCGCTGTACCAGCGTGCATGGCATTAGCACAATAACTTGGTGTCAAAGCCTGAGGCTGTTGATGTACGTTTGTGCATGGCATATCATCTTCCTATGTAATCCCCTGCTCTACTTTCTTTCCCCTGGGTTTGAGGGCAGGCATTTCTTCGGTGAAAGGAAGCAGCAGTAAAGCTGATTATTTTACAGCTGCATCTGTAAATTATGGTGTCCAAGGCTAGCCAAGAAAAAGCAACACCTTGGGACATGACCTCGTCAGATCTTAAAGGCAAGTTCATACAGATCTTCAGTAACAACTTGAGTCAGGAGACATCCAAAGAAAATGGCATTTTGTACACATTTGACTGTGTTCCTCCACCAAGACCATGACACTGCTGATCCCCCTTCTGATTTGAGTAGCATGTGATTTAAGGACATGAAGACATGCAGGAGTAAGGAAGATAACTGCAATGCAAAACCAATACTATGATCCCTGAGCCCATTAAAGATTCCATATCATGCTGCATTTTTCTCCTTCACAACATTTTTAAACTCACATCAATATTCCATACCATATTAGATGCATTAGTAGTAATGGCTATTTATAGAGCTGTAGTTTGGATCAGGCTGCTGTACAAGAAAAAAAAAACAAAAACCCAAGACCATCGTGCTTAAAGGCTACGATCTAAACAGTTAACTAAATGCCAGAGCATATAAGGTTAAATATCCTAAATAGCTTACTCCCACTGATAGGTGATGAGATTGTTATTAATCCAGTGTAGAGGTAGAAAGCATTAAAACAAATGTTAAAATAAATTACATGGTAAAATAGATTACACAAACTGAGCACATTAATATGCACTAATAGAGATTGTTGCTATAACAGGATTCTTTGTTCTGGAGCAAAATGCCTCAGTATTATAGGCAGGCCAAAACAAAAGTCCCCTGCTGCTGTAGTGAAAGCTGGACTGGGATTATAAACAGGGTTTTCAAAGCAAAGTTGTTCCTTTCCAATAGAACTGTGCTGCCGAGAACCAGTTGGACTGGTGTCCCAAGGCTGAGCTGCTCTCTACTTTGGATGGATGGGCAAAAGCATCATGTTGAGATACCCTGTCCTACATCATCTGATGGGAGTGCATGCGCCTGCTGTCTGCCTTGGGCAGCGGTGCAGGCTGAGCGTAAAACAGCACCATCTGTTTTGGGCTGCCAGCCTGTGCCCCAGCACTGGAGCAGGGGGTCTGAGTGCACCAGGCAGGGAAAGGCAACCTCGCTGCTTCCTTCAGTATGGGAAATCAGCAGCTGTGCTCTAAGCCAGCAGCAAAGAAAGACTCCCCAAAAGCAAATTCAGCTGCGGTATGTGGTTGGCAGTGGCAGCACACCCCCTCCCTGCAGCTGCCTCAGCTCTGGGTTCCAATCTGGACAGACCATACGCAGGGGTCAGGGAGCACCCAGTGCCTGCAGCTCCATCTGGCCTTTGGCCTCTCTGCTGAGGTGCTGGCAGGTGTCCCACCTGGGCTCCAGGTAGAGAAGTGGACCAGGAGAGGACAACTCCCACCAAGAGTTCAATTGAAAGCCACCTATCAAAAGCCAGAAAGTGACATCAGGAAAGCTGTACCAGTGCTGATGTTTAATCTCTAAGTCCAAGCGAGAAGTGAACTCAGCTTCCTACTACTTCATATTCCATGTCCCCCCACAGAGAGGAAGAGCTGTGAAAGCTGAATCTGATCCTTCTTGTTGGCACCATAGAAACTGGTGCAGTGAATCAACTGGGAGCACAGCAACATAATAGTGACTCCATAAAGTTATATTTCCGAACATTTAAAGTGTGTAAACATATTTATCTCTTTTTACTTTCTTCTTTTAAAGTGAAGGGAAGTGATCTTACATAAAACAAAACAGAGATGACACTGATGCAGGTAACCACACATCCCTGTAACCACAGGAAAGGTCTCCCAGTCTTCTCAGCAGACTCCTCTTCTTCCGACTCCCAATCAGCCAACCTTACAAGGTCTGATCTGTTCCCTAATCATTCCCTTCTCATTACTCTGCCTCGTGTGCTTCTGTGAGATCTAAGAAGAGAACTAACAAGGTGCCTGCTGCAAAACAAGCAGGGATTCTGGCTCCACTCCTGTACTACTGAACAAATAGTTTCAGTGATAAATAAATAAAGCTATTCATGTAGAATCCTCACTTCAGTTTAGCTGTGTTTTCATCCTGTCTACAAACTTGCCATTCTTCCAGATACTCGGAAACACAGCTATTAGCTTTCCTCCCTATTTCTCCATTTTAAGATAAGTAGGAAATGCCACTTATTTGTTAAAATTTTATAACTCAAAGCCCACGTCTCCTTCTTCTGCCTTTAAAAGCACCCAGCCCTGGGTGAGAAATGACCAGCTGCAGGCAGCCTGAACAGGCCAATGTTCATTAAATGTCTTATTCAACCCAAACCTCATGAATTGTTTAATGTACAATGGAGACAAAAGCCTTATTTTTTTCATGTGTCAGCTCTTGTTAAGCGGCTCCCTGCCCATCTTGCTGCTGGCTATAAACAGGATTAACAATCCCCGTAGTTAGAGGCAGGGAATGTGTGCACACTTCACACACTGGCAAACACGTGCAGAGGACAGGGTGGCACACCCCCCACATAGCCCCACGCGTGTGTGCCCAACCAGGCACCCCCGCATGCCAGCCCTGACAAGTGGATTTAATCCCTGGGGAAGGCAGATGTACCAATCCAGGCATTCCAGCACGGAGAGCCTGGGGTGCCCGCACACCTCAGGTGACAAACACATCCCTCCCAAGAGCTGCATATTGCTCATCTGCATGGATCACTTCCCTCCAGCTTCTATATATGGGAAGGAAAAACCCCCAGCTTTCCTAGAGAGGAGGATGTGCTCCCTGGTCTGCATTTCCCAGCCCTCATGCTGCATGTCCAATGTTAGATGTCTTGAACCTGACTTTTGTAAGGAAGCCTACCAGGTGCTGGGCACCACATTGCCGAGGGAGGCCCTCAAGGGCCAGCCTGTGCCAGAAACTTCTGGAAATACAGCCAGCACCTCCCACTCCTCCTCTCCTCCCTGCCCGAGCACACGTGCCAACGCTGTGAGCTCGCACGCATGCAGGCAGAGAGGCAAGTGCACAGATGAGCACAGCATCTGGCTTCCTGCGAGATCCCTTCGGGGCCCACGCTCAGCCTGGAAGCATGAACTCCAAGCCACCAGCTTCAAGAACACCACAGCCGCCTTGGCCAGCATCCCAGAAGGCTGCCAACCACCCGGCTGAAGGGAGGAAAGGGGGAGGAAGGTTTGGCAGCTCCAGTGTGGCTGTACCAATGTCCAGCTTTTGGTGCGACTCTCGTGGTTTCCTCTCCATCCTCAGCAGCAGCGAGGCCCATGAGCATTTCCCAACACAAGTGATGCTGTAGACTTCAAAATGCCGACCAGCAGCTGGGGTGATGTCAGGGCCCCAGCCTGGCAGAAAACTGCACAGCATGAAGAGGAGGGGGAGCGGGGGGGACAGTAGGATGTCCTTGGGCATGACAAATTGACCAGGGACAGTGAGGGGGCAGCCTGTTGGTGTGCAGCGCAGGGGGATGTGTCTTTAATGCAGCTTGCTGCCAGGAAAAGGGGGATGCCAAGTTGTCCTTTCTCCCTGCCCATCCCCATGGACACAGAAATTACATCCACGGTGAGTGGATGCCATCCTCTGGAAAATACCATCTGGAGAACATTACTGGGTTTCCTGGACAGACATCACAGGACTCTGCAAAACCTGGAGCTAAACAGCACTTGAAACTCATGTCAAATGGTGCTTTAAGAGGTAATAGCTTGCAGGGCTATATCTAGGGGTTTTTTTCCTCACTGAAATCAGGAGGAAGCTGTACTGCTGACCAAACCCACTTATGAGTTACAAAGTGAGTGAGAAAATAAAAGCGTCTGATGAAAGCTAGCATTTTTGTGATAGCAAAGGAAATATCTGTCTCTCATACTTAATTGTTATTTGGGATTATTGATGTATTTTTTGGCAGCAAATAATCTTTTCCTCACACATTAAACACATTGTGAATATTGCAGTCAGCTGTAAAATCCACCATTCCCTCCTACATACCACCGGACTGTAACATCTGCATCACTAACAAAATCAGCACAACACGGATCACGTGTATGATTGGAAAATGTGCAAGCGTGAGTATGGATTGAGGCTGAGCTTATGTGAGGGGCTATGGAAAGCAGACCAGCACCACCAGTGCTTCTCAGCACAGCTCATGGCCTGCACGATAATCTGAGAGGCTCAGGAAGTGACCCAGTCAGACTGAGATGGCACCTATTTGTGGGTGGGCCACTCAAGGATTTTGGTAGGTAAATTAGTGTGTGATTTACCCAACTTGACTCAGCTAATTAAGGGCCAGCAAAAAACAGAACCTATTACTCAGACAACAGCTGGCAGCACAAAATGCAAATTTCCCCATCCAACAGACCATTTCAAATTCACCTTTGACAGAAATACTCATAATAGCAATACCCTGTTTGTGAGTATATGCTCTACCCAAGCTACCGTGCTTGCAGAGGGGGACAGCAGAAGGCCTGCAAACATCATCAGTTTAAGATTTACTTTTGAATTGGAACAAAATAATTATGAATCTCCCTCTGCCCCACTTTGGCGGTGCCTCAGCCACCTCAGAAGCCATCAGTCACGGTCTTGGCACTGCTCACAGCTGTGCCCCTCTGCACCGTTTCCTACATCCCCTTCTCCACCCACCCCACATTTCCTCAGCTCCAAGATGTCTGATGACCTTTCTGGCATCCTCCCTGCCCAAACAGCCCCAATCCCATGTCACTTTGGCCTTCATCTAGCCTTCAACATACTCCAGCAGCATGCAAAACAGATGGCGATACCCCCTCCCAAGTGGCACCAACCCCATCCCCGTGAGTGCAATGAATGCACTCCCAGGGCTGTATGCATCCCCCTCATGCTCAGCAGCAATCCTGCAGCTCCATCCATTCCCACTGCTCCTCACGACTGTCTCACAAAGCCTTGCTCACGCAAGTAATCCCATTAAACCCGATGGGCTAGGTGCCTAAGCACCGATTTACGGGATCATGCTCTTAAAGGCTAAGCTCTTCAGTGAAGGGACCCGAGGAGTCCCTTGAAAACTGCCCACAAAGCCCTACAGCCACCGCTGGCCTGCTGAAATCTGGTGCTGCTTGCAGGAGATCAAAGTCCTGTCAGGTCATGTTGACTTCTATTACTGGAAGCTGCGATGCTCAGCTGCACTCCTAGGTGTCAGGCCTGTAAATGATGAACTCCTACAGACGTGTTTCACCTGGTGGGTTTTCCAGGGAGCTGTCAATTGGCACTGAGCGGAATTCAAAAGAAGGGCTGATTTGCCCAGCATCCTGAGGACACCGAGTATTCCTGTTTTGCCCAGTTACAACTGCAGTGTCAGCCCAGGCTGAGTTCTCAGGGCAAATGTCTTCTCGGTGAGCTGGGGTTGGATATGCACGTTGGAAGGGGCCTGCCCTGGATATGCTGCTTCCTTCTCTTGTAAAAAATTTTTTCACAGGCAGACGCCTATTCAGGTGACAGAAAGACGTGGGGAAATGGGAACAAAATGTGCACACTGTTCATATTGAAGAAGGCCCAGTATAACAGTATAATTAATAAACCTTCGCAGACCTCTATTAATAGCTCCTGGAACCTGAGCAAGGAATGCAGCAGTGGTTTTTCCAGGGCTCATTCTGCAAGGGTGAAAATCTTTTGCTTACTGTTTTCACATTTGTCATTGCCATGCTCCATCAAGCTTAGCACTGCAAAGGCAGTAAAGGAAAGCAGGGGACCAGGGGAGAGAGGAGACAGGGAAATCCTGGCCTGTGGCTGAACACGTTTTGATGGCTTTACAAGCACAGAGGGTGGATGAAGTCATGTTGCAAAATTACTTGTCCATTCATGCATAGGGCTGAGAAGGAATCCTATACAACTAAATTAAATTTAAATTATCATATGCCAAATTGACATTAATATTCAGGGCAAAGGATCATTTTTTTCAGGCAGTGCATTGATTTACTTTTAAATACTAATAAATTCCTCCCGCCTCATTGGACATCGATGGCATATCCCCCTTAGCTCCTACCCTGTGTAATGCTAGTCTTGTGCCCTAAAGAGAGGGCTTGGCTTTGCAAGCCAAGAGTAAGCACCTCAGAAAGGGCAGACAGAGCCTCAAAAGCAGCACAGACCCCTCAGCCAGAAGGCTTATTGAGGCAAATGTATTTCTCCTCTCCCCATTTTTGCCAGACATGTCTTCCCTAAACCTCACCTGCTTGCCAAGAGGGTCCCCGGGGCTGTGCAGGGACCCAGACCAGCAGCACTTGCCTGTGCAGTGCCTGGGGAGGGTGGGCTGGGAGCCTGCCACCAGTCTCCTGGTCCTCTCGGTTCAGCCCCCCTCCCCAGCAATCCCTACAGGTTTCATTGCTGAATGCCTCAGCCCCTGGAGTACCACAGTAATTTGGCACTGATGCCTTAGTCATTTAATTATTCTTTTCAAAGGAGCCTTTGAATTTCTTTTTCCCAACCTTGCCTTCTTTCCTCTCTCTCCCTTTTCCCTCTCCACATTTTGACTCAATAGTTTTCCTTGAAATTGTATAAACTTGCTGTTTATTTCTTGCCATCTAGCATGCTGTGATCTATCTTTCATTGTTAATATTTTTTTCTCAGCAGCGTCCCTGTTGCCTGTCTCTGAGTTCATTCTGTTCCCTCTTTCAGCAGCACTATATTTTTCTTCTCAGTATTTTTGCTTAGCTCTATTAACTTTTATTTATTTTTCTTTCACTCCTTCATCATGTTTCTTTTCTTAGTTGCTGTGCGCCATCTGTATATCTGTTTCTGCCTCTCTCATGCTCCCACAACTAGATTACTCTGCCTGCCTTTGATTACCACAGCCCTTTGTCTCCCCTCCCCACACACTCGCCTCCCTAATAAGAGCTATCTAAAACTGGCCGTGCCCCTTCTTGGGTTCCCGCCTCTGGTTCCCAGCTGTTGCCTGTGAAAAATACCTGTGCAGGAGTGTTGACATCATGAGCTCTGGCAAGCCAAAGCTGTAGAGAGCACCTGAGTCAAGAAGATTCAAGATGCAGTAAGAGATGATGAGCTCAATATATAATTTTTCCAAAGCATGAGTATTTCTAATTTTGCATTTTCTGACAGAGAGGGAAAAAAAAAAAATCCCTCCTGCTCTTGACATCTCTTACCTGGTTTTGAACATCTCACTATGCAAACAAATTAGTTTCTCCTAATAAAGGTTAGAAATTGAAAAATAAGCCTGAGAATGGAAATCTAAACTTAGCCATAACTGAAGAATTACAATTGATGCCTTCAAAGTAAAGGAAATGCATCATCTGAAGAGCTATGTGCACCAAGGAAGCATAAATGATCTCCCTGTTCCCCAGCACTTTGGCCCTCTCCCCACACCTCTGCACCTCCTGCAACCGAGAACAGCTCTACCAAGAGTCCCCAATTACTGTCTTTGCAAAGCACTGTAAAAATAGATGTCAGGAGAGCATCCTGTGACTGCTGCTCCAGAGCTCTGGCCACCAGCTGCAGCCTGCGTGTGAAGGACAGAGCGACGCAGCCGCAGGGGACGTGGCTGGAGAGGCCAGCCTAGTGGGGGCTGCTAGGGAATAAAAATGGCCAAGAACCAGGCTGGAGCAGGCTGCTTTTTAGAAACAAGCATCTGCAGCTGTGTGGGCAGGTCACCCTCTGACTCCCTGTGGGAGCAAGTCTTTTCCTGGGCAGTCTGGACACCGCCATCCCTGCTGCCTCCCTCTCCTGAGGCCGTGCCTCGACTCACTGGGGAAATAAAGGGAGGGCTTGACCTGGTCTGAAGCATCTCCAGGCTTTGGTGCCCACTCTGTGTGTCCTCTCCCTGCAGATGGAGCCTGTGCGGAGGAAGCAGGAGCTGCCCCAGGGCACACAAGCAACCTGGTCCACGCACATCTTGGAGAAAAAGCTTACTAGCTGACAGAGCTGGTTACAGGCACCCACATTTATCCAGCCCACGAACGGAAAACGAGGCTGAAGTGAGAAATGAAGTTCATTTTCTTCTCCTTGCCTTTTCCAGAATCAGACTAAAACTCATCAGGGTCACAACGATATGGATTACAGCCAAGGAGAAAGGTTATTGATGTGCCTCTAAGAAATAAAAACAAAGTTGAGAAAAAAAAACCCAGCACACAGGCAGCAAAGCTGGAATTAAGAAGATATGCCATTCATGTATTCCAGGTTAACAGGAATGAACCCAAATCTTCTTCCAAATGTCAGCAAGGTTCAAAACAACCCAAAGTGAAAACTGCATCTCAAACCCAGACACTCACTAATGCAATTCTGAATCATAATATCCTTAAATCTCACTGTGGGCAGGCAGAATGGTAGGTAAAACTGACATGCCATTTTGGTTTCTGATCGCCCCTACTTTTTTAGACTACCTTCAACAAACTAGGAACAGTTTCCGAATTTTACACCAGGGAGTTTGGGAACATACTTGTATCTACATGCATATGCATGTGTGTGCGTGTATCTAGGCATGCTGATATGCACGTGCATCTATGTCTATGCACACACATATATTAAAAACCCAGGGGTTCCCTTGCCAGATGTACATAATACGTACTGGACTTCCCCTCATCCCACTCTGTTCATTTGTGCCACACAGACTTCACTGGTTCTGCACCTCATAGTGTGCTCATATATCCCATATTCTCATTATTCTCAGACTCACTGAGCCTGGCTGTCCCCCCTGGAGGCTGTTCAGCACAGAAATTTGTGCTTAGCTGAATTTTCACCATAGCTTTGCAATTCACCTTTACAAAAATAAACTCTCCTACGTGGAACTTTTGCAATCAGCAAAGAGACCAGAACAAACAAACAGGAAAACAGTCCCGTCAGCGATTTTCCAGCCATGTAAACTGCTCACTCAGAGCCGGTGAAAAAAATGGCCACCATCCCAACCGTGGGCCCTGCGCTGATGCTCCTCTCCTGCTCCACCGGCGCTCCCCTGTTTATCCGATCTTATGCAATAAAATGCGTAATTAATTTCTAAACGCTTCCGTTGAACGGTGCAATTTGTCAAGTCGAGTTGTTAATAGAATTAAGCTTTTTATCAGCGATTAGCAAAAGAAGGTAAAAAAAAATTAATTACGGAATTGTATGCCTCCCTGCTTCAAAGCCAGGTTTGGGATTAAATGTTTGATAAAGGTTCCCTGGCACGTTATAAAACATTTAGCAAAAGCCACTTTCCCCATGGTGTTTTCTGCAAAACAGCCTTTGTGCAAGAGGGGGGAGGCAGAGGGAGGAGGGTGCAGGCACTTCATCACATGGAGGAGGGGGGCTGGCTTCAAATCGTGCAGAACTTATTGTATGGGAACACACCCCCATATTGTATTCTGCTGGCACTACATCCCGCCTGCCTTGACCTCTCAAGCATTCCTCTGCTGTGTGTGTAGATAACCAACAGTGACAGGGAATTACAGGCAATACTGGCTATTTCTGCCTGTGTGTCAAGACGTGTCCCAGGCCCTGGACTCAGCAGAAGGACTGTACAGCCCCGTGAGATGAGGCAGCATGTACAGCTCGTGCTGGTTATGTGGTAGGAAGTCCCCCTTACAGCCCTTCTCATTCTGGTAAACCCATACCTTGTGGAGGGCAGACTATGAAGACCTACAGAGTATGCCACGAGGTCAAGCCAGCACTGCCCTCTGCAATGTAGCCAATGCTGGATCACCACTAAATCTGCATGGAGGATTTAGTGATCATCCAGCGAGGAGAGGTGAACAGAGCAGAGCAGAGCAGGGATGGCGCTGAAGAAGCCCCACCTCCCCAGCACAGAAAGGAGATGCAGCCTCATCCTTTCCAGGGAGCCTGCCTGCACAGCCAGGGGCTGAGGGCTGGGAACCCAAGTGTACTGCAAGGGATGCCACCTCCTCTGGGCCTCGTGCCACCTACTACTGAGGACAGAAACACAGCAATCTCCCTCTTTCCTGCAAATTATTCTGTCTGTTTACACCTGACTTCCACGGACACGAGTGAAAACTGTGCCTGAGGGACCTTGTTATAGAACACAGTCTAGTCCAGGTTTTTCCCTGCCAAGACCCAGCTCTCTGGCACTTTTCCAAAACATATATATTCAGTTTCTCCATGGACCCACCTTGGGTTTACCAGCAACAAAGCAAGGGACCCTACCAAGAGACAGCTTGTCATCCTTGTAGGGGCAGGCTGGGAAATACCATTGTGGAACATGTGTTAAGCAAAAGGGGAGCAGAGAATCCAGAGGATGTGCTAGGGGCTTTTTTTGGGGAAGCCTACCTACACAGGGGGATAAAATACAAGGAACAAGGGCATGGGCAGAGCTGTCAAGAGAAGTGCTGGGTGAGGAGATCTGGGAGGCTGCAGGGCAGCAGGAGAGAGCTGCATCAACAGAGCTTTAAGGCACGATACAGAATTAAACCCTGACAACAGTTATGTTTCCGTGCACACCAGCTTAATTAGCAGCACGAAGCTTTCTGACACCTCCATTTCACGCTGTCTTTAGAGTAAGTTTCTCAACATGCAGAATTTCTGGCAGCTCAGCACATGCTCTGTGCAATGGCCACGCAACTTGCGGGAAGGAAATGAGGAGGAGGTGAAATCTTTAATCTGATTCCTGATCCTACTGGCAAGTTAAAGGTACAAAGCCAATGACACATTTAAGTCCTTCAGATCCCCACAATGAGACAGGAAGGGAACACGAGGCGCTCTTGAACAGCCTCCTCACCCCACATCATCAGCTCAGCTCCTGTTTTCTACTCCTCATAGATCTGGCCTCAGCGAGGATGGAGTGCCCAGCACAGCCTTCTCACTCTAACCCTTGCATGTGTTAGCAACCGTGCTCTGAGGAGGAGCAATTCCTGACAGACACAGCAAGGACTGGAGCACTGAAGGACTACAGCCAAGACATAGGAGACTACTCAAGCACAGGGCTCAGCTCATCCCATACACATTTCTGTAAAATGCAACTCAGTTCAGTGTCTGTTATTTCCTTCTAGATACCCATGAGCTATCTGGGATTTTGATTGGGATTTTTTTTTTTGTTTGCTATTTGACCAAAATTATTGCATGCTCAGTCAGTTACCAGTCACCCCTTGAACCAGACTTGTCAATTCCTCCCTTTTCTTTCTCTCTCCCAGCCGTTTGAATCCTTCAAAAGCTGGTAGATTGCTATCATTCATGTCCCGTCTTAAGTTGCTACTTAGCCAACCTCGACATATTTAGTTCCTTTAATCTTCTTCCCTAATAAGTCAGTCCTTCAGCCCTTTAATCAGACTAGCTGTGCTTCTGCAGATTCCCTCTGATTTGTCTGCACCTTCCTGGATTTGGAGTGCCTAGAAAGCACAGCAGGCTTGTGAGCTGTGCTGAACAAACTACTTGCTGTGGGCATGAGGGCACGAGGCCACAGCCCAAATTCTGTAGGGTTTCCTTCTCCCCTCACTGCTGTGCTCATTGCATCATCCCAAAGATCCTTGAGGAAAGCTCTCCTTGACATAGCTCCAGTTATGACACGCTGTTAAAGTTGTTAAAGTTTTCCCTTCATCTGCTCCACACTGCTCTCAGTGGGTTGCAGTTGATTTGCCCTATTTACCATAAGAAAACCAGCCAGCAAGCCCTTTCTGGCCCTGCATCTTTCCATTTGGAAGAGTTCCATCGAGGGCTGCAAAAGGAAAAAAGGCAGACCCATCATTCTTGCTTCTAAATCCTTGTGCTCTCCTCTCACATGGCATGAGTGTCGTGTTGTAATGTCATCAGTCGGGGATCTTGATATGGAAATTCATGAGTACTGTGAAAAGGAGGAGTCAGAAAAAGAATTGGGAGCCTCAAGCTGGACACCAGCCTTTTGAGGCAGCTTGTGAAAATCTTTTCCTTCCTCTGCAGTTCTGTTCCATGGAAATGGAGTGGCACTTACTTCCTTTCCCATTCAAATACTCAAAGAAATCAAGCACTGAGAAATGTATTCAGGTTTTGCTTAATAGCTACAAATACCAGAATAATTTGATTCACAGATTTCTGCCAAATGTAGCCAGCATTTTGAATCAAAGCCTCTAAGTGGTTTTATTGCATTTCTGCTTCCATCAAAAGAATCCCACAACCAAGTTCAAGTATACTCAACAATCCTGAGTTCCCTTACTTAAACTGACATTGTTCTCAAGGAGATATCCTAGACAATACCCTATTTTGCTTTCCTTTAAGCCTCCATTTAAATTCTTTCACAGCAGTAAACACATGTTGCAAGTGCCTCTACATAAAGCTTATTATTCTCATTAGTAAAAGAAAAAGTGCTTGCAGAGGCAATAGACAATTTGGGAAGTGAATGCAAAACTGTGTTCCCCCAAGGGAAGTTTCATTGTCAGGCCCCTGGAGCCCTCTCTGCCAAGCAGAGGGATATGCCAGCCTGTTCACATAACAAGGATAGAACTGTATTTTGGTGTTGATTTATACTGGAAAACATACTAGTGTGTGTCACACTGATTTAAACTAAATTATCAAAAAAGAGAATAAATAAAAAAATGCTACTCTGACAGCTCTGTGTGGGAGGTTTCTGCCCACTGTCATTAAGCTTGGTAGTACTCTCACACAGGTGCACAGCTTAGCAGAACGTGACTCACATTCACATCGGCTGGACGCTCTTCAGCCCAGAGCTCTCTCTCTAGAGGGGAAAGGGCAAGATAGGATATAGCAACATCTGTGGGGTTCAACTCCCTGTTCTGCTAATGACCGCCTCTGGGGGACAGGGCAATTCTCACTGCCCCACTACAGCATGCCTGAAAGCCCAGTGGAGAGAATCCCCAGGGAAATGTTGCCATGGGAGGAACAAGTCGCTGCATCGATGTGGCAGTGATGTGCCATGTGAAGGCACCAGCACTGCCTCGTGAGCATGGAACGACGCTCGAGCTTCTGACTGCTGTGTCTCAGCTCCTAAGTGCCTGTGTGACATCACCATGGGGCTTCCCAATGACACACAGGGCAGCCAGGTTCCAACCCAGTGCAGAAACCAGCTGCCTTCTTTCCCAGGGATGCCAGGATGTGGGATACAATAAAAATCCTTGATTTGCTCGAATGCCAATGGCGGTAGCCAGATGAAAACCAAAATAAAGAAAAAAAATCCTTTTCTCCAGCAAATAATCTTGTGGCACTTCTTTTATTTTGGGCAAGCAACTTTTATGCCTTGGCTATTGAACACTCAATCATTTTGCAAAGCAGTTCTAGTAGCCAGTTTCAGGACCACAAAAAAAAAAANAGCTCAAATCACGTAAGGTTTGTTCACACAAAGGCCCTTTCCCTAGCAGCTGGGGAGGGCCAAGGGTAGCTGAAAGAAGCTCTAATCAAATGTTTCAAGAGAAGCTGGCTGATAGGCACCGTGGTACAATTTATAGCTAGCTGGATGCAGGTACTGTAGTTTTGCAATCATGCCAGCTATCAATCAAGCTCTATTCTATCGGTCTTTTATGTCTTGTACTCCAAATTCCAAGCCGAGCTTCGTCAATGAAAAAAGTATTCTGGTAATTGCAGATGATTTTCCCATTGGGCACTTTCATATAACCCATTTAGGCAGGAGTGGTAAAGTCTTGGAGTGAAATAGGTCTGGTGCTGGGAAAGTGGGGCAGGAGTGAGGGGTAATGGCCCAGCTGGGAGGCAGGTCTGGGAGAGCACGAAGGGTGCAAAGCACTGGTCTCACCCTCAGAGTTGCCCAGCAACAGGACAGTGAGCTGCTATCAAGGCAAAGCCTTCCCATTTTTTACCAACAGAACTTCCCAACCCTTTTCTCCAACACCACTACAACACCCTATACTCAACAATGCATAAAAGCTCTGCAACTCTTTGTTCAACCCCCTTGCCCGTCTGTGGAGACTTTCATGGATACTCCGTGCCCTCTGTCCTCTTGGACACAGTAACCAAAAGCCAGTGACAAGAAACCTGACACTTCATTTTTGTAATTAATATTTGTTAAACTGTCCCCTAGAAAGCCTCTCTCTGTGGCACGGAGAAGAGCCCTCTGGAGCAGCTGTTGGCCACTGTCATGCACAGACAGCTTTGCCCCATGGCAGCAAAGACACAGCTGTCAAAACAGTGTCACTTGCCACAAACTCTCATTTTGAGCTGCCCTGGAGAAGATGTCCCCAGTCTAGGAACAGACTGGAGTGAAAATGAGAACCTTAGCAATACTCAGTATTAGAGCACTCACTGCTGTCCACTGAGAGGTTTCCTACAAGGAGAAAATGTACCTGTGCCTCAGCACTTCCTGAGCCTGACATTCTGAGAACATAAATCCCTCCCTCCCAGATAAGGCAGGAGTGCCTAACGTACCAGGGCGAGGAAGCAAAGTCACGTGCTGGACGTCACCTTAGCAGATGAAAACCCTAGGGAATGGTTTGGCAGTGATCTCCTCATAGGCCTACAAGAGATTCATGTTGCCTTGTTGGCATGAGAACCACTGGATAATTTTCCAAAGGTTTTCCTGGAGCTTATTTAAAAGATGCATCCCAATCTTTGCTTCTGCCTAGTTTAAGAGCAGATAAACCCACCATATTTTAGGCTTCATTTTCATCTGAGTTTCCTGTTGGGAAGTGGGGAGATGCTTAATGGAGATAATTCCAAACTGATTAAGGGATGGCATAGCTGCCAAGTTCATTATGAAATTGTATTTTATTTCATATCCCAACAAACTTGCATCTGCCTCTTCCATGATGCAGTAACTCTTTGAATCTACACATGTGCCAGGATGTGCAGGGCTCGCAGAATTACCATCTGTTTCCCTGTCATAAGCAGCCCAACGGCGTGCACGCTGCTGAAACAACAGGCCGCTTTGGTAATAGGCTTTATTTTATTTCTTCCCCTGCTTTGCATGGACCAATTATACCTGTTCTGCTCTCCAGTAAGAGATTCCCAGCTGAGGAGGCCACACTTGCCCTGCTGCAGCTGGGCATGGGGCCTCGCTGTTCCTGACAGTAGGAAAGCTGTTTTTTCTTACCACACATGTTGCAGCACCAAATCTGACACAAACGTCATGGTGCAGAACTTCCCCTCTCCTAGCTCTGGGCTCCCAACACCCTGCTCTGCCATGTCACCATGAAACACTTTTCAATTAATCCACTTTTGCTCTCTGTACAGCTCCCTAGCTCTGGAAAAGCCTGCGATTCTTGCTATCCAGAGCTTTCCTCTTCAGCTTCTTCCCCTCTTCCTAACAGCTGTCAATCTAGGCAGGAGGATAGCTCTTCATCAGCCCACCAGGATCTGAAGGTGCATACATTGACATGGAGAGGATGTATTATTATCCACGGAGCACTTTGCTGAAGGAAGGAGGGTAGGCCCATGCCAGAGGGAACGGGAGGAGGGACAGCAGAGAGCCCAGCACGGGGCTTCCACCGCTCTCCCAGGGAGAGTTTGCATTTTGCTTCTGCTTCTCCTTGGGGTCACAATTACTTAAAACATTAAAACAACCTCAACTCCCATCCCCAGCAGACACCATCCCCCTCCCCTCTGCTCCACACAAGAGGAAAATTGTGGAGAAATACTACTTAATTATCACACCACGTAACTAATTAAAAGCTGAATGCTTGTGTGTGGTATGCTAATGGGGCATTAGAGAGCCAGCCTGCTTTGGTAAAGAGACACGAGGCCCCTCTTTCCCCCTTCACCTTACTGCGGGAGCTTCAGGCTGACAGGCACCTGGGATGAGGTGGGAATTTATTATGCTGCCTTCAAGTTCACAACTTTACAGAGGGCACCAAGGTCAAGCAACTTGATCAGTACGAAGGGAGAAATCACCTGTGCAGGCGCCAGGAGCAAGCTATATAGTGTGGGTGGCTTGCTATGGAAATTACGTACACAGTGAGGCTTCACATGTATCCTACAGCCTATTTTTTTTTTTTTTTTCTTATGGGGTTGTTAGGAAACAAGAGAGTCTCTGAAAGAAAATGTTTATTGCATTCCCTGCTCATTGCATGGGGGTTAAACTAGATGACCTTAAAAGATCCCTTCCATCCCAAACTATTCTATGATTCTAAGATGTGTATATTGAGTTTAGACAAGCACACTCCTTCTCCTACTGTGTCATTACACCAGCTGGTGCCAAGTGCCAGCTCTCTCCTTTCAGCTGCTGTGCTTGAAGTCCATGTTTGCTTGTCCACTCACAGCCAGGGCCACTGAACATGTTAATTAAAGAGAGAGTCTATTCAGCATCATAGGGTTTTTCTCAACCACCGTGATACTTGCACATACACCAGATCCTGGCACCTGTGCGCTCTAGGAAGAGCCTGTGTGACCTGGAGAGGCCAGACAGCCATCCCACCATGGTTTGGGGACAGTGAGGGACCCTACAGAGCAGCTGCAGCAGCACACTGTATCAGGTCACCCAATGGACTGTGAGGCTCATTCAGCCTTGGAGAGCACTGGGGCTGAGCTGAGATCATTGTATGCCCAGCTATGGATGCTGGGCCTGCTGGGGGTTTCCCTGGTACCCTCTGCCAGACAGAGCTAGTGCCAGTCACCTCCCACCTTCACCCACAGAAGGCAGGTGTCCTGGGAGTACCTAGGGTTTTCTATGTCTTGTCCGTCCTTGATAGGCATTGGGTGGAGACTAAGATAAAACTAGAGCCCTAGAGAAAAAACAGCGTGTCAGCGTCAGCAGAGAGAGGCAGGAATTTATCTCGGGTTAAGGGGATTGCTGTCTCCCTGCTACCACTGCCTGCTAAACTGTACATGTGCCTCTTGTGACACGTCCCATGAGCTGCAGACCCCATTGTGAGGGTCATGACTTCTTGAGGCATAGGCAGAACTGACACAGCCCAGCATGCAGGTAGCACTGCCATGGGACCTGAGGCCCAGCAGTCAGCCCAGTCCCACTGTGGAAAGGCTTTTATCCCATCTGCCCCACTTCCCAGAGCCGAAGGGGAACAGATGGGGCTGGCTGGCTGGAGAGGCCAGGAAGCGATCGTGCACTGCCTGTGAACCTCAGAGCTGACGCTGTCTGTGTTTTCCTCCTGCTGGCTTCCTATTGCCCACTTGTCCTTTGAGTGCCTGCCTGCCAGCTGTGTTTGCCAAGTCCAGGGGTGCCCAGATGCTCCCCTTCAAACTCCTGGGATTTGTATGATGAGCCAAGTTCCTCTACCAGATGCATCCCAGTCCACTGTTTACCACAACTCCTCTGCTGAGCAACCACAAATCATTTATTTCTAGTTATAATGTGATATCAAACTCAGATTCTCATCCTCTCCTATCTCCATCTGCGAGGGGCTTCTAGAACTTTCTTTCTCAATCACTAGCCCAACACCCTGTCCCAGGCTGATGTGACACTGTGTCAAGTGCCCCCATCCCCAGCATGGCAGGAGGGCACTCTTGCCTTGTGTGTTGGTTCTGCTGCTGGCACATCAACACCAAAGTTACATGGATGCCCTGTCCCAGCAGAGAGAGGGAATAGCCAGTGGTGGTGAGGAAGGCAAGACCTCAGCCATGGTGCTCCAAAATGAAGGAGCTGAGGCTGAGTACATCCCACCAAACTCATGCCAGAGAACAATGAGGATGAAGAAGAGGCCAACACCTCTTAAGGACTCTACTGTTCTTCACTGCTCTGAGGTTCAAGTTCATGGCAAAGTACTTCTTGCTGCCCTGTGCTCTGAAGATGAGCACAGCATTCCTTGTGATTGGCCTGTCCATGTCCATTAGCTGCTCTCCAGCAAAGGAGCTTCTTTTCCCCCGCTCTGTTTAGTCCCAGCAGCCCCCTTTGGCTAGCTCTTTCCAACCACCTGCGCTCCCACTGAGCACAGCATGGAGTGATGTTCTCATTCCCTCACTGTTATTCTGTCATCTCTGTCATTTCAGAGTTGATTCGTGACCATTCAGGTTTGGCAGAGCGTGCTCACAATGTGCCTGAGCTGATGCTTGACCCTCTCTCCTATTTCCACCCAATTTGGTCCTGAACCATCAGCCTTACTTTATGGATCACCCCAAAGCCCCAGACTGTCAGAACAACTTCAATTACAGCAGTGATGGGCCCCGTGCCACCAGCAGCATCCGCGGCCTTCCAGCGGCTGACAAGGACTAATTAGGAAATGAAACATTAGTTAAGTCGCTCTCAATTAGGGCCAGGATAACGTTTTCCTGGCAGCACTGGGGCGCTTTAACTGCTGGTCCCATGATGACTGTGAGCACATCAGACTTGCTGAAGGAGCTTTAATGTTGAACATATGTTGGAGGATTACAGAAACCCTCTCAGCTGTGACATTTCTGTGTGCTCCCTGCTTTTTCTTTCCCCTGCAGCAAACAGGGAACAGTGAATGCCAGCACAGGAAAGCAAGAAACGGGCTCAGAGCAATTATCAGCAAGACACATACACATGCACACATCTACATATGTGCACAAATGAAATACGTGCCTCTGAAGGTACACATTCCACAGTTTAATTAAAAACCACCGCACAGCATCCTTATTCTTCCCTGCCTCTAGAGACACACCAGAGATGACAGACCACAACCCCATGTCAAAAGGTATGTTAGAAGCTCAAGGGATCTCTGGCTACAAAAAACCATAAACAAAACCAAACCAAACAAACAAAATCCCTCAACACACATGAGAAAAGAGAACCCAGTGAGGTCAGGAGGGAGGCAAGCTTAGACTTTCTTCGAATAAAAGCCAGGTGCAGCTAAGTCTTGTATGGGAGCCTCAGAGGGACAGAAGGCAATAAACAAAAACGTAATCTACCAAAATAATTGAAATTCTAAAATTAGAAAGGCTCAAGTTCCCTTGGAGGAAAGCATGGAAGGAGGAGGAAACTGCGAGAGGGTATTAAAGTAAGGAAAATATTATATTAAGAAAATACGCGGAATATCCGCATATTTTGTGCGTAGTCATTTTACATGGTGCAGCAATCTTTGGGGACCAGCTGCAGCATGCTCAGCTTTGCTGGGATTAAGGAACAGGACTGGGCTCTCACGTGCTGTCTCCTGGGGGCAGATGTGGGGCAGAGAGGCTGGGAAGCCAACTGCAACTGTAGATGAGTATGTGCCATAATCTTTGGATTTTAGAAAGAATGGATCTGCATCTGCTTGAAAATTGGCTTTTGAAACACTTTTTAAATGGAAATTTCAGTTTCTAAATGAATTAAGAATCTGCTCTTTTTTTTTTTTTGTTCCCTCAAAAGAAAAGGAAAATACTTTTCACATGGAAGAATTTCTTCTGGCTAAAAAGATGGAGAACCTTTAGACTCTTTGAAATCTGCTAAGAAAACTTTTGCAAGATCATCACTTTGCCATTTGGGGAAAAATATCCACTTTTCCAACTGGTTTGAACGTAGCCCTTTACTGTGAGCACATCTCTTCAAAGCCCACTGGGGAACTTTCCATTGAATTTGCTAGGCCAGAGCTCTGCTGCCCAGCAAAAATACCAAGTCCAGAAACAGAATATTAGAGTATCTGAGAGCTCTTGTGGCCCATGTAACTGGGATCCTTAAATGACTGCACCAAACCCAACTATCTGTTGAGACTTCTGCATCACTGTTTGATGAAACACACTCTTGGCAGGGCAGCTCTATCTAGAGCTCACCATATGCTCCTAATACATCACAATTTCAGCACACACAGGCACATGCAAAAAGCCTGAGAAGAATTTAAACGGACCTGTGTCTAACATGGTGTCACCAAAACACTGATTGTGAACCAGTAGGAGATATTACCAAGGTGCCACAAGAAACTGCTTTCTGCCCATGCACACAACACACACCCTGCTCCAAACTCACACCCGTGTCAGCCTGCAAGGACACTCCAGGAGAAGAGCACAGCAATACATCAGTGGTACACTCAGAAGAGACAGTAGCTATTTTCACATCAGCTTTACACCAGTGATACCAAGGCCAGAGGCCATAACCTGGCTTTTTGGCTTGCTTGAGATCTTGGTTCTCCACCAGCTTTTACCGTGTGCTGTCATTTATGGCTTTTCTGAACAGGAGCTTCCAAGGAAGCACCATGGCAGGGTTGCTGTTCATGTGCCCACACACGAGCGATGACACACGTTGCTCAGCCACACTGAATCTCATTCAGCAGACAGGCCGTGGGAGGCCCTGCCAGAAGGCAACTTACACCTTCCTCATCAGGCTACTATCAGATTTTGCCTAATTTGGTTGTTGTAGCTACTTTCGTGCTGTTTACACAAAGCCTGCTTGGAAGGCCTAGTACAATAAAAAGGAAAGCACCACAATGTTCTCTTTTTTGATCCTATAAAATCAAATTTGTGTTTTTACCGATTCTTTCTTTTTTGAAGTGGTAACATCTGAATGTAAACACATTTCCCACTGTGTTCCTGTTCTGGCTGAAACCCATGACCCTAGGGGGTGATTCTTACAGGAAAGTATAAAAATACGTACAATGATCTATATCCACAGAGGCTATGAAGGCACATGGCTCATTATTTCATGCAATATCCAAATCCTTCTAGTTTTGCACATGCTCCCTTGACCATTACGTCAGCCAAAATGGTGGGTACCTCTAGGAACCTGCTCCCATGCAACAGTACCATACAGGTGGAAATCCACTGAAAAAGTGTGTTTTCTACTTTGTAAGCATGTTGGCATGTACTACAAAGTATTACTGAGGAGGAGTTAAGAATGGACTGAAAGCAGGAATGCAGAAAGCAGAGGACACATCCAGTACAGCTATCTTCACTCCTGTAAAGTCCTTTTGGTTTCATAATAAAAGTCTTCCACATCAGTCAGATTTGAGGCTGTCACTTCAGTACAGTCCTCTATGAGAATTTTCAGCAACTGCTGCAAGACTATTCACAGCACATAAAATTAAATAGGTGCTTAAGTGTCTGTAGGATTGAGGCTTGTGTGTCATTTGCTGCGTGGAACTTGCCTTTCTTACAATGACGACAATCTCAACTATTAGTCTGCTTGAAAAATTACGGGAAAGCAATTCAGGAGTGTGACCCAAACTTTGCCCAGAGTCTGACATTGCCTTAGGCAAGCATCCATCTAGTCATCCATCTATCTATGCTCATTTGTGTTGACAAAGGGAAAAAAAGCCAGAGAGACATGAAAATTATGGTATTTGATACCCACATGCAGAAAGATTCAGCAGCTCTTCCAGACAGTTTTCCTTGGAAACAAATTTAAGACCTCTGAAACCTTGAGGTAGTCTTTTCATGTGCAAATATTTAACTGAGTTTGTTCCATAATAAAATTTCTAGGGGACAACCTTGCCACCCGTGCCAGCCGAGGAATACATTACCTGGTGGGGTTAACAGGGTTCCCTGCTGCAGAAATAAATACATTAGGAGATGAGACACAAAAGGTTTCACAGCTCCTGATTTTCCTTTAATAATATTCCATTAAAAATGACTGAAAGGCAACTCTCCTCCTATAAATCAGGTATCTCACTGATGCCTTTTACTCCTGAAACGGGCCTTCTTTGGTTTTAATAGCTTCCCTTACTTCCCTCTCTGTCTGTCTGTCTCCAGATATGGCTGATTTACCTGGATTAGCAGAGACATTGGCTCCACATTCTTCAAAAAGTGCTGATCAGGCTGAGCTGGTGAAAGATTAAAAGTCACACAAATTGCTTCTATCACTGAAGGAGTCTAATTGATTTTGGGAAAAAAGTCTAAATCATGATTTGCTCTCTGCTGGTTGGAGCCTGTCTAGGGGAGGGGCACTGTTCTTTGATAGGCAGGAAGAAAAGCGTCTCCCTGGAGTCCATCAGTTCCTTGTCACTGCAGTGGGAGAGGCATCTCTCCTTTCCTTCTTATACTTCACTTCCTTTATATCCTGCTAGGTGATTACTGTAAGGCAAGTGGGTCCTGCTGAACTTAGGACAGAACTGGGAACAGCAGGACCTGTAAAGTCTGGTCCTGATCCAAACTCTCCCTCAGTTTCTCTACCAGAAAAGGGGGAAGGGGGTGGGGGCAAGGATTTACTGCTCACACAATTTTTTGGTAGGTATTAAGAGGGCATCACAAGGCAATAATGCAGCAATTTCCCTCCCTGGTCATGTAGCAGGGAGAGAGTGAGGCTGAAGATGCTCTGGAAGGCAGGATAGCAGAGTTATCTCTGACAGTAAAGGCTCTTGCTTTTAGGATCAGAGAGTTCAACTCCTGGTGTGAAAAACAAGGCATGGGACGTGTTCATACCTGAGGATTAATTGATATTTGTAAAGGACTTAGGAAAGTACCAACTTAGTGCTAGCTTGGATTTTGTCCTAGGAAGGAGATGACTAAACATTCCACTAACACAGGGCAGATTTCAACCACAACTATCTATTCAAATACTTCAATTGTTTTTAGGCCAAGCTTGCCTGATGGGAATTATAAATGTGTGCTCCATAGCAGCCCCAAGCCCTGCCAGATGGGACACTAGGGAATGAAGGGAACACACCCTCACAAAAATATTTGTGCCATTGTGTAGAGAAATCACAGCTGCAGTGCAAAACAAAGGGATGTATGTATTTGTGGCTCATGCACAGCATATTGCACAGCTGACATCTAGGTGAGGTGGAGTTGTCAAGATTTCAGGTGTGCAGTTGATCCTTTCATCTCCCTAGTCTGTTAAACGAGTGAATTCTGTGCAAGTTTCATATGAGGGGAAAAAAAAAAAATCAAACAACTGTGTTTGTTTTTCCTGAAAAACAAGACCAGTATTTCCTAGTCTATTCCCAAGTCATGAATTACAACACAGGATCTGGATTTGAATCAGCACTTGACAGAAGACATGCATACCAAGGAACTGCTCTGGACTGAGACTAACGCAGGCAGGACAGACAAGGCAGTCCTGCAGGCACAGAACAGTTTGAGTATGGATGGTAGAAATGGTTATCACCATTAGTTTGGGCAAGGAAGGATATTGGCACATAGGGGCTAGCAAAAATAGAGCGGGCAGGAGAATGATGCCTTGAGAGGCCACCTAAAAACAGAGCCTAGACAGGAGTAAGGGAATAAAGGTAGATATTTATTTGAAAGGCCTTCAAAAGTACACCTGGGCCGGCCAAAGGCTACACACAAGATGGATGACAGGTCACGAGTTCTTCACACTTTTATGGGTTTGGTCCATTTGCATATCAGCATAAATTTGCCAATTAAAACTTTAGCTAATGATGTAATTTTCCCTCAGCTTGCCCCCTTTCTCAAGATGTTGGTTTACTCATTTTGGGCCTAGCACAGTCTGGGTGTCCTTGGTGAGCAAACCTAGAGAGGGTTTCTTATGTCTATCTTAGCATGAGAGAACAGCAGCTCACAGGCTACAGGACACTTCAGAGTTACACACTAAGCAATACAGGATTTGAAAAATGTAAGAGTTAAAACCCAAGGCATCAAGAAGACATCACATTTTTAATGTGTGTTTTAATAATGTCTTGCAAAGGAAATCCTGACCCATGAGCAGGGTCCTGAGCACTACAGATATGGCCATATGACCACAGTGGGGCAGGAGAAGGGGAATTCGTGCCTGGGTGGAGGAGATGCGACCGCCTCTTTCAAGGGCCAGCCACACGTGAAATAGTGCAGGGACATCGTGACACTGCAGCCCATCATACTGCCAGGGCTTTTCACTGAACAGCTATCAACAGCATGCTTCATCTCAGCACATCCCAGTGACTCACAAACAGGAGTCTCATTGATCAATCCTCAGAAGTCTCCTAAACTACAAGGATGCATTGGTGCAGCCAATAGGTAAACTGAAGCAGAAGAGAGGATGTAAAACACCCCAAAAAGGGTCAGAGGCAGAATCAGGACTGGAAGGCAGCTGTCTTATTGCCAAACTGTTCAAATACCACAATTCAAAATACAGATACCACAACACGGACATCTTCCACACCCCATCTTTGCAAAAGGCTTCTACTGAGAAAAGCTTCCAAATGCCCAGTACTGGCCACATGTGCAAAAATGTGGTGCAAAGAGAGATTGCCTTTTACTCTCAAGCTACTTGCTGATTTGGTTTTTTGTTACCCCAGAATGAGAATATGCAAGACCCCTTGCATCCTCATATCTCAGGTTAATACCTCTTACTTCATATCTTCATATTTTCCCTATTTCCTCTGTAAATCTTACCAATATCCAAATAGAAGTTGGGTTTGAATCTTATTGAGCTCTTACAGAGTTTCTGATTTTATCTGCTGGCAACAAGTTCAATATGTTAATTAGGCATTTTGTAAAAGAGTATTTCCTCTTCAGGGGTTTAAAGTAATTTGATTTTTTTCATGTAATTGCTTCCCCTGTTGTTCTTCTAATAAAATGAAAAGTAAATAGAAACAGCTGAGTGAACTTCTTTTTTGTGGTGACTATTTCTATACCTTTGCCACAATGCTTCTTATTTGTCTTTTCTCAAGAAAACAGTGTTGCTCTTTTTAATCATTGTTTATGAAGAAGCTATTAAAAGACTCCAGTCATTTTGGTTCCCTTTTTCTGGTCATTCTTCTATTTCTGTTATTTTCTTTTGAGAGACAGGGTGAGCAAAGTGAATAGAGTGTACAAGGAGAGCACGTACCATCAATTTATATAATGGTACTGTATTATTTTATCTATTATTCTCTACCCTTTTCTTAATGCACTCTCTCATCTTGCATGCTTTTATTTCATCATCACTACAGACTGAACAAATGTTTTCACTGAGTTGCTCAGTCGTGCCTTTTTTTCCTCCTCATTCTTTTCTTTTGAGTAGTTACAATTATTTTAGAACCCAGAAACAAGCATGACTAATTCTAATGTGTTGTTTCCTGAGTGCATCACCTTGCCTTTGCCATATTGCATTTCATTTACTCTTACGACGCTTGCAAATTGCCTCTGCGAGCTCATTGTCAGACCTCCTCAGAGTCTTTTATAGGCTTGGGTAACCTCAACATTGCTGTATTATCTACACATTTTTTCTTCTATGTATTCTTCCCATTTTTGGGTTATTAATCCATATTAAACACCAGACATAACACTGCTCAGTGACACATCCCCTGAGCTGTGGCATCTTTTCATGCTGTGAACCAGCTATATATTCCTGCTCTATTTATTCAGTAAATTTTGCTTTTCTTCTTACTTTATTTATGATACGGCTTTATCTCATATCCAATGACAAGTTTGTTCCTTAATAATCTCCTAAAAGAGACTGAGTAAAGAAACAAATCCAACAAGCATTTGGAAAAGTTTGCTTACATGAAATTTACTCCTTTCCTGTTATCTCATCTCTTTCAGACCAGGGTAATTTTAGCAGGGTGAAAAAAAGGCACCCAGCTTACATGGAAGTCAGATTGGTTTGACTATGTCGAATCACAGAAATTGCAGCAAGGTGGAACCAGAAAGCACCTCAAGAAAATCATTTGGAACAGCCCACTGCACCAAGACAGGCTCAAATATTCCTTCAAATCCGTTCCTGTAGAATATCTACCTACACGGTTTGAAGAAGCTCTAATGAAAGAAGCTCCGCATCCTCCCACCTACGCTAACCCCTTCCAGTACACTCCTAGTCCTACAGTTAGGAAGTCTTAGTATTTAACCTATAACTTCTCATCTTAGGGATTTGCAGCACAACAGATCAATACCACTTTTAAAAGAACAATTTATAGGAAAAAAGACTCTTGCGTTTCTCTTTGCCTTCCCTATTTAGAGCAAGTAAATTTTTATGGCTCTAGCTCTTTTAACCTTCCTGTGCAGGTCCTGTTTGCTCAGCCTCCTGGAAAGCCTGCTGCTGCCCTCTCGGCTCTCTCCTGCTTGTTTATACCTTCCTTAAAGCGTGTTGCCCTGAACTGTAGGCTGCATGTCAGCAGAACCTGCACCTGGCACGTAACACTTGCGTCCACGTTGCTTAGAATGACAGAGGGACTCTATTGTTCATCTTCAACTTGATGTTTTCAGAAGTATTGGTGGTTTTTTAACTACTTCTAATTCATATTTCATTCAGTTTGCCCAATGCAAAAAAGGAAATGGTGTTTCGCTTCCAGAATATGACCTTGCATCTTTGTAATTTTTCAAAACTCTTAAACTCAATTTGAATGATTGTCTACAAATATTTGTCATCAACTGACCAGCCCCTTCAAAATGCCTTGCACATCCTGGTGACATACAGCAATCAAGGGGTCTGGCTCTCTGTACCTGAGTGTAAATCTGCTCTCTCTGACCAAAAATTATCAGACTTTTTTTTTTTTTTCCTACTCACTCAAAAAGGCACAGAGGGTTGAGAGCCATTTGCTCAGACAAAGATAACCAGTAAGGGAAGATTTAAATTAGTGCTTCTGTGACCTGTTTGTTCTAATGCCTTTGCTCTTGACACCGCTTGAAAAGTGTCAAAGAAGCTGGGACAGGTGAGGCACCCCCCAAACATCCAGTGTAGCAATGATAAATGGAGCGGAGTTGCTTAGCCTTCCCACCATGCCCTTAACCTTCTGTCATCTATATCCATATTTATGATTAATCTATGGAGCAAGGTAGATACGAGTTCGCAGTCAGGAGCCAGAGATACATGGATATATTTAGAAAGAGGAGAAGGGGAAAAAGAAAGGCAGGATTATCCACCTAGCATTTAGTTTATCAAATTAAGAGCGACAGTCTGATGTGCATTACATGGGTCAAAGCTGCTTAGTATGGGACACGAGATTCTTTGACCTGCCCCACTTACAAGATGACCCTCTTATATAAAAAGATGCACTCCCCAAGCATGGGTCCTAATTTACTGTACACAAACCTGCACATCAAACAAAAGGTATGGAGAGCATGCTAAGGACTCCTCTTGCCACTTGCTCTGTGTGTGTGTGCCCACATGCTATTATGAAGAGAAAGCTTCCAGGTCGCAGCAGGGATGTTTATTTCTGAGTCTCTGTGTGGGTGTACAAAGGATATCTGGCACCATCAGCCTGCTCAGCTCAGTGCTCTAACATTTTCCAAAGACAAAGAGAGAGAGAGCAAAAAGGAGATGCGTTTGAAATGGAGCAATACACAAATGATACTTTCAGACAGCAGAAGTGCACAGAGAGCACGGGAGCTTTCAGAGCTAAGGGCCTTGCATGTGTGTGTGTGGCTTCTCTTAATAGTTTCATCCTGAACAGAAGGAAAGCTCACAGCAAGAAGTCCTATCATCCTCACACTTCTGTGGAAATGAAAAAGCATTACCGGGCTTTTTCTTTGTTATACTCTCACGTTATTCCAAAAGTGAGTTTCCACAGGGCTCTTAGAGTTGTCATCCACATGCTGACTGTGTTTTCCAAATACAGGGAAAAAAGTCTAGAAATCTTATGATTTTTCTACCCAAAAGGAATTCCCTCCTTTCTCCAGCTAGGCTTGATTAATCTCTTGGGGACAATGAGGAAGTTAAGGTCAAAGAGGAGTTTCACAGTGGCATATAATCTAAATTGAGGCTTACAGAAATTATCCTAAGCTCATTTGGCCCCTGCACAAGTCTTTCACCTTGAGCTTAACAAACACTTATGACTGGTCCGCTGTGGTTTCAACTCCAGCCCTTCCCAGCAGAGTCTCTGAAAGTGGCCTGATCTGTGGACAAAGGACATTTAATTCACAGCCAAGTTTTAAGGCTCTGCAGGTCAGTGGCAAGCACTGTCAAAAAAAAAAAA
>VWZT01013184.1:402376-486753 GCA_013397055.1 Pachycephala philippinensis
AAAAAAAAGGGTCCATAGTCCTCAGTGAGAGGGGAGATATCTCCTGCCTTGGCAAAATAGAGAGCAGGTCTCAGCATCCCAAACTTTCACACCTTCAGGGAGGAAAACAGCAGGAAGAGTTTGTACAGGCTGAGAAAATATGAGGATGAAAGTACATTGCTCATCTGGAGTTCATCCTTTCTGTCACTGGAGACTTTTTCAACAGCAAAAATACATCCCCATCATGTGTTTTATGGAGACCAGGATAATCCATTACAAGGATAAGAATGACACAAAAGACAGTACAATATGCTGGTCAAGGAAACCAGTAAATAATCTTTTAAATTATGTATCTAGCTCACTCAAGCCATGTCCCTTTCTGGGCATATTCCACTGAATATGTTCACTGGCCAGAACATTTACAGAAACAGTTGCTGTTAAGGGAACAGTAGAGACTATTTGCTGAAAGCACCTTCTAAACCTGGAAACTAGAATAGATGCCCTGGAAAACCACCCCTGAATTTGTAACTGTACATTAAGGTGTCCCTGTGCTGCTCTGCTAATCTCCTAGATGAAAATTGCTTTGAAACAGGCAATGTACAGCAGGCTTTCCTCAAAGCCAATGTGCCTTTACATGCCCAGAGATCTGCAGGCCTGCTTAGGAACAAAAACCAGAGATGCAGTCAGAGAGCCATTTAGCAGCAGTTCGCTTGGAAACAGCACAACCTATTGATCCTAGGTCACAAGAAAAAACAAACAGGCCAGACATTATATGGACTCCTGAGAACAGCTCTGGGAGCTGGAAAGCAGCATCTCTGGTATCCCAAAATGCTGAACACAGGGCAAGAGCAGTCAGCAAAAGACAACAACAAAACCCCAAGCCAAATTACAGTGATTGCAGCTCCTGCCTACCCCTGACAGAAACTACACTGAATCCGAAGGCCCCATAAGACAGAAATATCTCATCAATTCTAAAACAAATAATACAAAATAATTCTTTAGGTATTAGTCCTAAAGCTTGAGATTAAAGGACACAGCACCGAGTCTGGGCTTTTGAGCCTGCACCAGGACACTGCAGAGCCCACCTTAGCCAGAAGCGTGGAAGGCAAGTAGATCATATTAGATTTAATAAGTGCCACC
Source organism: Pachycephala philippinensis (assembly GCA_013397055.1). Lineage (NCBI taxonomy): Eukaryota > Metazoa > Chordata > Aves > Passeriformes > Pachycephala > Pachycephala philippinensis. The sequence continues at coordinate 403,496 of VWZT01013184.1, forward strand.
TTTTCCTTCAGGATTTTTGACACCAAGCAGCTCCATCTCTGCTATGTTCATTAACCCTACAAGGAGAGGTGACCCCAGAACACCGACACACAACCAACATTTGTGGAGAGGACGTGTCTGTTTGCAGGGCAGGCTGCAGAAGCTGTGCTAATCCCCAGTTCTTTTTGGGAAACGAAAGTCCTTGACTCAAGCATGAATGATACTGGCAAAGATCCCATTACTGTAAAGCTCTCTGCCAGCCAGCCACCTCTCCCCCTCCCCCTTTTTATATCTCTAAGGTCACTAAACTGCGATTTAGTCATCATTCTTTATAGAGCATGAGCAGATATGAAACATCTGGAACCTGTTGTAGTCACACTTTGAGATACACGTCCCGAAGGAATTTAACTTTATAGGAATGGGATGAAGCACTTTTTTACCTCGAGGTCACTGCAGCTGGAATGCATCCTTGGTACCTAGTTACTGGGTACTAACACCTCTTAGACAACCGCCTATGAAATGAGCTAGAAGGTATCAGTACAATTCCTAGTGAGATGAAAACGTCAACCCAAAGATCGCCTCAAAAAGTCCACTAAACATCCTCCTTTCTGGCAGTATCAGTGAGGAAAAGTGGGCCATAAAAATTTCACTCCTTGTTTAATTCCAAATGTGGTCCCTCTAGAGATGAACTGTGGCCTGCTGATAGGAAAGAAATTTGCTCTGCTGCTACTTGTGCTTTGTAAGTAGGTAACAGCAGTCCCCAAACACATAAAGAAATATTCCCAACCTGATATAAAAATGTATTTATGTAAAAAAGGGAGCAGAAGATTTTTTTTTTAAATTCTTGCAGAAGCCAGCACCAGCATCATTCAATTACAAGAGAAAGAATTTTCTTAGCTGACCCACACTATAGAAAGTTAATTTAAACTTTATCTTCATTAATCTCACTTCCTTTTATTTACTTCATTCAGAGGGTGGAGGGTTAAACACGAGGTATTTTTGAATAATTAAATGAAGGAGGAAGCACTATGTTACTGACAAAGCTCCTAATCTTCCTTATTTATTAATAGTAGCTGTGTTAAGTCTGCCTGTCCTTAATCCTGGCTCTCACCATGCAAATTCAGAGCATCAGAAATAGAAGAGGCTAATTGAGGCCCTAATGCCAGGAAGAGAGACCATGTCAGTGTCAAAAGATGAAAAGGGCCAGATCCAATCAGGGCCTGGATGTGGAGCTGCCAAGTGAAGCCTTGCTGGCTTGGGAGAGAAGCCACAATTTGGGATCCAAGTCTTCCCCCAGGGGATTCAGACAAGCCCCATTCAGCTGTTCTGGTGCCTGAGATGCTGCATTTGGCACTACACTGCATTCAGGGGCAGGTGTTTTGGTCAGTTTTTAGGAGCTCCAGTTCACCATTTGAAGCACTTGCTGCCAGTCCCTGCAGCCACTCTTTGGCACTGAATGACCGTGCTTGCCAGGGGCAGGGATGGACTTCCCAGACAGGGATCATCTTCCCAGACACCCCTCTGTGAGGGGGCCTGAGCATCCTGGCAGCTTGTTCACCTGCCAGCTTTGTGCACAGGCGCAGGCTGCCCGGCAAACCCAGCTGCAGGTATGGGGGAGTCGGGGACTCTGCTAGCACAGAGCCTGAGCCCTTCCCTCTTCACCGATACCCTCCCCAAAGGCCCGGCCGCCTAATCAAATTCTCTGGCTCAGCTTATGAGCTCTGACAAGATCGCAGCCCAAGGAGGCTGGAGTACAGACTCAGCAATCCTGACTACACCAACCCAATTTAGCCGCGCTCTCGGAGCATCACGCGCGCGGTGAGGACCTAATCTAAAGGTAATCATTAATTTGTTACTGCCACAAGGATATGGCAATCAGCGATAGGATGCTGATTGTTTGGAGGATCAAGTAATGGATTTCTTTCTTTTTTTAAACAATAACCATTCTTCCCAGTTGTAACCACTTTATAGACGTACTGTAGAGCTAATGACAAAAGTGCTCACAAATTCTTTTTTGCCCAAAGACTTTTTCACCTTTATGTAAAGGGAACTTTCGGAAGTTACTGTTGCATATTAAAAAAAAAAAAAAAAAAAAAGATTTAAAAATAGGGAAAAAATGAGCAAAGCATTTATAGCAACAACAGAGTCATCATCTATGTTTGATAAAGGACTATAAACCTTCGTGCTGGCAGGCATAAGATGGTCATTAACCTCATTCAGTCAGAAAGAAAATGTCTCCTGTGAACAGGTAATTCTGTTCTGAGGTAGTACAGGCTTTCTTGCACCTTTCTGAATTATTTGGCAATTACTGGAGCCCAGATATTACATCTGTCTAAACCAGACCAGCAACTCTGATGCTCCTGTGTGCAGAAAATCACAGAGAAGTTAAACCAATGATTGAGCAGTGCCAAAGGCACCCACCACTACCTCTGCTGAATTTTGGGTGTGTAGCCCTGCCCTTACTCCTTCCCAATCAGCGCATATGCAGAATCTGATACAATTTCTGTGAGTACAGAAAGGGGATAGGACAAAATAAATCTACATTAAACTGGCCTTCTGCATTCTGTCCTGATTCACAGGAATGTAAACTGCAGAGTTTACTCTGAGGATTAGCACAATTTAGCCTCTGCAGAAGATGATCTCAGAAAAAAAAGCTATTGAAGATGGAGAGCAGGGAAGGTCAGGTACTGGTGCTTTCTCTTCTCCTCCACCATATTAGAAAAGAAAAACAAGCTCATAACTCCTCTGTTTGTAACAAACTTCCCTCTTTACTTCCGTCTCTCAGGCTAGCATTTCCCCTTGATCTGCATGATCCTCAAAAAGTATCTCATCCAGCCTTTCTCCAGTGTATGTAGCAGCCAGCTACATCTAAGAGAAATGCCACTTCATGAAACAGAAATTTTATGTGTTAGAAATTTTACTCCAGCTGCAACACCCTTTTCAGCTACCCTTCACATAATGTCAGCTCATGTGGGAAGTCAGGGTAATGCAAAAAAGGAGTCCCCAGACAATTCCCTCATTTCTCAGCTCCTTTAGCACAGGATTTGGTCACCACAATATAAGAAGGATACAAAGCTATTAGAGAACATCCAAAGGAGGGCCATGAGGATGGTGAAGGGTCTGGAGGGAAAGCCTTATGAGGCATGAGGCGTGGCTGAGGTCACTTGGTTTGTTCAGCCTGGAGAAGAGGAGACTGAGGAGAGACCTCTTCACGTTTACAACTTCCTCGTGAGGTGAAGAGGAGGGGCAGGCACTGATCTCTGCTCTGTGCTGACCACTGACAGGACCCGAGCGAATGGCCTGAAGTTGTGTCAGGGGAGGTTTAGATTGGATATTAGGAAAAGGTTCTTCACCCAGAGGGTGTTTGGGCACTGAACAGGCTCCCCAGGGAAGTCTTCACAGCACCAAGCCTGACAGAGTTCAGGAATTGTTTGGACAATGCTCTCAGGCACATGGTGTGACTCTTGGGGATGTTCCTGTGAAGGGCAAGGAGTTGGACTCCATGATCCTTGTGGGTCCCTTTCAACTCGGCACATTCTGTGGCAAAGTATTCGCTCAGTTTTAGCTAGCTCCTCCCCAGGGCTAACTGGTTAAACCCAGTAATGCCCTCTGGCAGCTGATCTGCGTTCCTAGGATGGGTGACCATCACAAGCATCACTGGCTGCATTTTGGGAAAATGCTGAAAATAATGTACATCTCATTGGGGACTATCTCCAGCTTCAACTCTGGAGATCCTGATCTGCAAATTCTTAGATTTTCCTTCTTTCTTGGCTGGAAATAGCCTCAGAGCAGTCCCTTGTGGCATATTCTAGCACATTTGCTTCTGATAACTGCATTTTTTCAGATGATCCATCAACACAGTTATGATGGGGAGGATGGGCGGGGCAGACTACACATGTGATGTTCCCCCCTTTAGTCCAATACAACAGAGAGAAGCAGGTATCTGCAGAGCCAAAGCCATCAGCAGCAAGACTTTAAGACAGAGCCAGGACTTCCTGTGGAAGGCTGCAGCAGGCTTGGATCCCTGTGGATCAGGCACAGTGGAGGATCAATGAGACCTAGTTGCCACTAGGCTCTCTAAAATCACTGACAGGTGAAAGGGACAGCAGCCCAAGCTCATATCTCAGGCATCACTGCTTCTCCAGATACGAAGATAGTGAAGAGAGAGATGGCAATGAAAACTGGGCAGAAGGGAGTGTCTTGGGGGGAGATCAGCTATATTACCTCCCTACTGACCTCCAAATACTGCTCACTGGCAGGGTAGGATAAGAGAGCAATTTGGATCAGAGTATTTTTTACCAGGAAAGGATCCCTGAGGGCTGTTATGGATATGGTCTCTCTCACTCCCCTCTCAGCCCTGCACCACCTCATCCCCCAGCCAAATGCAGCAGTGAGAAGCCAGCAGGCTGCTGTAGTCACAGCCTCCTCTCTCCAGTGAGAGCTGGGGCCTGACAGCCCAGCAAAATGACCCATTTCTTGCCGACTCAGACAAAAAAGCTCCACTTAGGCCCCAGGAAAGTGTCTCTAATAAGGTCATCCGTTAGCTGTGTCGCCTGGACCCCTCTCAGCTATCCTTCATGCCTGCCCTCCCTCCCCGCGCCCGCCATTAATGCAGTCAGCACGCAGGAGAATGAAGCCGTCGGGCTCAGTAAATATTACCAAGCTCCACACAGGGAGCACAAGGCCATTATTTAGACTCCCAGGTCCTGGGTATGTTTTGATCAGACCAATTTAGCAAAGAGAGGTAAAAGAAAACAACTGGCTAGTGGCTGTCTGCCACACCTGTGTGTGTCCTGGTTTGTGAAATCCCAAATCCCCCTGAACTGGCCAAACCATTGCATGCCTGGGAGTGCTGATGGCAAACCCTGGCATGAGTGGCCCAGTGGGGGACAGCAATAGATCAGTCCCCACCGAAGGGTACTTGAAATACAGCAGGTCAAAACTCACCCCTGCTCAGCCAACGAAGGCAGCTGCTTCAGAGCTTTTGTGTCTTGCTGCTGTGGGGAGGAACTGTCTTTTCTTCCCCTTAAACTTTCCCTCACGTGTATCTGTATGGATCTACTTCCATTTCTCCCCATCAGAAATCATACGCTGCTGTTCTGCAGCTCAAGCTGTCCCAACAACCCCTACTCCTTAACAATGTGCACTTCTCAAAACCACCCATCCCCTGCTTTTAAGCCCTCCCTGTGTCTGTTCCAGATGAGTTCCCTGCCATCTTCTGTTGCCCTTACCCCACACCAAGGTCTTCCTTCTCCCTCGATGGAATGACGCGTCTCTGCCCAGGACTCCTCAGCTCCCACTGTGTACAACAGCCCTGCTGCCAGCTCAGCCATATCTGCTGCTTCCTGACTCAGCTCAGACCTCATCCTCTCCCTAGCTCCAGGCTGTTCATGGCCCCCTCTCCTCACTGCTCTGTTTTTGGTTCTTTGACTGCAGGCCCTAATATACTCATTTACCCACTGTTGTGAATTGTTTTGCTCTGTAAGCACTTGAGGTACAGTTCGTGGGGGAAAAAAATCCTCAAGAAAATAAAGTTGTGCTGCATGATATTTTGAAGGAAAAAGAGGCGAGCAGGTCTCGTGAGAATGGGGTATGAATTTACCTTGCACATTCCCACAGGCACAGGCACAGAAAAGTGCAGGCTGATAAATCCCTTTTATTACCTGAATCGGTATCTGAAGGCAGGAGGATTTTTTTAAAGTCTGGCCAGTCCCCAAAGTGTCAGATCCAAGGGCGACATTTGAAATTATGTGGTGACAGAGTAAGACAAAGACAGACATCAGTGACCATGTGTCATCAGCCCAGAATATGTACCAAAGCCAGAGAGACAACACATCAAAATAGCTCATGGAGCTCCCAATATAATTAAAGAGTCACTAATATCTCATGAAGCACTCAGGAAAAAAAAAAAAAAAGGAAAAAAATCTGCTCGGCACGAACGGCTGGCACGAATGCTGAGGCAGCAGCATGAAAGCTTAGTTCCTTCCACACCAAGCAAAGCTCTGCATCCTCAAAATGCAGCTCTACTCAGAAAAGTGACTATGCAAGAACGCCGGGTTTTCTGCACATTCAATCTCTCCCCTGGGCTGCTCAAGGAGAGCACTCTTCACTTGCTTGACTAAAATAAACATATGCTACTTTTTCCTCCTGACACTTCTGAAGCAGCCAGGACAGCTCTAGAAGTGGGACTGTTTTGCCAGCAGGAAAGCTCCACCTAACTACAGCTTAGGTAGGCTGCAGCACCACTGCAAAGAGCTCAGCCTGCCTCTCACATTAATCATTTCCCAGTGTGGCTTTGGTTGGGAGAAAATGCTGAAAGAAAGATTGGATGGAGGCAGAACCCAAAACGAGGCACTTCTCTCAGAGGGGTCTCCTAGGGATGAGGTAAAACCATGCTAAGGTGCATTACTTGGAACACAGACCATCACATGGGCTGCTGTCACTGTCCCTTAGCTGGCGATCTTTCCACCTGACCTCAGCACCCTCCCCATTACTCATTCTTCTCACTAAGATGTTGCTCCCACAAGGCCCTGAGAAGAATTTGCATCTTTTTAAAGCAGCTTCCCCCAAGGCCCAGGAAGGGGAGAGAGGCAGTGACTGAACAGCATACCTTAGCCTGACTCCTGAGTTGTGCTAATGGGCTGTGCTCTCGTGCCATGGGGAAAGGGTTGGGACACAGCCCCTCTCCTCCTCACTAGGGCAAGCAGCACCTTTTTTCTGTTGCCCTACAATCTATCCCACTGCCTTCTCCTTGAGGATTACCTGTCTCCTTGGCTGAGAACACAGATCTTCCTTTTATCAGCCAGCAGACCTGAGGAAAAAGGGTAGCTGGGAAAGAGCATTTAATTTAACCCTCTGATAAGGGAAAAGAAAATCCTTGGTTCATCTAGAAGTACCTGATCTTTCCTCAGATGCACTGGTAAAAACATTTTACGGTCAAACTGTAAATCATGTAAAACATCTTTATCTCCTCAAACTGGTCCTTCTCCCTGTTTCTTTTCCTCTCTCATTTTTAGAAGCCAGTGTATCTGGGGACATGCAACTCCTGCATTCCAAGTTTCCTACCTTAATGGGGAGATGTTTCTCCTAGTCAGATGAAACACCAGTGTCCCCACACTACAGGAAGGGCAGCAGGAACAGGCAAGTGTTCCAGAGGCTCATGGCCTGCAAGGTCCCCTTTCCTGGGGAGGTGATTTGATCGTCAGAGCAGCACTGGAGGACTTGTGTAAAATATGTATGGTGTGAGAGTGGAGGACTAACGAAATAGTTTATGCCAACATATTACAACTTCGTTTTATAAAACTGATTCCTAGTCTGACTCAGCTTTGCAACCCTTCGTCACGCCATCAGCCAGATGCTTTCCTACCTTAACCAAATTCCTGAAGTGGCCCCTGAGTTCCTGCAGTGGAAAGTCTTGCAATATTTCTGTAGTCTCACCAACTCTGAAATCAAGTATCTGCACCAAAACCAGTGATCACCATGTAGCATCCCGTCTTTGTAGTAAGCTGCTAGGGAAAGAAAGTAGGAATTGCTTCCAAAGAGGCAAAACTGAAGACTGTTTTTCAGCTAATTTAAACTGCAGTAGCCAAAACATGTGAGATTGGAGAAACCCTGTGTTCAAAAGGACTCAGGAGCGCATACACACATCATGTTGGCATACTGATGTCTGCCTATGCTCTGCTATCCTCCTACACACAGGAAAAATCCCCCAAAACACTTCTGATGTCACACCCGGACAAGACCTAGCAGGATTTCGCCTGAAGTGACCCAGTTTCCTTTGCTGTTGTTAGTTGTCACTTGAGGTAGCAGGATGAGAAACTGTCAATAGACTCTGTTGATGACCTGCAGAAAGCCTCTCCGCTGCTCTCATCCGACATGGTTTAATTTTTAATTCAGCAAAGCAGTGACAAGGACAGAGGCTGCCAAGGCCAGTCAGCAGCACAAATTGGGCAGGACAGGCTGAATTGATCTACAAGGAGGAAATGAAGAGGCAGCAGAAACTTTGGGCTGTAGGTAGCAGTGGGGCAGCCTGTGGAGGGGGAAGAGAGAGAAGCAGGGTGAGGGAATCGCATAGATGGAAACAGAGCAAGGACAAGACCGCAGGAGGGAAATTATTGGCGTTTGGACAGCCATAGGAGCTTAGTGCTTGTAGCCCAAGAAAACCGTCTGGCTCAGGCTGTATGGTACATGGACCATATGGATCTCATTGCTGGCGTGGAACATTCATCATCCCTGTGCCAGAAGCTGCAGCACGGTAACACAGGAGGCTGCCCAAAGATAGCCTGGCACTGCACTATAGGCACTCCACAGAGAGTAGCAGGGGATGATCAACTCCAAGCTCCGGCTGTTTTAGCCACAGGTGGCAATGTCACCGCCCATTCAACTCCCCAGAGAATTCTATCCTTCCCAAGCCAAACCTGGGAAGTGAAAGTACAGCTATGTTACTCACTCTCAACTACCAGTTAAAGCATGATTAGTTGGAGGGGTTTGATGTCACTGCTGGCATTAGTGTTTATTATCTTATCACTAGGCTAAACACCTACATCGAGAGGAAATTACAAAAGTTACCTCAGCCTAACTGAATGCCCTGCTCACACACAGGGGGCACACCGAGAACATGCTTGCCCTAGTAACAAAAGCAGATTTTCCACAGTGACAGAACAGATCTTGTAAAAGAAGCCTCATGAACAAGCACAAAAAGTGCTCAAACACCTAACACAACCACTTGGGCCAGCTGTTGAGAACACTTAATGAGTATGCAGTCTGACATTTTAATTATTCAACTAGTAGTACACTGTTTAATTGGCATTTTTCAGTGGTAGCTGTAAATATAGCCCTTACTGCCAGTTCATGTCAGACAGACAAGAAACCTCAATGATGCTCTACAAAGTGTTGAAACATTTCAAAGTTTGCCAAATCATTTCTAGCAAATCACTCTGGAGAATGCTGAAAGTTTCCAAAACTACAGAAATAAAATATTTAAATATGGATATCTTGCCAAGTTTGATTCTCATTTTGACCAGTCTTTTCTAGCATCAAGGATTGGCAGAACTTTGTTACTGCCATGTTTAATGCTTGCAGCAAAGAAAAAAAAAGGCAAAACCAAGCATAAGCTGACTGTATTTAGTCATCCGTCTGTCACTGGGCTGAAACTCTGCTCAGATTCATTAGGTGGCTTTCACAAATTTTGAATGAATCTGATCCCCAGTTAGAAGCAGAATGGTATCAATAATGCCTCTATGTTATGACTTGATGAAAATGCTTGTACATTATCTGAGAATCAGAATATAATCATGTAATAAGCAGAATGAAATCCTCGAAAATAAATGCTGTCAAGCAAAATGAAAGCCACGCTATTTAGAAACAACAAAACAGTATTAGCAATACAGTGGTAAGACTGAAATCATTCCAAAAGAAGTGCTCTTAAGATGCCCTTTTCTCTGTATTTTGTGACAATAAACAATCGTACTCTCAAGGCAAGGCAGCAAAATCCATGGTATTCCCCATGCCCAGAAGTGAATGGAGGCAGCAGTTATTGTACTCTATGCTACAAGAAATAATTCATTTTACCATGTGTGCTGCACTTAACAAAGAGAGGAAGCTTCCATTTGGAAAGTGAAGCATGAACTCTTACTGAGCATTAGCAATATCAAAGCTCACATTCACCACAATAAATAAAGCCTCTCATCTGTACAAATATACCACAAGACCATAATTATAAAGCACCTTGCTTTATAACTATCTCCAGATTTTCTGGCTTCCGTTGCAGCATTCAAGGATCCATACAAGCAGTGCATAGACACCGCGATGGGAGACAGGACTACAATTTATCTGACATGGCCACAAAGGTATTAAAGTAGCTGGGGCCACTGACAACAGCAGCACTAAAGCACAGTGCCACAGACTTCAAAGAAAATTAGCCATTCTGGACATTCCACAGTCTCATTCACAGCCCATGCCAACATCTTCTGTGCTGACATCTCACTTCTATCACTAGTTCTGAGGTTCAAATTAGGTCAGGTAGGACTACCCAGGCTTCAGTCACACATGTGATTCCGCTATAGACAAAACCTCCTCAACCACTTAGATGCTTTTGACAATTCCATTCCGCCCACTATATATAATAGACCCGATGTAGTCAGCTTTTGATATGCAAAACTAGTATGGATGAAAACTTTGCAGGGGTGGAAACAAATGGGTAGAAACGTCAGCAAAACAGGAGCAACATCAGCAGAATTTGCCCTCGCTATAATGGAAGCAAGAACACAGTTTAGTCACAAGATAATACAAACTTCACTTGTAGTCTAGAAGAAACTGCAAGCCTTAGATTAGTCGTAGGAGGCCTTGCTTACTGCTCCCTCATAACAGGAAATACATGGAACACCACAAATACATTGAGGGCAACAAAACAGCATAAAGGCTCTCACATCGTGTTTGGTTACCCCAGCTGGTGAAGTTACATAAAATGGGTGTAGTGGCAATTGAGCTACATGGAAAGGGAGCCCATCCCCCAGTTCCTGTCCAGTTCTGCTGGCCTCTGCAAATCCCAGTGTTGTGCTGTGTGGGGATGTCATCTGTGAGGCAACAGCCCTTTCCGTGCCCACTCTGACATCCTCGGGAATTGAGGCCGTTCTGAGCAACAGGGTCTTGCATTATATTTTGCTCCTGGAAGAGCTGTTTAAATATTTTCATTAGAGGCAGAGTATTTTTGGATGATAAAGATAATTAAGTGCTGAAAGCATAGCGATCCATTTGACACTGAGAATAAGAGATATGAAGTATTTCTAATAAAAACAGAACACCCGGTGGGATTTGAACTCACTCTGTGCCATTACAATTTGAGGCAAGTGCTGCATCCATGATGAGACTAACACAGTCTCTTTGCCGGGTCTGCAATTTACTGGTCTTATATTGCCTTCATTGGGTCTCCCCTGTTGTTCTCCAAATGCAAAAATTATATACTACTGATCACTGCATGCAAACTGAAATTGATTCGCTTAAATGAACACAAGAGTTATAAAGTTCGGGAAAACCTGTTTCCTAGCTGATGCCAACATCTATAACCTGTTTCCGCATTCATTATCCCTGCTCTCAATTTCCTGTGTGTTTTGTTTCATCGGGGGGCTAAAAAAACACGGCTAGACAATCATAATGGTGCTGGTGGTGAAGAAAGCAGCTCCTGCTCTTTAGATGTCTGCTCCCCCATACGTAATGTCAGAATGATTAGAGTGTCTCATGTGATGAGAGTGATTAGATCTGTGCAAACACACACAGAGGAGGGAAGAGGTTGGCTTTGACAAAGCACTTAATTACCCAGGTTCTCCCACCATGTCTGGTCCTCTCACAATAGAAACAAAACTCCCTCTGTTCTCCTGGGAGGGAATCACTGCGGTGCCTTTCCACACCACCACTGTAAATCATGCCATATAGTTCTGTGCCACCCAGCTATAATTTGATAAATACCAGAATGAGTCAAGGCAATAAATCTGTTGGGTTTTAATTATAAGTGTGCTTCTCTAAGTGTGGGGCTGGGGCTGGGCTGTTTTTCAGCTTCTGCCAATACAAATAATGTACATCTGCTCCTTCGGCCCCGCCAGTATTATTCTTTCTTGGGAAATCCTCCATTACTGTCTTACTACCCTGGCACATTGATAGCTGTCTCAGGAGCATAAATATCTGGTGAAAAGGGAAAGGCTGTTTCCCTCTTCCTACTGCTGGGTTAGGAAGCCCTGCCCTGAGCAGTATTAGAAAACACTATCTCAGTGTTGAGTCACCTCTCTTGTAATCTTGATTTCCACTGATATTGCCTATGTTGGCAATTTTGTCAGTGCTCTGTGACTACATGGGTAGGACTTTTCCCAAAAGTCCCAGCTTCTAAAGTTGGATGATCAACCAGAAGCCTTCCAAGCTTTTCTTTCAAGTATGAACATTAGCTTTCTAGCTGCTGTGGTTTCAAATGGAAGCCTGTAAATGCACACTAACAAAGCAGGAAGCAAAAAGACAGAACTCGAATATATTCTGCCTGTCAAGATCTTAAAAAAACTCTTTTGCAGATCCTGTACATATTTCTGAATAGTTGAGTACAACCCTACGGATGGTATTAAGAGAACATTTGCTGTAAGAAAAGGAGGTGGAGGTTTTTGCATGTAACACGGTGGGAAGAAAAAATAGTGTAACAGGCACTTGGGCATCTTCACAGGGGATCATCTGGGAGAAACCACGAGTGTGAGAGCTTACAGTAACACAAACATGTAAAATGCACCTCTGCATGCACAGAGCAGTGCATGTATCAGCAAAAGGAGCAGGCAACAGAGAGACACCAAGGGAATCTCTGCGTGTGAACACGCCTGCACTCCCAAAGGTCAGCCTGCTCTCCTCAGATTTAATTCCCTTTCTCACTGCTACTGTTCAGAAGTAAATGTTCGCTTTTTATTAAAAATCAAAAGCAGAGGGGCTCATAATCCTCCTGACTCCAGTTCTTCTCATATAAATGAAAAGTTTAGCTTAGAGCAATAGCAGGTAAAATCAGACTGAAAGCAGAAGCTAATTCTCAGGAGATAGGAAAAGCTAAACAGCATTTGAGGATAGTTTTGTTTGTATGTCTACATTTCTCATTAGCTAAATTCTTCTTATTATTCATTTTTAAATGAAGAATTCAGTAAATCCTCACACATTGCAGCACATTTTTGGAAATAATTTTCCAGTGATACAGGAAACCAGCTCTATTCTCCCCTTGCAAAAGTAATTCTGTTCTAATCACTGCAAAGAGATGGCACTGCACTAATTTCACAGATCTCACTTATTTAATATGTTCCCTCCTTACTTGGAGTCCCCACATAGACCTCTCCCCTCCCCATTCTCACTGCTAATACCGAAAATCTTCCCTTTCAAGCACTACCCTGGTTTTAATAATATTTCCCTTATTTAGTGTAACCTTCAGAGCAGAGACCATGTTAAAAATGTTATCAGCAATACTGCCAGCTTAAACTACCAAAAATATAATTGCAGAAGGTGGGAAGAAGGAGGAGAAAGAAACAAAGGTTTCTAAGAATTTCAGTTATTTTGGGTGATACTTCCAAGTTTCTTTTTGCAAACACAGACAACAGAAAGTTAAAGAAGATGGATTCCTTTCTAAGAACATGCTCACCATGCTCAGGCTTCAATTAAAACACCAAATAAAATCCAGTAAAATACTGGCACTGCACTGCTCTCTTCCTTATTCCTTTCCCCCCTTTTCCTTCCCTGCCCATGTGAGCTACAGCAGACTGAGACCCTGCCCCAAATTTCCACATCAGCCAAACCACAAATGCAGGCTGGATGATATTGAGGAACAAAGCTCAACCTGCCTTGAAGTTTCAGTTTTTCTAACCCCAAGAAAGGGTGCTCCTACTTTAAGATCAAAGTACAGACGAAGAAGCATGCAAAGAGAGTACATCCAAAGTCCTGAGAGATCCAGGTGTGAGACTGGAGTGGTAGCTGGCTGCCCCACCCCTGTATCATAGATCTCTTGTTCCTGGTAGCCAAGTCCTCACCGTAATGAAGTTAGTAGGGCAAAACTGAGATCAGGTTGTTGGTCTTCTATCAGAGGCTCCCATGCACCGAGGGTTAACATACTTGTTTCTTTCCACCCTACTTTTGGACATCTGTCAGAGCTATGGTGAACACAGCACCAGAAAGGGGAACAAATTTTTTAAGTGCCTTGCACATAACTTCTGGCATCCTGTGGGTTTCAAGCAAACTTTCCAGCCATTCACACTTGGTCCCAGTGCCTGTTTCACCAGTTTAAGTGGGCAGAGGACAGCTCCTCCCTGGGGTTCTTCAGGAGCATCGGGAAGATCAGATTTTCTACTCTGAAAATACCACTTCCTTTAAGTGGTACAATTCACAGTGTGGATCATGCAACAATATAACTAGAGTTGTGGCAAGGACTTAACACTACCTCTGCAGCTTTACTGAGCTTGAAACAACAGAGGTAATCCTGCCCATGCTGTACCTTTACTTCCACAGATATAGGCCAGAATGCTCCTCGCTTGTAACCAAGTAATTTGCTTGATGCTACACCATCCGTGTCCTCAGCTATCCAGTCCAGATATTCCTGGTTCTCTGTTCCCCTTGAGATGTCCTTTTACCCCTGCTGCACTGAAGCTCCTTCCTCATGCTTCTCTCTGTCCCAGGCAGCAGTAGGTTTTGTGTGAATAAGCCCTGAAAGATAAGCTGAGCTGAACTCATTCGCTTTGCAGCTGCCTGTCCTCTCCAAGAGCCAGCCTGTGAACAGTAACATGCCTTGGCATTATCTACACAATTTAGGATTTTACACTCAATTAAATCCCTTCTCAACAACTTCTCCTTCTTCTTCATCTTCTTCATAGTCTATAAAGACCTCACTTTTATTTTTAGCCAGTTCCATTAGCTCAGACTCTCACATCAAATTTTCTGCCTTCTTCTCTTACACCTTTTTGAGTTCTCTGATGGTGAGGGAACCAAGGAGATCGGATGGACAGAATGATAATCACCTGGTGTAGAAGCTATGCTGTAGTGTCCCTGCCACTGATCTGCCTCACCTGTCAACCATTAAAATTACAAATTGCTTCACCACTTTTCCCAGAGCCTCCTAAACTGTGAACCTACCCTTGCTACCTGTCTGAGCAGAGTCAGTCCCTGGACATGATCTCTTCTGAAGGAGCTCTGCAGCAGTAACTGCATTACGGATCTGGGAAAGGATGCCGCAGAGGTGTTAATGAAGGAAATGGGATGAGTTCTATAAAGAGGAATACTGACTGTATCAACCTGGCAAATGCTGCCTGTCTCTTTGACTAAATAGTCAGGAAAATAAATCTGCTCTCTGCTGGAACAACTACAGTTGTTGTTTGGTTTTTTTTAAAGGGTGAAGAAAAAAGTGATTGCTACCAACCCTCTTTTCATATTATAGCCCAGCAGCTCAGAAACTGATCAAGGAGGTAAGTCTAATTCTCTTCGCTGTCTGAGAAGGTTCAGTTCATCCTTTTCCACTTCCCAGAGGAATGCACATAATCTTCACTGCTGTTCACAAGATACTGGGCTCTTCCTGTTGAGGCTGCCATGCACTAATAAAAAATTAACTGGGCCAGACAAAGGAAGGACTATGCATAGCCTGTGGATCAACACACTCCCACCTCTGCCCCCCAGACTCTGCTCTAACAGTGAGCGGCTCAGTTCCTCAGTTTTAGTAGGAATAGGATTCTTCTGAGCTTGGACAGAAATACAAGAGCAAGTACATGGTTATAAATGCTGGTAAACACTAGAAATGTATATATATTTATCTACATAGAAATGGGCATCAATGAAGAAGTAGACTTGAATTTAAGAGCCAAGAGTAAGCAGTTGGGCAAGACTTTGGTACCTATTATCCTTCTGAGGGTTTAACCATCAATTTCTCTGTTCCCCATCTGTGAAATAGAGTAATTTTACTTCCTTGCACGCCTGAGGTGCTCTGACAATGCATTAAAAAGATTGAGAGGTACTCATACACTAGGGCAATGAAGGCCACACATCTGCTTAAGACAGCTCACTGACTAGCAACTATCAGAAAAGAGATCCCTACAACCAGTGTATGAGAGCACCAGTCTCACATCAACTTCCTTTCAAAGTATACATGGGGCAAAGGCCCTTTGGAGATTCCCCACCATGAAATATGTCTTCCTCCTCTAAACGTGGGCTCATCTGACACTAATTCAAGATGAAAATCACCCTGCCTAAGAGCAGATTCTAACAAACTAAGGTGCTGGTTTCTCTACTCAACACAGTGCAGCTGTTGGAAGGAAGGCAGCTGCATAACACCAAGTTACCCAAGTTTCTTGCTTTGGGGAAGCAAACCAAGAGGTCTTCACGGCAAAAGTGCAGAAATCCTAGCTAACTGATGAGTGGCTGATGTTCCACAAGCAAGATGCCCAATATCCATGGTCAGGGTAATCAAGAAGTAACTGGCATTGTATCAGGTCACTCTCTATTGACAAACATGTGCATAAACCACAAATAACCAAGGTTAAGACCTTAGAATCTTCCGGAAGAAGTAAATAATGTCATAATGAACTCATACTAATGGACAGGCATCACATTCCTTCAAGCTGTCAACACCATGACCATTTACCCATCAGGTCTTGTCAGAGCTAGGTCCCTAAGGCAGGTTACCACAAACTACAAGACTATCACTGATTTTCTACATGAGAACAAGCAATGCTCGGCAGTCTGCTAGCCAGCGAGATGGTGAAAATTGAACCTTATTCACCTGCTCTTCACAAGAGTCAACCCACTGCATGCTACGACAGGATTCAATCACTGGCCTTTCTGGCAAAAGCCCATCAACTCATTCTTACAACTCTCGGCAGCCACAATGGCAACACTCACCAGCCCTAACCACCTGCCTGCCTTTACTGACGTTTCTGACAAATTTCAGGCTTTGCCTGTCTGCCACTGCATATGGAAACCTGATGGATTTAAGCAAGGACTAGATCTAATAAGATCGATGTGCTGTCCGGCAGGTGCAGAAACACAGCAGTCAGTTTTATGGATGAACGCTAAGCACAAGGGCCTGACCACTTCTTGTAACTAAAGGTCCTGCAAGAATTTTGCAAGGGCCAACGTCTCAGAGCTGCTGGTACTCAGCAGCTTCCTGCAGTATAATTGTGCTCTGCTGCCAGGAGCTCACTCCTGCAGTGTTACAGGGAAGTAGCTGTGTAAACGCTTCTCCTGTGTAAGGTAATTTTGTGTTGTGGAACAGCTGTCCCTTTCTGCTCCAGCTGTGAGTCTGGACATTTTGTCAATCCTTGCATTCTCTTTAAAAACTGGGGGTTTAGTACACATTTATCAGGCAATCAGTGATACACAATGTCTTAAAGGAAGAAGGATTCTGTCCACCCACTCCACCAGCTAAATTAGTTTAGCTCCAGCTTAATAGCATTTGTGCAGTATATTTCCTGTATGTGTAAGCAAGAAAGGTGTCACTTAAGGGTGCTGAGGGATTCAATTATATATAACAAGACAGCTTTCTCTCAGTTTCGCTCACTGTTACTCAGAGGCTTGTCTTTGTGGCTTCCTTCGTAAGGTATTCCTACAGATAGGATCTGTGTTCCTCTGCTGTGCCAAGAGCTTTCCACATAGACATCAACACTTGATTTGAAGGGACAACTACTGCAAGGAGAAGAGTGTGCCTGCATGCATGCCTGTGTGCATACATCCATGTGAGCGTGTGTTTGAGGGAGACAAAGCAGAGGAGGAGGAATGAGAAACTGGGAAAAGTGGAAAGGGAGATGGCTTTTCACATCATTCAGGAAATCTCTTCTCCAGGAAGGTGTATTTCCAGTTTTCTACCAAGGCTGTGGTTCATGGACTGCACAAAGATAACGGGGGTGGAATAGAGCACAAGAGAAATGCAAGCCAGAGGGCTGCCTCATTCCACATCCCCAAATACCCTCTTGTCTCCATCTGTTCTAACTGATGTACAGTATCTGGCTACGTCCTGCTAAGAGCTGCTACTCAGGCTCATGCATGACTTTGGAAAATACATTTTGTTCTTCTGGAGCCCTCAAGGACAATAATAAATAGAATGAAAACAAAACCATCCCGACAGCGCTTTAGCGGGTGTCCTTCACAGGCGCACCAGTGTCAGCTGCCCTGGGATTTCACCTTCACCTGAAGGGAGGCCTGTTTAATCATGCGACACTAAAGGAGAAGAAATAAAAAATGTTTCTTGAAGGAACAAAGGAAGGAAAACTTGCCCCCATGCTCATAGTTTTGCCAAGCTTGATCACAAATAACTTGCAGCTTGAAATCTGCCGTATGCTAAAACATCACTGTGACAACAAGCCTTGAGGTCTGGCATTACTGTAAAACAGGAACTGATAATAATTCTCCTTGTCCTTTGCTGCAGAGATGCTCATTATTATGGTCCTTTTTCAGCAACAGGAAAGTCAGTGGGTCATCTGGAGTATGTGAGGCTCAGCTAAGGGCATTGCAGAAGAGCTGCTGGGGTTGTCCTGTTTTGGTTTTGCAGTCTTTGCCACAGGGGTTGTTAGAGGTATTTACGCTCCAACTGAGCCCAATCTTTAACAGTTCTGCATAAAACTGGTTTCTTTTCATTCTTTTCTGTATGTTTTTCATTTCTAAGGTATATCCTCCAGCAAAAGATGGGCACACATGGATATTTTTTAAATTGCTTTTCAAGAAGTCTTTGGCCAAGTATTTAATAAAAAAACCTGTTACAGAATCAAAAGACTCCTGTATTGGAAATGTAAAGTTTTATCATGGAGAACAAGTCTCTACAAGACAAAAAGCAGAAATGAAAGAATAATGGATCTTCTCTTAATATGGTGAAAACCTAACAGCAGGAGTGCTGTCAAGGAGTTTGCTGTGACCTGCATATGCAGTACATCAGCTAATGCACTGAGAAGGAGAATGAAATTGTGAGAGACCAACATTTACTGATAATGCAAAATGATCAGATCTGGACTATGAGGGCCAGAGGGTCCTCAGATTTCTAAGGCAATACACAGCAGACCACAGAAAGAGTTCAGCCTTGACTCAGGCAATATGTATTGGGAAAAATAAACTACACTCCTCAGGTATCTTACTGGGTCGTAAAATTAAGTATGGTCAGACAAGAAGAAACCTATAGTTCCTGCAGGCAGATCAATAATGACTTTTCTCTGAGGTACCTCAATAGCAGGCCAAAAAGTAAATGGAACATTAAGATGTAAAAATAATACTTGGTGAAAAATCGCTCCTGTGTAGAGGCTCAGTGCAAGGCCAAAGCTCCAGCAAAATCACATCTAAGCCATCAAAATACAGCTTACATTGGATTTAAGTGATGCCTAGATCTTGTGTGAGTCATTTCTCTCAGGGGTGGGTGAATCTCACCCACTGAGAAAAGTATTAATGCCACTGCATACATCAAGTCATACTTTCAGCTGGAATACTGTGGCTGGTCAGCTCTGGAGCTTTCCTTAAAAATAAGAGCAAGAAAAGCACACACAGGCAACGCAAATGTTTAGAGTCCCGAAGAAAATTTGAGGTGGGCAAGATTTTAGAAAATAGAAACTGTTTAAAGAACGAACAGGTTACAAAGCACTTGAAAAACACTAAGGAGTGGAAACAACGTACCTCGGCTTTCTGTGTATGTGCATGTGGAAAAGGGGCACCTATGTATATTCTCTGGTGGCTAATAAGGGGCTACAAAGCATTGCATTCAAGGACATTAATCAGATGTAGAAGATGTCATTTGTAGAAGAATTTCAGACATTAATTGGTACTATAATTCTCATTTTACACTCTGGAAACTTGTAAACAAGGCAGTGAATTGGAGAAGGCTAAGCAGCATCCTAGAACTGAGCCTTAACCCCAGAACCATGCCTTGCTCACAAAACACATCCATTTAACCACCTTGGGGAAAATCAAGTGTGACTGCAGGGGAGAGGATGAGCCCTGCTCTCTCAAACCTGACCCAGCCAGCAGCTAGCCTAACACTCATCTCTGATGGGCACCAGAAACAAATGTGCTATCATGGTTATGTCCTCCAGCAACTTTTAGAAGACGTTTAGAATCTGGTTCTGGTAGCTATGGCCTATGAGCAGAAGTTCTACACTGTAACCCATGTCTGTAAAAAGTAATTCCATTTCATTCTGAGCTTGTTACTGGTTCTTGCACTACGGCTACTCAGTGAAACCTTCTCCGTAGCATTCACAATTCTGTAACTGCCCTCTATAGCCCTCCTTTTACTGTATCTTTTTAAAGGCAGGGAGTTTAGCCTATTCCATCTCTCCCTGTTTGGAAACACACAAGTAAAGAAAGCAGCACATCAAACTTGAACACACATAGAGAGGAGCAGGTAAATTATGGGAGGGGACGAGCAGCAGGGAGAAGTGACTTTATAATCTCTCATCCAAATGAGTACCTGCAAGGCCTGTAATTGGAAACTCATTTCTGAGGGGAAAGCTGTGCTGATCCCTGTGCTGGCCAGTATGTCTGAATGGGTATGGGAGGGAGCACGAGATGGGGAAATAAGAGACTGATCAGTAAAGAGATGAGACATATAGCTATGCCCTCTGGCTTATGCATTTCAGTACTAAATCTAACCAGTCTAATCTTGTACCAGAGTATTTTTCTGTTTGTTGTGCTTTCTTTTTTCATATTGTTATTTGAGCCACTCACACAGTAGGAATATAGGTACTTGTTTTCCTCCACTCTGGAAACATGGAAAGGAACACAGCTCAGTAAGCAAACAAGCTCTAAAAGGGTTAGAACAAAACACAGAGGGATTCAGAGTGGTGAAACAAAAGCAATATCTCCATCTTTCTCCATGACTCTTTCCTGGAAAAAAAATGGACAAAATGTGTCTCTGAGCCAGATTTCACAAACTTGAGCTGAGTGATACCAAAATAAGTGTGAGTCACCTCTGGGTCACTTACAGGAGGAATGCCTTTTGGAAACAGACATGCTGACTACTGCCATGGTACATTCAGGCAGGATTTATCCAAATCTCAGTAGATTTACATTTTGCATTTGCTTCCAAAGTACAAAAACATCTACATTTTGCAAAAGTGATATAGCAAGTAAACATGAAGAAGGCTGAAGATCAGAGCAAGTCATTCTCAAGAGCCAGGCTGGGTCAGAGGAGAGGAAAACAAGTCACAGCTGCTAGTGTTAAAAGACTTCTCCAAGTCTCTAGGGGATAGCAAAATTGTTGTGGGAGCAAATGGAAATAACCGGCGATGCCATCAGTCAGAACAGGAGCTGTGGTGCTAGGAACTGTCCTACTCCCTCATCAGAAGCACGCAATGGCTTTGGGGTTTCCCAGTGGTGAAGAAGCTGAGAATTGACTGTGTGTAACCTTTTAAGAGAGCATACAGTTGTGGGAGATAGTGTTTTTCAGGCTGGACGTAGACAAGGCCCCTGGCCAATCCTTAAGAAATCCCACAGAAGTCACCAAGCATTGGCAATGCTTGCCTAAGCCTGGTACTGGATGCAGCCTTAGCGTGCTGAACTGAGGTCCAGGGTGCCCTACTACAGAAAGGATTTTCAAACCCCATCCTAAACATTCACTGTACAGGAATTCGACTACAAGAATGGTGACTTTGTTCCACCTCTGAGTTGGCCATGTTTCAGCAGTGAGCTAAGTGGTTTGGGATCCTCCTGGATGACACTAAGGAGTGCTATAGAAATGTCAGCTATGAGTGAAAGGCTTCTCTATAAGTGTACTGCCATTCTAAAGCCATATGTTTCCCTTGAGGGTTGCCAGTGGCTGGGTTTCCCCTTTTGAAAAGCCGTGTAAACACATGCAAAACCAGGCCTTTACATAATACAATGGGGCGTATCATTCATTAATGTGCAAATAGGTCACTCTCCACTTGCCCTCCCACTCGCTTCCTTTCCAGCTAGCTGCAAGCTTATGTAGCAAGAGCTTAAATGTAAGGCACCAATATTCCTGATTTAGCACAGCAGGGAAAAGACATGACTTTCAAAGGCAAGAGGGATGAGCAGAGCACACCGTGTTCTTTCCTCTCTCTAAGCTTCATCCCATTACATTAAGGAAAAACACAGCCTAAAGTCAACAACTCATGGGCAAGTAAAACAGGATCAACGGTCCAACATCACCCATTACCTGCAGGGAATTTTGAGAGTGATGTACGTCCACATGATTTACATGAACCCTGGCAAAGGCTCCATGCTGTCTGCAGCACGTTAGGCCTGAATTATGCACCGAGAAGTTCAAATTAATGCAGAGTGGATTTACATGCACCAAGCAGTGGTAGATTGCAGTGGGATATCAGACCAAAGTCAAGGATAGAGGAAAGCATGTGCCATGGGACAGTGTTAAGGGTAAAGAAAATGGGGGGTAGCTGCATTGTGGATTCTCAGCTATGACCTCACCTCATCACAGAACACAACTGGTCCTCAGACACATCAGAAAGGCAAGAAAAAAAAAAGACAGATGCAAAGGAGGAATAACAAAGAGGACAGAATTAGCACTTTGCATGTTCGAAGTGTTGTACAAACATTAGCTAATCAATCAACTAATTGCCTAATTAAAAGAGTGACCAGAAAAAGGAAACAGCAGAAGAAAAGCAGGAAGATGTGGAAAGAGCAGCAGAGTGCCGGGACATGGGAAGCAATACATGCTTCTATTCACCCAGGCCACATTATCCGGGGCAAACTTGTGCCAAATTGCCATGACAATAATTAGCCAGAGTTCTCTGACAGATCATTATGATAACATTAACAGGGCATTAGCAAGAATTACCCATTTTTCACACATTGATTAGGTGCCATTGCTGGTTCATTAGAGTATTGGCTTTTAATAGCCCCACTCCAACTAGCAGCAGCCCTTCCTTCCCTCCCCTGATCACTCAGCAGAGATCCAAACCTCTTTAACTCCAGCTGGGCAGCTGATCTGGTCCCGTGCTGAATCGCAAAAGCACACGGCCATATGCTGCATAGAGGGAGCACCTCATTAATCTGCCCAGGTTAGGGAGAGGAAAGCG
This sequence comes from Pachycephala philippinensis, assembly GCA_013397055.1. Lineage (NCBI taxonomy): Eukaryota > Metazoa > Chordata > Aves > Passeriformes > Pachycephala > Pachycephala philippinensis. The sequence goes on from VWZT01013184.1 coordinate 425,986, forward strand.
GTGGCTCTGCACCATAGGCAGTCGTTAATCTTCCTCCAGAATCTATACTGCTAATGGAGGCTGGCACAGGGAATAACCCACGCCCTGACCAGAATCATCATTCCCTGATACCAAAAGGGTCTCTTCCTCGCCTCTAGGTCCTCCTCAAGCCCCACACTGGGAGGGATGTTTCTGTGTCTGTCATTCCCAAGACCTTTCTGTCATACATGCTGATGACTCTCTTCCATCCCTGCTTCCCCAAACTGCTACTTCTCATCCCACATTTTGATCACTTCTACTGATAAGCAAGGATGTGTCACAGGGAAAGTGCTGCAAAACATGCTCCAGAGAAGCCACAGAGGAAGGTTAGGTCAAGAGCATTGTTTCTGCCGCAGAAGGCAGGTTCTGTGCTCTGTTTCTGGCAACAAGAACAAGACCTAACCAAAAAGAATAAAAAGAAAATAAAGGAGACATGACAGAGGAATCTGTCTCCTCCTCTTCCTCTTAGGTCACATCACCTGTCCACCTACATCCAAAATAACACTTCAGTTGAGTCATGCTTGGGAAGATATAGCAATCCTCTTAGTGCTATTACACAACTGATTAAGTCTCCCTAATCCATCCATATCCAGCATGGATACCCCACCTAGAGCTGGGGCACTCCTCCCACCCAGATCCACCACCTTCTTTCTGGGGCTACTCGTCAAAACAAGGCACGTTGCAGTGTGCAAGACGGGCTACTGAGATGACAAGAGCTAAAATTTCTGCAGGGATGGCTGGATTATAGGACAGCTGAGTGGGTGTATAAGTCACCAAGTCCAGCCTTGCAAAGCTGAGGACAAAGCTAGTATGCTTCAATGCCAAAAGAAATGGATGAGGTAAGGCACAGAGCAAAGAAGGCAGGAAAGTTCACTCATTTGACACTGAGAAAGCAAAGGAGAAAGTAAACACTTTAGAGAGTTAGAAAAGAAAGAGACGATACAGAGGAAGACCAGCCTCAGAAGGAGGTTGTGTTGATAGAAGTATCTGAAAAATATGTGTGGGAGATGAATGGGACAATGCAGTTTACAGAAAGGTAGAGAACTGGAGGGGATGTGAAAGCTGGATTCGAAACATCATGTTTAAGGTCATGAAGGCAAGGACAAGGAAATTCAAAGGGGATCTGACAGAGCAAAGCAAACAGAAAGGCAATGTGTTCTGCATGGCAGAGGAAAAGGGGCAGTTTTAGTATGCCACAGGAAGAGAGCTGGTGCTCAAGCAAGAGAGGCAGAAGAGGTTACAACAATCAGGACTCAGGAAGGCTAAGGCATGAACAATGGGTCTCAGTGTTGAGAGAGAGAAGAAGAGATGGATTTTCTATACCTGGTAGAGGAAGATACACATTGGGGAGAATACAAGGGAGAAAATAACTATCCTCAGTATTTCACGAGTACATGACTGGGAGGATTTTTTCATCATTTGGAGTGATAAAAAGACCGAAGTGAAGAGAATTCAAAGGAAAAGACAAGCAGCTTTTTAACACCATTCAGGCTGAGTTGTGAGCACTTGTTGATGGAGAACTGCAGAGACAGTGTGAGACGGGTCAGAGTACAGTATGTCTCGAAGTTGCTTTAGGTGGTTGAACCTGGATATGGCAGTGCGATCATCTACAAAGCAGACATCAAGGACAAAGCCCTTTGAGATCCAGCGTACTCATGAGGATGGGGTGCTGGCAGACAGAACACTGTGTGTGGTACAAAGTTGGAAGAAGAAAGCCGAGTAAGGGATTGTGCTACAAAAAAGGGAGCACCAGGAGCGTCCTGCCATTTTCTACAAAGAAGCTGATTGAGGCACTGCACTGCCCATAAAACACAGAGGGCACATTAAAGAGGGTTTGAGTTAGAACAAGAGAAGAGAAGAATCAAACAGCAGCTGACTACACAATCAGTTCAGAAGCAAAAGGAAGGGGCAAATCGATGCACTAGGTGCCTATTTAGTATCAAGCACAGTCCCATGGTTCATGTGAATCCAGGCTGGCAAACTCGGCGAGTCAGAAGACTGAGTCTGGGGGAAAGAAGCAGCATGCTGAACATGAGTAGTCCACAACTGGGGAGTCCTACATGTCTTAATGGGACAGCTAGACAGCTATGTGGCCTGAGTTTGTCACAGAGCCACTGAACAAGGGACTGCAAGTTGTCCCGAGGCCAAGGGTAAACCAGCCAGCTACTCTGTTTCTCTCCTCTGATGAATATTAATCAGGAATTCACCTGCTATTCATGAGAACCCTCTGGATACTGCTGGACTCCGGTGAACAAAAACACTGCCTTCATTTTTTCACATAGGATATGTCTGTGCTTGTGGAGTACAGCAGTGCAGTACCATTGCAATCCTTCTTCTCTGCTACTGCCACTTAGGCAAAATGTAGGCTGAAGGGATTGACATGCTAACTCCCAGCACCCCCTCATCATCCCTTGCAATGAGTTAACCCCTGAACAGTTAGTGGAGCAGGATCCAAGTGTCCCTCAGAAGTCCCCAAAGCGATATGGCAAGAAGGGCTCCTCAAGGAGGGCTGATGAATGCTGAGGCTCGTGTGCTGACAGGTCTGAGCAGTGCTGCTGAAGGCAAAGCAAGGCTGACAGCCAGTGCTTTTACCTTTCCCTGGCCTTTGAACTGAGCCAAATGGAGGCCACACAGGAGGACAAAGGACAGGAGGGCAGATGGGAGAGAGAGGGTAAGCACGGCGTAGGAGGAAAGAGCCTGACCATCCCTCCATCATAGCAGGTGGGAGTTTCAGGCAGTGCAGCAGACAGGCAGCGAGCTCTGCATTGAGTGTAAATTCACAGGAGGCAGGCAGGGCACCAGGGCTGCGATCCTGACCTTGGGCCAAGGCAATCTGCTTTTTAACTGGCGCAACTGTAACCCAGCCTGTGAACAGATGGTATGGAGAGGAAAATATACAGGATACAAACGTAGGCTTCACAGTATTTGCTCCAAACCCAGCCAACCTTCAGCAGGAAGGTGATTAAAGAGCAAAAAAGTAAGGAAAATCCTCTGTTCAGCATGACTGGTGAAGCTGGATGCCAAAGACCTGGTCCCAAAGGCCTCAATGGCTTGGCGTTCTTCAGCTGAAATTCAGAAGCCATGTCTCAGTCAGCCACTGTTTCTGAGGGATGACAAACAGGAGGGTTGTTTGCTATTCTGGCCAATCCTCAGTTCCTGTACTGCTATCCCGAAAACTTTCACGCACACTGTTTTTTCCTGTCCTAAGGCACTGTCAGGAGTCTTTTGCTGTAACAGGTCCCCACATAAAGACATCAAATAGCAGGGAAGCGACATGAACCCTTAGTGTGCACAACAAAATTTGCAAGGTACCAGCACACTCTAAGCAGACTTGAGAAATCCTGGGTTCAAATACTCAGAAATGTGCCAGAAAAGTTCAGACCTGGCACTGAATTTTGCTGTGAACTCGCTAGGGGGTGAATTCACACAAACCTTTTGGTTGCTGTCCTCTGCCTGGGTTAGTGGCATAAATCTGTGCTGTCCGGGGTCACTGCACCAGGTATCCCTGCTTACTGGCCTGGGTCATGGATCCACTGGTCATTAGATTGAGACAAAATTGCTGTAACTCAAACTGCTTCATGGGTTCATGGGTTTGGCTCAGATTTCAATCCTGGAATCCATAGTTTCGACAGTCTGAAATGTATTTCAGAAACAGATAATCAAGTAAAAAAAGATGTGTGTGAACTATTGCAGTCGCTGGTATTAAAACACTGACACTGGTATACATTTGGGGACCATTAGCAAGTACCAGAAGAAGTACTCAGCAGGAAATTTATAAAAAACACCTATTAAAACAGTTTGTACATCATCAGTACCCAGCAGCAGTGTGGTAAGTGAAGCCTTAACACCACAATTCTTTAAAACACTAAACATGCTTCTAACAAGTCTACCTGGTGTCCTTCCACATCCATTGCAGAGAGTCATCCTTGCTGAAATGCCCAAATGCTCCGCAAGCTCATGCTGACAGGCCACGGGCTCTTAAGTAAGGTATGATTTTTTTGTAGCTTTCTGAATTTCTGATGCATTCCATTACTTAGAAGAGGCTTGGTTTTCAATTATAACAATTCACTCCCTGCCCTCATCTCCAATTGTACCTCCACTAGAAGTAGCATCACTCAAAGTACAGAGATATGTTTGAAAGATAATACTTTGCTTTTCTGCTTTTCTTTTGTTACAGTGATCTTCACTAACATGCATGCCCATGAATGAGCCTTTCAGCAAAACAAAGAAATCCTGCTGCTGTCATATTACTGTGGGGGAAACTAAAGCAGGGAGAAAACATATGGCCATGTAACTGGGAACTTGGAGGACAGCAGTGATAGTTAACTGCTGGCCAGTGAGGATGTGGATGCCTCATCCCTGTAAATGTTCAGTGCCAGATTGGATGGGGCTTTGAGCAACCTGGTCTAGTGGAAGGTGTCCCCACCCATGGCAGGGGCATTGGAACTAGATGATCTTTAAGGTCCCCTCTGATCCAATTCAACTTATGATGACCCAATAAGTCCTCTGAACTCAGAAACTAATGCAAGCCCTGGCAGGAGCAAAAGCAGAGCTGTCTTTGCTCAGAGAGATCTGTCTCCATACTGTGCTCTAGACATGGCAGAGTGGGTGCTACCATCTCAGACTGCGAAACAAGCAGAATTTGCATCTTCCCTAAAGGAAAAATGCAAGGGGATATGAATGCTTAGGAACAATAATGACACAAGTGAGGGAAGGGATGTGGTATGCTTGAACATAATCCTGCCAGTGCTGCTCTCCTACCCTGCAGCACCCCCTCTCTCCCAGCCCTAAGTTTCCCAAGCCCAGCTCAGTCAAAACCACTTGTTGCTGACCTGTGGCTCCTGGACACGCCAATTGTGCATTGCCACCAGAAAGCTCTGCCAGCAGAAGCCTGGGCAGTGCTCTGACAGTGTTCCCTGAAATGACACTTCCAAAACAAATGTTTCAGCTTAATGGATGTTAGGTTGCTGTAATTTTAAGTCATTAAACTTGCAACTCTGACAAACACTCTCAGTCTGTTCTTTCTAATTACCAGGACCAAGCAGATTTAGACAGTGGAAATACAGCAGGCTCTCACATTTCTTTACTATAGCCTGACTTCTTGTTATTTTCCCTTTCCTCACTCCACTCTCGCCCTTGCTCTGCTTATTTATTGCACTAGTGGTGCTGTTATGCCTTGCAAATCCTTTTGCAGAGCAATATCCCCTCTCAGCCAGAGTTTTCACAGAGAAATTCTTCCCCCATTCCTCATTGTTTGCCTGCTCATTAGCTTTGCTAAGCCCTTTTGGCTGTGAATGTACAGCAGCATTTACACTGACTGACAGTGACCGAGCAAGAGGACACTGACATTACTGCCTCTCAACTTACTGCAATCTGCTGTTATCCAGTGGTCTGTCTGTCTTAATTCCCTCTGACTTTATTGCAGCCTTTTTTGGATTTGAGTCTCTCCTCCTTATCTGTATTTCCTTCCCCTCTTTTATTTTCTTCTCTCCATCCCTCACTGCTCTTGAACCTCATCCTCCAAACTCTCTGAAAACTCCCTGGAAGAAGCTGCTGTTTGACAATGGTCTCTACTGATGAGTTGATGGAAAAGCATATGCACTGGAAGATTGTTGGAGCAAAGACCATCACCCATCCTCCCTGCAGAGTGCCCACCTCCATGGGATCACATGAGAGCCCTCCCCAAAACACAGAAGTGGACAGACAACTGATATCAACACACTGAGTTATGTGTGATGACAAGCAACAACATGGCAACGTTCAGCACAGAACAGCCCCTGACAAGGAAAGATGTACTATTAACCATCAGGCTGTTCCGCTTTTCTGCCCCACTTACTCCTCATTCTCTCTCATTTCCAATATGCTTTTCATTTTAATATCTTTCTTCTCTTTTTCTTTTCTTCATCCTCTTTCTTCTCCTCTTGCTTTGTTCTCTTGCTCTTGGAATCTACCTTTCTTCCCCTTAGCCAAGCATACATTGAATATCAATGTCAAAAAATAAAATAAAGACCTCAAGGGTTATGAATTATCTGTCCTATTTTAATAATTAAAGATGAATACACAGGGCCAAGGCAGCTTAGGCATTTCTCTGAACAATCACATTATATCAGAAATGTCTTGCATTGCCCCTGGTGAAATACATCAAAGAAACTCCCACCCCTGTATATACAGCAGTTGTCCTAGTCCTGCCCTGAGACCATTTGGCAGCCAGTCAACCTGGGTTTGATTGGGGACTATATATTTAGTTTCAATGGGTAGGATTTGATGGGTTTTGATAATTTGCAACTTCCAGCTAAAGAAAAGCAGCTTATTATTAAATGCAAATAAAATGAAGTCCAGCTGTCTGGATGCAGATAGCAATTACAAAAATCCCATGAGGCCCTCTGGACATCTTAACTTGTCCAGAGAACAAGGTCTGAGAGACCAAAACTCGTGCTTCAGATGAGCTGCAGCCAGCAGTATCTCAAAAGAGTGATGCAGATGACTTCAGAAAGTACAGGCAAAAAAGAAGAGAGGACTGGGAGAACTAAGAGAGAGAGAGTAAGAAATGGCAAAAGGTTTGTAACTTTAAGAAAAGGCTCTCTAGTTTTTGAGAGCACCCCAACTTTATTTGACAGCAAGCAGCGTGCCCTGCTCCACAGAATGACTGGGTTAAATGAGAGAAGGAGGAGAGTGCAGGACTTGCTGCCTCCAGCTTCTCGAAATGTGAGTGTAACAGGAAGAAAAAGGAAGGAAAAGACTAATAATGAACTTTCAGTCCTTTAGGGAAGAGAGAGAAGTAGTGACTACATGCCCTGGGCTGGAACAGTGGTTGTTTCAGGAAAAGAAGAAATACAAAAGGAAGAAGAAATACTCCTTCTAACCCCTCAATTACACATGGACCAGCCAGAATCTATCTCTACCCACAGAGAGGGCCACAAGAGACCTTCACAATTCTGCTCTTTGGCTGGAGATAAGTGCCACGTGTCCCAGTGGTGCCACACAAGGTTGTATCAAATAACCTGACAGTAAGGGCTACAAGCTGGAACCTGTAGTGAAATGCACTGAGTCTAAAGCAAAGGAAGTGGTGTGCTCCTTTTTCCTAATCCCTGCCTCCAAAGAGGCATTCATTTGCCTCCTGCAAAACTCATGCTAACCCAGCAGCAGAGCCTGTGACACAGATGATAGGCCAGGCCTCATGGACTGCTTGGGAAAGCATGAGGGGATGCAAGTCATGCTCAGCTCCCCCCTTGCTACCTCTGTCTCCCTGACATTGGATCAGAAGCTATTTCACAGCCTCTGAACCTTTTTGCTACGTGACATGTAACAAGAAGAGGAATGGTTATGTTTCACTAGCATTGCCAGAGGTGAGAATACTTTGGATGTGAAATTCAGTTCACGCTGAGCAAGGGAGACTTTCATTTTGCCCTAACTCCAACAGCTTTGTTACCAAGCCCTGATGCTGGATTTGTGTTAGCTTTTCTTGTGTCATTATTTTTTAGAGGAGAAGCAGAAGATCAGGCATCTGACTTGTTTTCTTTAATTCATCCAAATATCTTAAATGTGTGCAATGGTCTGGGTCATTTCCTTCTCAGTCTAAACAAGCTTTATCCATTGTTTCCTTCTGATTACACAAACCAAAAGCAGGACTGAAACTGCCCTGATGTTCAAAGCCCCAAATCTCAACCTGCCTCACAAGCTGTTCCCTCAACTCCACGCAGAGGAGTTCAAGGAAACAAACCCTTGCGCCTTCTTCTGTTTTTCTGTCACCCTCAGCAGGAGACAGTCGAAAAGTAGGGCAGAGAGCAGTAGGACCCCAGGGCAGTGGGTGAGGTTGCCAGTGCCCAGCGCTTTCCCACTTTCCCACTGCCCAATCCTCCACCTGTGTGGCTGTGCTGGCTCTTGCCCCCCTCCTGGCAGACTCAGCTGTGACAGACTCCCGACAGCCACGTTTCCCACCCGCTGCACCTTCCGTCCAAGCAGGGCTGATGGGGGAATGGAGTGTTTGTGCATCCCTCTGGTTCAGCCCTCGCAGACCCCATCCCTAGGACTGATGAAGGGGGAAAAAAAAAAAGTTTTCATGGGGTGACATAGAACAAATGAATTTTTCTTCAATAAATCATTTTAGAGAGACTATTGACTTTAGGACCTTTGAATGCATCGACCCATTCATAAAAATCTCATCTTCTCTGGTACCTTGTACACTTTCCTTCCTTTCCCCTGTCACAACCACTACACTTCATTTTCTTTTCCTTTCTTTTGCTGTTTCTTTTCTCTCCTTTTTTTCCGTTTTGACCCCGTAATCCTATCTTGACCTTCTAATCCTCTCTGCAGTTCCCTCTTCTTCCCTGATCTCAGCTCCATATCATTCACAGGCTGCCACACTGACAGGAGAGAAAGAACAGCAGATATTTACTGAAGTATTACCATAAAGATTAAAGCTAGCAAATACCACGACTCGCTCCTTCCCTCCAGCCCTTGGCCTAATGAAAACACTCTGCACTCTTTCCCTTTTCTTGGAAACAAAATGACAAAGCCCTATAATCTCTAAGGTGAAAGAAAAAAGAAGGCCCAAAAGTGATTAAAAGAATAGAAAAGCTAGCAGAAAGGGAAATAGAAGTGGGAATAATATTATTTAGCACTTCTGTAGGACCTGACTGACGATATTATGTTGACCTGCAGCATCTTGCGCTTTCCATGTGCTCTCTCTTTCTGTCTGCATTCACCTCTTATCCCCAATGCTCGGAACATAAGCTCCCTGAAGGAGGATTCTCCTTTTTGTTCTCTGTGTGCTCAGGACCCAGCAAAAAGGGATTCAGACGCACAGCCCTGGCTCACACGGCCACAGCAGGAACAGGCAGAGCTCAAGGCACTTCACAAGAGATATTGCTATTGCCAACCCCAGGCTGCCAGGAGCACAACAAAAGCCCAGCAAGATGAGGTGACTCATGCATGGGTAGGGAAGGGGCACTACCCAGACGAAAACTTGGACAACCTGAGTTCTGCCTGTCCCTCAGCCTTGCTGAAGCCAGGACATCAACACAAGAGGATGAGGGGAGACCACCAGAGTGAGAGAGGGAAAGTAAATGAGGAAGTTGGATAAAAGAGAAGAGAGAAATTAAAAATGGATGAGAAAGAAGAGATTAAAAAAAAAAATCAAAAAAAAAAAAAGTAAAGCCAAAGAAATTTGAGGATGAAAGGAAAAAATAAAAAGAAAGAGAAGCAAAAAGTAGAAAAGAAAGAGCTGAGCTACATAAGGCCAGAGAATGAGGAAGAAATTCTCCAGAACATGGAAACAGACTGCTTGGAGCAGGAGGAGGGAATGATTTTTGTGATAGCAGGAATGTCCTCTTTGAGGCTCAGCCTTTTCAAAATATAACTGGAACACTGTGGCACTATAAACCAGGTAACTATGTCCAGGCAGGACAGACATATGCATGAAGATCAGACCTCTCCTTCACTCTGAGATGTTCATCTTCCACTTGTTCCCCATCCATCCAGACTCGTGTGCAGAGACAAGGGGTACCATGCTCTGGTACCAAGAGGTATCATGCAATAAACCCTGCACAGGATTCATTGGCAGAACAAATGCACCTGAGTCCTGCTATGCACAGAGCTTTATTATACAGGTAAAATTACAAGGACTGCACAGAAGATAAACCTGCACACAAGCTCAGCTCTGACCAACTCACAGCAACTGGTCCTGACCAGTTTGGAAAAAGCCTTTTCTGTGCAACAACGAAGAAGCAAACCCCACTTAAAAAACCAACCAACCAACAACAAACAAAACCAAAATCCCAAACCCAACCTGCCTATCTTTTCCATAGATCTAGCCAATTGCATCAATTAGAAAGAGGAGCTTGACATAATTTTAACTTTGTCTTTCTTCACATGTAAAGTTCACAATTGTGTTATTGCTACTGGACTCCTCTGTCCAAAGAAAGGGGCTATTTATTCATTGCAGATAAAGCTGATGAGTAAACAGGTGCATGTCACCCTCTCACTATGCAGTGAGAATCATACACTTGCCCAGACTGCTTCCATCAAAGGATCCCAAAGCACTTGATGAATAGTCCATTAAAGCCTGGCAGCACCTTTGGGAGATGGAGAGGGAACAATGAACGATCACTTCAGTCATCACAGAAGGGTATCTCCCTTCAGACATGAAAAGCAGAGCTTGTTAGCAGTGCACAGATGCACCATAAGACAGTTTAAGGAAACAAAGATACCTCTTGCAGTTAAAACTACAGAGGCAATTAAGTAGCTAACCTAAAGTGAAATTTGGCCAGAAGACAATAAAGCGACTCTGCTTTTACCAAGCATTACTTAACACCTCTCGTTAACAGAGGTCAAAACACTTTTAGAAGGTGATACGTATTTTTATCCCTATCATATAGTATATAAGGAAAAAGAAAACAAGGAAGGGGAAATGGTGTGCCGAAGGCCACACACAGTAAGAAGCAGAGTAGAGAATAAATTGTGGGTTTTCCAGGCTTGCTATCCTATCTGGTATGCCATCTCCCACATTATCTCTGTGCTCACTGCATCTGGACACATCTGCATTTCAAACTTTTTACTGATGAGGTGAGACTATGCATCCAGCTAGCCAATAACCATTCCAGGTTACGAGTCCACAGATCAAGCTTTCAGTGTGTTCTCACAGCAAACTGCAGACTGCCCCAGCAAGCATCACCTTCCTCTGTGTCATAAGGCAGAGAACACACTTAACAAACGGCTATGACCACCACACCAGCCCTTCCACCTGCAAACATCTTGGCTGAAGACTACTGTAAAGAGCAGAACCTGACCCAAGCACTGCTCAGGCTTTGCTCTGCAGGATGCTCCAACACAAAGTGCTGTGGTGTTCAGAAGGAGCAGCACAAACCAGCTTCCTTAGCTTATAATGCTTTGCTTTCTGGGAACAGTGTGGGAGCACTGCTAGGAAGACCTGTCATCCTCCTAGGGATGCATTGTTTTCCCAGGGATGAGGAGGATCCCAACTAGTTTTGTGTTTCAATGGCAGTGGCACAGAGGAAATCCTGCTACAGAAGTCTCTTTTGGACGAAGCTGGAGTGAATTTGGGAGTCATCAAAATTTGTTGGCCCATTATGTCCATGCCAGATAGTCAGATAAAAAAGGACTGCCTGACAGAGCTGCACTTTGTGTCAGACAGACTTGGCTGGGCAGGCTCCAAGGTGCTTCTCCTCCCTACTGTTTAATTACTGTGAACAGAGGTTTTAACAGAGAGAGATGCTATTTGAGACAAGGCTGGTTAGAGAGATAGCCAGGTCCTTGGAGTTAGTAATTAATTACTAGGCATTCTCAGTCTTACGACATTAACTGCTTACCCTTTTAAATAGTAGTAAATTGGAGATACGTGTCTAATTAGAGTTGTAAAATGCTTTAGAGGATTGAACAGAGAGAGAGAACTTACAGAGATGGAGTGGGAGGCAAAGTGCTCTCTGGGAGGAGAGGAGATGTGGGAAGGAGATGATATGAAAGGCTGTTTTCGTTTGTAATGTACCAAAGTCCTGGTTATCTGAAGGGACTTCCAGCTCTGCCAGGCTCCACAGGGGCATGCTCCCAGAAGAGGGGAAGCAGATAAGAGTACTGGATGTGCACAGGGTTGATTTTTTTCCTAGAAGGTCACAGACAGACCTTGAACTCTGCCATTACTATCAAGTTAGCAGTTACTGTATTTCACATCCTAAGAGCAGTCATATCCCCATCCACTCCAAAGATTTCAGGAAGTATATACCAGTAGGCTGTACTAAACACACACTAGGTTGGCATTACTTTTAGGAGATCAAAAACTCTAGGGGCTTTTACTAAAGAGACAGGTCTGGATTTACTGTTCTTCAGAAACACACACTTAGAATACTAACTTCCTCCCCCGCCCCTTAATTTAAATAAGGGAAAAATAATAGAAAATAAGGTATTCACTGCTGGATTTCTGTTGAGGATCATGTGATCTCAGTCTCTGCTACCAGCAACTTATTAGAGTGTATTTCAGGTCAAAACCGCACCAAGCAGTTGCCCTGTATTTTGTGCAAATGCTTTTCACTTGCACATTTGTACTCTCCAGCGGGCTCTCCTGGGAACTGAGGTCAGCCACATGGTTTAAGAAGTTTGTTACAAAGCAGAAGGATTTCTTGTTTCATAGGAAATAACATAGCTCAAATAAAGTACAACTGAAATAACCATAATAGTCTAGTATGCAGTCAAGTAACAGGCAGGTCCAAAAGAGTTTGCTCTAAGGCAGCACGTATTAAACATTCCTCCTTTACCAGCTCTGATTTTTAAAGCTACATCCCCATTCACCAGCATCCATGCCCATTTCTTCCCACCTGAGTATTTTTCCCTCTACTTCCTCACCTGTAAAAAATAATCTAATGACATTTGAAAGGTGCTGAAGAGAGTTTTATTCCAACGGTGTGCAGAGTGGCAGAGTTCTGGGGATGTCTCGTGCTTTGGTGCAGCAGGGGGACTGGTTTCACAATGGCTTTGGGTTGCCTTTACTCAAAGATATTACTTAGTATCTTGTGTCTTCATGGGACTAAATATTGGAGACAGCAGGTTTCTTGGGCAGAATCTTTTGTATGATAAGATTATAAACAAAAAGATGAGTTATAATCAAAGCTTGACACTTTTCAAAGGCATTGAGTGCCATGACTTTGTCTGAATGTCTGAATTTCTATTAGTTTAATTACAATCTGCCTTCCTAAACTGTCCCTGCAGTTCAAACTGGATGCTTTCTTCTTTTCCTGTCTTCAACCTGCTGTCATTTGCTGTTTTAATACTTACAGGGTTCCACCTCAGAAGTGACTGTGCTTGACTGATGAGCAGAGCACAGCAACCTCTCCACAGGAGCATTCTTACACCATTACCAGAGGTGACACCTCACCTCAAAGATTCCAGGGAAGACAATAAGACTGCTTAAAGAAACAGTTAATTTTAAGGAAAAAAAAGGAGAGCTCCACAAAACAAGAGCTCAAATGAGCAGTGCATTGACTCAGTTTACAAACAAGTTAGAAAAAGGCATTCTGCTGGGCTATATCCTGTCTTAAGCAGCAGCACTGACCAAGCACATGATGTCAGATGATGCACATTCTGGAAGGAATTATCTGAGTTACCTTGTTGGCTTCTAAATTAACTACAGTAATTCAGAAATTAAGATTAATGCATGGCAAACTCATAAAAATCCTCTGTTCAGAATGGACAAGAACCCAAGCATAATGATAGGATGCACGGAGACAAAGAGAAAAAACGAGGCTAAGTGCAGAACTGTGTTGCAATGCAATGTCCCATATCAGGTCATCCTATCTGCAAAAGATGCAACAGAAATAAAAATGGTTCAGGGACAGGTGACAGCAATGAGTTAGAGACCTCACAAAATATGCGTAAGAAGGGAGATTGAAAGCACTGGGGCTTTTTGCTTCAAAGAGGAATCAAATCAGGCTGGATAGTGTAGGATTTATAAAATAATGAAGAATACAGCAAAGGCAAACACACTGATAAAGGTAGGGAGTATCCCATACAACAAACACTACCCATGTAAGGCTGGACAGGATTTGCTGCTTTCCTACTAAGTGCAATAATGTGTGTAATTCACAGCCACAAGGTAACGCACAGGCCTAACACTATCCCTAAAAGCAGCACATTACAGTTTTGTGAACTGCAAGGATATCAATGGTCACTTTATATATGATGGGCAAATCCCTGCTCCTGACCCTTCCCCCCAACACCAATGGTATCAATCCTCTTGCTTCAGACTACAAGCAGGAAACAATCTGTCCAGGACACAGAAATTTCTCCTGTCAGCAAGTTGTTTCTATGATTCTGCATATTTGCCCACTTAGGAGGTTTTTGTATTTTCTTATATAATGCAAATTTAAAAATGCAAGATACTGATGTAAAAGGGTTCTGCTATCATCTGCTGTTCCTTAATTTCTTCTGTTTGGGAGGAAATTCATATATGCTAAACAAGAGTCTGTTTGAAAGGCACTTTTGCTTAAGGACTTTTAAGTGTTCAAGTGAGAGAGGAAAACGATCATCCTACGTTTTAATGAGTTCATGGAGGACCTGAAAAGAAACTTCCCTTTCAGATGGCTTGTATCCCAGCAGCTGAAAATTCCCCCCTGTATCATGTCACCCCCAGTGACTCCGTGATCTCCACAAAATGCTGCATCTGGCGTTCCCTGACCAATCAAGGACTGCACTTTCTCAGTAAACTTCTAGGGAACAGACAGCTTGTTTCAATAGATTTATAGTCTCAGCCCCTGAAAGGACCTGCCACCTACGTAGTTCCAAGATTTACAGGCCTGTCATTTCCTATGACCCCATCTAGATCTTCCCAGCAGAGCTGTGTGAGCTGTTACACACTTTGTAACCACCTTTTTAGATATCCTGCTTTATTCCTTTAAAANGCACATCAAAACCCAACAAAACACTTTGCACTGCTATCTGTAGGTGTCTCCTCTCAATTTCCTCGCTTCCTTTACAGAAATGCGTAAAGGTAGGTTCGTCCTTTACTAAGATGCTCATTCTCTGGACCAGAATGTCCATTTCACTGAGGAGAACACTCAGATGCAAACACCAGTCATAGATTTCCTTGGGAAGGCAAAAGAAGTAGAGCGTTCCCTCCCACAGCTTCATTTCCACCAAATTGGAACTGCCAAGCTCTGGCCTTTCTGACCACAACTGAGGAAAGATGATCTCCTGCTTTTGCATTACATTAGAAGACATTTGTGTGATATCCTAGTCTAGCAGCCAGTCAGGTAGTTCTGAACACGACCTATAAACTGGGGTTCCAGCCAGCAAAGATTTTGGTCTTCTGTGTCTGGCCACCAATTTGCTGAGAGAAATCTCCTTTTTGAGCCTCAGTTTCCCACATTGCAAAATGGGGACAAGTAGTGGCTTGTCTCAAAAAGGAAATCAATTAAAGTACTTTGAGATTCAGAAATGGCAGGGGCTACTGAGCTAAATGATCTCAAAAGTAATCATGTGCCCTGGCACAGGTCTGACAACAACTTTTCTATGCATGTTTTTAATAGAGGTTAACGTTTTCATTTTCTCTGAGCATATTTTAGTCTCTATCACATAAAAGCAAGGTCTGTGTAAGGCACCAACAAGCAGAATGCACAATCATTAATTTCTGCAAAGCAGCCTTGGTGTCTGTGAAAACACTCCAGGTAACTCAATAAATTAGAATAATAAACACAAAGGAAACCAGAGAACAAGCAAGGACAGGGCAGAAATCACAAACAGAGGCCGACAGCATAATATACGGTGCAACAGCAGTCCAAGCTGGGCCTCCACGAGGCACTGGGGAGCCTCTGGGAGGCACACGTGAGGTGGAGGATATCCAAGTCTTGGTACTGTTCCTTGTTACTCCCTGAATCTCGTACGAGTAATTTTAATTTAAACATCGGTGTGCACAGGCCGCCGGGGCCTCTCCCCACAATGCCCGCGGGGCGATCTCCAGCTGGCAGCGCAGCACAGCCCCTGCAGCCACAAACCCCAGCGAAGGAGCTTTTGCTGATGCAAACACGAGCCTCAGCAGCAGCAAGCAGCGCCCAAGGCTGAAGTGGTGCTGCAGCAGGGGATGTCCGGCTGCTGCCAGGAGGACAGAGCCTGGTGTCAGCTGGGGAGATGGAAAGGGCTGCAGCTGCCCAGAGGTGCTCTGCAATACTCTCTGCCTGAGGGCAGGGAGCAGAGGAGAGGGAGGATGAACAACTGTGCTTCTAAACAGGTTACTTTCGGCTCCTTATGCAATCTGCACTCCTACAGAAGCAAATCAACCCCTGAGGGGAGCAGAGGGAATCTTTAGTGCTGGAAAAGCATATTACTTTCTTGCAGGAATGTTTTCTTGCTCTTAGCCCTTTCTGGTGTTGTGGTACAGGCAGTAGCCCCAAAGTTCTCCTGAACTGGTGCTCCCCACACCAACTCTGCCCCTGAACCCCTATATCCCTTATGTTCCTCCAGACCTATTTCTTTCCTCAACACATCAGGTTTATGCATCTTAAGTTCTCATTTCTGCAGCTACTCCTATTTCAGTCCCAAGTCTCCTCTGAACAGAAAGTGCCTTTCACATAAAAATGACGAGGACAGGCAGAAAGAATTAGATTGTGAGGAAAGATTCAGCAAACTTGTTCCATTTTCCTCCTGGATCAAGCCCTGAACCCACAGGAAGCCTCCAGAGGTACTCTCTGCCGCAAACGTTCTGTGACATTTAAGAGACCTCCCAGTGAGTCCTGGGAGCAGAGCGATGGACTTCTAGGGGAAAGTTTTGTCTTTGCCACGCAAGGAACTGATGCTATTTATAACAATTCCTGCTGTCCCCAACTGGGCATGAAGACAATCAGCATCTGTCCACACCCTCGGGGGAACTGCAGAACCAGAGATGTTGTAGATGTATCTGTGCAGTGCCTGCTGCTCCAGCATGGAAACGGCAGGGTGGGCAGAGAGGAGCTGTGGAGGCTCAGCCAGGGCTGGGGAGATGAGGGGCTGGGGAAGGGGGNGCGAGTGCCTGTTACTTGAGATCATACAGATGGTTTCTCTTTAGCTGTGGTTTTGAAAAACCCCCTGCCTACTCTGCTGGAGGCCCTTTCCTGCCAGAGCCAAACCTGGAGCTCCCAGACATCGGAGGAGAGCTCAAAGGTCTCTGAAAACAGAGAGTGCATTATGCTGGGGAGCTGGGAACTGGAACTCTATACAGGTAGTCTTGCATGCTTTGTCTGCTTGTTCCGACAGGGCAAAGCCCAGGAGCAGCACTCTGACCTGGTCCTCCTGCCTGGCAACTGGTTCCCCCACAGCCTGCCTCCATCACCCCCTCTATCTGCCAGCAGCCCCCCTTCCTCCCACCCTGTCCTGCACAGCAATCTGCTGACTGTAATTTCTCCGGCTTGAAGAGGGGCCCTGCCTGTTTCCCCCCATTCCTGCTGCTCACACAGAAGTCTCCTCTCCCTTACTTTCCTCTCTGACACATCCAGATTCCCTTCAAGGAAAAACCCCCATGTTGTAAGGCCTTTCTGGGGCATGGGTCTCCTGTTCCTCTCCCCTACGCCAGCAGCAGCACACACATTTGTTTCCTTGCTCCATTAAGCCAGTAAATGAGGCTGGCTCAGCTCAGCACCGTGAACCGCTGCTCTGAGCCCAGGATGTGTCTCAGCACAAGAAACACCGATGAGCACACAGGAGCGAAGGAGGGATTTGTGAGTTTGGCACCACGCTGTTCTGCCCCCTGACACTGAGGAGAGCAGCTTCTGGAGACCAAATCACACAAGCTAATGTAGCCTGCAAATGTTTTGGGGGTTGGCCAGGTGACCATGCTGCCTTCTTTGAGGCCATCCATCCTGCTCCAGGAGAGGATAAATCAATGCAAGGCAACATCTGCCAAGATATTGACTTTGGCTCTGCTCACGGACTGCCTACACTTCAGAGATGGGTAATATTCAGCTTGATTATCTCTCACCGCCAAGAGGAAGTTTCTCTCTATGCTTAAAATCACTGGGATGAGCCAAGGAGGAATCGATCTGTGGGAGAGAAATGCTGACAAGAAAACACGAGTCAGAGACAGGATGAGAGTGGACGATGGGTGAGCAATGGAGACAGCCTCTGGCAGCTTGCCTGGCCAGGTTAGCAACAGCCTGGGTCACTACAGCCAGAGAAAGATTAACACCAAGCACATTACTCCAAACTTTACAGCAGGCCCTTTTATGCTCTTCCCCTCCTTCCCTGAATAGCTTTTCTGCTCTTAAATTGCTCCTCAACCTCTTAAAACATCCTTTCTCTGCTCTGGGGTTTTCTCGTTGCTTCACGTGCACCAGTTCACTGCTGAAGGAATGACACTCAGTAGTTGCAAGGCTTGCCACCTGCTCCACTTCGGGCCTTATGTCACATGCCACCTCCCCAGTGGTGAAAAGCCCCAGGAGTACTCATTAATTGCACCACATCCCCCCCTCAGGTAGACCCTAATCCTCATGGGCTCATATACAAATGCACAAAGTGATTTCACACCGATAAAAGGTGACATTTCATTAAGAGAACATGCTGACAAAGCCTCATGAGGGGAGCATTCAGCAACATCATCAAACTTTCCCAGGATAAAACACTTAGCCTTCAACTTGTTTTTCCGTACCGCACTTATGGTAAAACATCGTGTAGGTCCTGTGGCCCTCCAAGGGCAGCAGATGAGAAAAAAGAAAATCAGTTTTAGGGATAGTCTTGACTGATTCCTACTTCTGTTTGCCACATAGGTTAAGTGTCACATGCTTGGACTGGAGTGGCACTGATTACAGCCTCCTTGGAGCACATCACGCTCCTGGGATGGAAGGGAGAAGGTCAGCCATAGCAAAAGAAATGGGTAAGGACCCCCCTAGCCAGGCTCACTTGGTGTCTTGCCTGAACCTTCCCTGAACCTTTCAGCTGCATTTCTGCCTAAGCTCCTGCTGTTCTCTGAGCCTGGAGGCAGCACAGAATCAAGCAGCAGAGGTAGAAGAGACCCAAAGGAACCATCTAGTCTGTTCTGCTCTGTGAAAGATGGATCAGTTCTACTTCGTCATTTGTGGCATCTGTCACTCCTCGTACATGTCTAGTCTGTCCTTAAAGCCCTCCAGTGATGGAGTTACACAGCCTCCCAAGGCAATTTGATTCAATGTTTTGCTATCTTTACTGTTGCAGAGCGAACTGACATTAAACCTGTCTCTCTCGCTACAGACTTAAACTACTCCTCCCCATCTTCTGCAGAAGACATAATTCCTTCCTTTTGTATCCTATGTACCTGCACACTATTACACATATCTCCTGCCTAGTCCTCTCTTCTTTAGTCCTAGCAGCCCCATTTCCATCCATCTCTCCCCATGAGTATGCTGTCTAGACTTCTGATCATTCCCACTTCCCTCTTCTGGAGTACATCCAACTGGACGACATCTCCTTAGAAGCGTAAAGCACTCCAAGGAGACACAGGACCCTACTGCAGAATATGCAGTGAACACCAAGCAGCCAGCACTACCACTGAGGCAGGGACACAGCTACAGCAGAACACAAGGATGCTGTAAAATCTCATGCATGCCCTCCCTTCTCTCTTCTCTGGGAGCTGGATGCTGCTCCCACTTTGAGCTTCGTGTGGGGGGAAAAAAAAGGCATTTAAAAGGCTAACTACTCTGACCATGTCCCAAGTCCTTGACCCACCTGGCCTGCATTTAAGCACTACTCCCCAGGTCAGGCAAGAACAAAGCTGCACGTGTTCCTCCACCTTGGGACACACTTTTCAAATTGATAGACCTGCATGCCTCTGACTCACTGCCAGTACTGGAGACCAGCCAGGAGAATAGGAAGGAAAGAAATGCCACTCTAAAGGCCAATGAATACGCATGAAGCATGTTACGCAAGAACCCCCGTGGACCCCCTTACCCAGGTAAAAGTCCTACAGATGGCCCATCCCTAACCACAGTTGATGCAGTGGGGAGGATGTGTGGGTGGACAGATAATTTGATATTTAACTGAAAAAACTAAAATGGGTTTAATGCAGTGCTGGGAAGACAGATTGCCTGCAGCACCTTCTGCTCCTGATTATGGATGCCAATCTCAGGTTTCCCTTAAGTGTAAAAGCAGCCAGGGTGTGTGGGTTTTCACCAAAGCTTCAGAGACCCAGCCCTACAAAAAGGAAGTGCCACATGAGGTTAATAAAGGGTGACCAGCACCGAGGAACATCCCTGTTACAGCACCAGCAGCTGGCTTTAGTTTTCTGTAGCATCTTAGGGTTTCATGCCAGACATGGGTTGGGGGGCAGGGGGGCAAATGTGAGGCTGTCTCCAAAGCTTCTACAGCTTCTCCTGCAATGGACAAATCTGGCTGAAATGATCGTAACTCACCAGCTAAAGTCCTGATGCTTCAAGGTCAGAGAGGTCTGGCAATTTGAACACCGAGAACTTTCCCTAACATTGCACCACCATTGTTGTTTAAATGCATCTGCCTTTGCCACTTGCACAAGAAAATCTCAGGTCTGCATCCCAGCACTGATGTGTCACCCCACGTAAGTGTCATGCAAGAGTGTCAAGCTTCCCACCCAAGAAAGAGCTACAAAAGAGGGAGAAAAAGCCCCCAGCTGCCTCTTTCCACGTTCCAGAAGTAGAATCACAGCACACCAAGAATACACTGCAGTGTGTTCCTCTGCTGACAGCAGCAAGGTGGCTTTCACACCAGCCTGCAGCCTCAGCTCTTGCCTGTCAATCACCTCATAAATGAATGGGATCTCCTACCACTCCGTTTCCAGCTTGGACCTCAATTGGAAGCAGGAGAAGCAGATCACTGGGATGCAAAAGGCATCCAACTACATTCCTGCTAGGAAGAGCTTTACTGGTGACACAGCCCCACTTGTTACTAGCCCTCCTACACACCCCCTTTCTATGAGCTCACAGAACATATATGCACCAGGCATTCTGTGTAGGAAGAGAAAATAAATACACTGTACGGCCAGTCTGAAGAGCTGGAGACAGGGGACAGAGCCTGCCTGAGAAGTATCAGGGGGTTGTGGAAGGACCACCCCTATTTAACCAGCATGCCAAAGGCTAAAGGGGCAGCAGATGTGAAAAGGGGGGAGGGCAGGCTGCAGCAGCCCCTCTCCATCTTCTTCCACCAGCTGAAAACCTACCCTGTCCTTTGACTTGAGGGGATTGCTAATAAACCTGCCTGCACTGAAGGGACAAACATGGCCCACTAAATCACAGCCCACACATGTCTCTGCTCATACAAGGCGCAGGGCTCCAATGCCCCTTCCCCTGTGAAGCCTCAGCTGGTGCAAGCTCCCTGCTCTATTGCTGCAGGGATGGAGACTACAGATCATGTTACATCATATTTGGCAGAGAGGGGACAATCATTTTTCAGGGAGTAATCACTCCTGGAATCTCACTTTTCTCCAAGCTCAGAGGACACCCTGGAACAGACAGGGTTTCCTAGCATCCCTGTGTTACCTGCAGCACTCAATACTTTCTACCTTGCAGTGGTAATGTTGCCTCCCCTCTCAAGCATTTTCCAATTCCAGCATACTTATTTGTGCCTGGTCCTCTCTGTCACATGCTTTCCTTTCTATTCTCTGACAAGATGAGCATTGGACCTGACCATGGACAAATTCCTGCTGACTCCAGTTGGGAATCTGGGCTGGTGGTGGGAATGAAACTTACTACAAAGGAGCTGGTGTGAAGGAGTCAGCTAGGCTTTGTCACTGTGGTTCCTCTCCTCCAAAGGAAACGGAAGAGATAATGATGTTGGAACATTTTAACCTTTCTTTTTCTGAGCTTGATAGGCTTGGCCTGAGGCACCTTTCCGAGCAAAAACAGGCTGCTGCAAGATTGATTGGTTGGGTGCAGAGTTTAAAGGTAATTTTCTTTTGTCACATGCACATAAATTATTGTGCCTCAAGCTGTGATCAGCTCTACATCTCACTTGTTCAACTGCTTTTATGCCTGGGCTCCTATGAGGGGTTGCAAGAACCACGTCCAGTGCTCCCTAAGCAGCATCCAACATAAATATATATCAAGAGCACCACAGGCGTACACACAAAGTTAGTGTCTTGGTTTAAGGTGAGAAAAGGGCACATGCCTGCAAATCTGTACAGACAGGGCTTCCAGCTGCAGAAGTTGCAGCTAGAGCCTTGTTTTGCTCATCTATGGACCTCTTTAAAATGTTCTGTCCATGAATGCCAGGGCAAGGAAAACTCATCCACTCAGATTATTCACAAGGGGGAGAGAAACGAAGATGCACATGCAAACACACAAAGGAAGCACAGCTGCAGCCAAAGTGAATTCATTTTTAACATTCATGAAAATATTCACAGAAGACTTCAGTGCTATTTGCCTAAATTTTGCTGTTTGGAGTAAACACTTGAGCCAGCGCAGGCTGTATGTTCTAGGCGTAGTACTGCATTGGGGATTAGGAGTGGCTCCTGGATCCAAGTCACGGATTCACACCACGTCCCCAAGTACATGTGACTCCCTCACTTTAAGGCACAGACTCGCAATCTGCCACCACATAGCTCCTGACTTTTGATCCAGGACTTTGCAAGTACCCACAGCCACCGCATTCCCCATCCATCGCAACCTTATGCAACAAAGGCATGTGCGCTCTGCCAAACTGAAACACAAAAGCAGTGCCAAACAATGACAACTCTGGCGTGCCCCTGGCCTGAGGGAGCAGACCCCTTTCCCCACCTCTACTCCCCCATCACTCTTCTCAACGAAACCCCTTCACTGGTTTCTTTCCCTGTGCATTCCAAGCAGTTCACACAAGGGAAAATTCTACAGCACACAAGGGAGACTCAGCTGAAGCCCTGAAGACAAGAGCTGTGTGCGTTGTCTCTTCCTCCTTCATAAATACAGCTGAGACGATGACTGGATAATTGGCTAAGTGCCTGTCAGCTTAATAACAGAGAGAGAGAGCAAGAGAGAGGGAAAAGGAGAGATTTGTATTTACTATTCAAAGTCATGGATGCTGCCTGCCAGTGGATTTCAACATGGGTTTTGTTCAAAAAGTAAGGCGTGAAAGGTGACTGGATGTGCAGCTCCGAGTCATGGTCTCGTGGGAGGGTGGACAACCAGCTTGGGATGGAGGGAGTGAGGAAGCAGAGCACTGAGGTAGCTGCCACACAGGCACTGTTGTGTTCCTGGTTAAAGTATCTGTGGTTTCCTACACTGGAAAAGCATCACTGCCACCACCCTGGTAGGGCACTCTTCTCACTGATACACTAAGTCATACCACGTTAGGGACAGTGACAGTGGTGCATCTCCAACATGGTCACCCTGCTGACCCTGAGAGGAGAGGATGCAGTGGCACCCTGAGTGGCAGCTGCACAGTGGTGTGACCATTCCCACTGTTTTGCAAACACACAGCACAGAGGTTGGTGCTTGGGAGCTGGAGGCCTCTTGGCCTTTCCCTTTCCCTCATAAATCTGGTGCACTTCTAGGAACCCATCTAAGGAGAGTACCTGTGATGAGAAACCATTCAGACATGTCTGGGTTCTTAAAGGAGAGTGGGAGGGTTTGCAGGAGAGAAGCCTCCCTGCTCTTCAGAAGTTTTCACTGCTTCCCTCCGCCACTGAAATGCAAACTTCAGTGGTGAGAGTGGTTCAGGTTGCTACTGGAAAGGGACAGTATTGGCCAGATCTACAGTGGTGGTAATCACTGAGCCTCAGAAGAGGAAGATGTTATATTCTGTTCACTTGCTGCTTTTTTTCCTTAACAGCTGTAGCAACTGAAACACACTGAAACAAAAGGACTCTTCCAGCATTACTGAGGATTACTGAGGTCCAGGAGTTGGAAACAGACATAGAGACCTCCAAGAAAGCAGCCCCTTATCTGGTCCATCTGGCAGTGCTGCCTCTCAGTTGCAAGTGTGGCAACTTTACACAGTATATGAACATTTGTCCAACTACACACAAGAAAACACTTTACATTTTTAAGTGGGAGCAAATGTAGGGAAACACACCCTTGCACACAGGCACACACAAGCACACACCTCCCAAATCTCATACAGATGTGCTATTGCAAAATATCTGCTGAACGCCAGCCCAGTGTGAGTGGGCTCATTTCCATCAAGTTAGCTGGGACCAAGGAAGCCCAACCCCAGTGAAATCAATAGAGCTGCGGCAGCGCTATTTCTCCTCTCTTTGCATGGGGCCGAGCACAGTGGGAGCACTCTGGGATCACAGCTGGCCTCTCCCACACAACCAAGTCGCTTCTAATAAAAACCTGCAGAAATATACGAGCACAGAGGAGACTGGCAGTTCGGATTATTTTGAAATAGCTGTTTTCTAGGCAGAGGTGAAACTCATCATTATTAGTTCCCATTACTTACCATAAAACCAGGCACGTTAGATGTGCTCAAAGCCTGAAGCAAATGCTTTGGTGTCAGATTCAGCTGAAAATCACATTCGTTTTTTCTTCAGCAAGAGAACAGTAAAAGAAAACTCAGTAAATTCCTGACTTCACCTCTGTGCCCTCCATTGCACTTACTCCAGCAGAGCACAAGTTCACACAAACCAGAGTGAATTTTGATGGACAACAAAACTAGGTGACTTCAATGAAAATGGGTATATTCAGCCTCACAATGAGCCTGTTGAAGCCCTGCTGCTGCATCAGCAGCAAGCTGCGGCCCCGCAGATCTGTCAGAATCAGACAGCTGTGGGTCTGGATATAAAGGGCAGGTATGTGTAACATATATTTTGAAAACTTATAGTTACGAGATGGCAAATTCCAGTAACTATGAGCTATTTTAAGAATAGGTCTTTCCTCATGACCTGCTGGGGAGGGGAGTGGAAGAGGTACTGACTCTGAGCCACTTCAGGTAACACGTACTACTATATAAATTTTAATGTCAACTAAGTAGGAAAACATATGGTACTTAGTTGCAAACTGAAGTGTGTGTGCAGACTCAGGGGAGGAGGTTAAAGCCATACAGTTCAATACTGTCTCTCCATCTTTCTGAATGCAAAATATACGTACAGTGTTATTAAACATACATAATTTCACCAAAGAAAGCCTTTCCTTTTCTAATTTCCATTCCACTTTTCCTTGTGATGGGTTAGTCCCACCTTGGAGAAAGCACATTCTCACAAAGGGCCCCCTTACTGCTGGGCACACCATATAAAAATAATGCGTGTGTATACGGAGAGATAATGATTGCCAGCCTTTGATCACACACATATCGCAACTTCCTTTATCATATGTATGCACACACACTCACATATCTATGGATGCATGTGTGCCGTCATATAATGGCACCATCTGCAGCCAGAGCTGCAAGTTTTGCAACATCATCTGTTACTACATTTATACATTTTTATCTTTCATTTGAAGGAAAGAATCAGCAGAGTTTGCACAGATCCTGACTTACCCTGTCTCGACACGCGGATGCTAGAATTGATAATGAGGGCTTTCTACAGACTGGAGAGAGAGAAAAGCACTTGGGACTTGTAGTCAACACCAGCATGGATGAGGACGTACTAGGGAATCCTCCTTTGTCACATTGGCTGGGTTGCTGTGTGGCTGAGACAAAAGGCAACCCAAGCTAATGGATAGGATAGGTCACAGGGCTGGGTGGGCCTGAGCCCTGCATGCAACCCTGGGCGAGTCCCCTCACCTCCTGCCCACCCCCAGCCTGGGTCCATCCCAGCTAATAGCCTGCCCGCCCTGCAGAGGGGATCTCTCACTCTGGGCTCACGTGGCACTTAGTACAAAGGGTGCCTCAACTTAGTGGTGGCCTCTAAGTGCCACAACAATACCACTAATAATCAAGGTTACAATTTTACTGCCAAGACTGTATTATTATGTGGTATTATATGTTTGAACATGCCTATTCTCATTTCTAGCAAAGGGCTCAGCTCAGTGCTTCCTGTTGTAAATCATATGCTAATTGTAAGTGTAATCTGAACAGCTTTTACTTTTCTTTTAAAATAACGGTATAGGGCATAAACTTTGTTGTGATGTTGTGTTGCTATTTCGCCTGAGGTGCCTTTGTCCTCTAGCATAGCTCCACATGTAACATATCAGCAAAATACTGGGAGGCCAAGAACAGAGTTTGCATAAATTGCTTATATTGCACGATTACGCCAACAGCGCTGTCATTACTGCTGGTAATTTGATTCTAGCCCATCCTTTGACACGTGCAACTTGAAGAAACTAAGTACCCATTAGGATGGATGTTCCTAAATGTGCTAACAGCCTGAAACTTCACATTATTTAAAAATACCTGGTAAAAATGAAAAATGCACACTCAGTCAAATGTTGGTTTTCATCCGTACATCAGCATCGGATTGATTTAATTCCTGATGGAAAGTTGACGCTTGGAAAAACCCAGGAGCAATGAGCCAAATTCTGGCCTTGGCGAGATCCCAGTTCTCCAACAGGCTGAACATCATCTGAGCAGTGCTCAGCAGCTTACGCCCTGTATGAGTCACTTGTACCTCTTTATTAGCAGTCCCTGGGAATCTGCCCCAAAGACAAATGGAATATTTCTGGCTCTGCCCTTGGGCTTTAGTGGATTTGTACTGGTATAACGGAACAGATTGGAATGGGGATGTGACCCATTTTGGTTCCAGCTGGTGATGAGCTCCATTTCAGGAGTTTTTAAAGGCTAAATCTGCACTTGTGCCAGGACTTCTTAAATCCCTGGGTAACCTGCAAGCCCTGCTGACACCCTCAGATTAACGCTTTAAAGGCACTTTGAGGTGAGCTGCTGTGGTGGTTCCTGAGGCAGCTGATCTTTCCCCCTGACATAGTGTACTTGATCCCATAGCATGGACTCTCCACTGCCATTTTGCTTTGAACCCATCTAAAGAGCCAAACACAACACAGAAGCACAGTTCCCTTCCTTCCCAGTTTGCAGCAGCTGCTCTTCACTGCTGCACATGTCCCAGCTTAGCCAACATCCTCGTATTTCTCATCCCCTCCCTAGCTCAAAGTGTGTTACGGTGCACAGAGTCCCTGCCTTTGCCCACCCAACATGTGCAGAGCACATGAGGTGGGAAGGGATGCTGAGGGCAGGTAAACAGCAAGAAGATTTGAGGTTTGTTTGTTTGGGGACTGTTTTCCTTTTCCCATTTTAATTAGTTTGGGGTGCATTTGTTGAGCATTTCTTGTTTTCTTCTTTTCCTAACACCAAGCAGGGAAGTTGCATACAAAACCCGACAACCTCATGATGTAATCTTGAAAGCAAGACATCGGCAAGAACTGTAGCCAAAGCTCCCTCTCAATACTCAAAGTAAGGTTCAGTGTCCTTCTCCACTTGCTGAAGACAGAGTTAAAAAAATGGAATCTTATTAAGTCTGACAGGCTCACCAATACACAGTGTCATCTTTGAAATATCCTGCTCTCTTTTCTTGGTTGCAGCCCGACAAACACCAGCAACTCTGCTCAGCCCTTCTCACTTGTTGCAGCTCTTGGACCCCTCCTCTCTTTCTGCCTTGCTCTAAGGAGCAGATCATTACCCTTTTCCCTGCAGATAGTCTATCATGAGCTATTTTTATTCTCTCTGAAATTCCCCAACTTCCCCATGCCAAATACTTGCTAAGAGTCATCAACCTTCAGCAAGGCCAACAAATGAATCAAATCTGCTGCCAGGTCATTTGGGAGATGAGCCAGTTTAGAGTTGGCGACATTTTTTAATAGTCCCCTACTGAAGGAATATTTTAAATGCTATAGCTTTAAAAAGTCATCTCCAAACTTTTCAGAATAATTCTATTCTGAGTAACAAGCTGCAGATGAAGCTTCAGAGGACTGGCTTCCTTTAGGAACATTAGGGCTTGTAATAAACTATTTTTCTCCACTTCGTAAATCAGTCCACCCACCCATTCTTCCACCTACAAGTGTAACCCTATATACAAATATATAAGGCCCCAAAGAGGAAGACTCATTTAGAATATCCTGTCCTTAGTGCTTTGCTGAATGATTTGCATCACAATTTACAGGAACAAAATGTTTTTAGTTACCTTATCACTATGTATACTGCTTTTATTTCTCTCCAACTGCATACCATTTTTTCTCCCTCCTACATTTTCATTTCCCTTCAAGCTACAGGAGCTACTGGGCACTGGTAAACTAATGCTGCACAATCCCTCTGAAGCAGATGTTTAGCAAAGATAGGTGATATGATCCACGTATAGAAAACTCTTACCTATCTCTCTGTGGACATAAAGTTCTGCTTTGAACACGGTTAGTATAGATCATCTAATGTTTTTTTTTTTTTTTTTCCATCTAGCTCTTTCCCTTCTGTTGTCATAGTGGATCTACAGACAGGGACAGTGAGGAACTGGGAATTTTTCAAAACAAGGCTGTCTTCAAGTGAGTTATGTTTTGGAGGGTCGAGGAAACAGCGAGAGGGAAGCTAGCAAACAAACCCTTGCTTTAAAACTGAGGACATGAAATGTTATCCTGCAGGACCTAAAGTCCATGGGACATACGGAAATTTCACACCTTCCAGCTTCATGTGGTAGTCCTGTCTCCCAGTACAGCTTGGTTTCTGCCTCTTCTCTGAAGGAGGAACTGAAACATCCCAGAAACCTGGGTCTGGTCCCAGGGAAAGGGAAAGGAGACAGCTGCCCTTCCTAGGAAATGTGAAAAGAATATAGCTGGCCAGATCTGCTTAAAGAGCTTAGGAAGGCAGCTGGAAGGAAAAGGTAAAGCCTGTGCACTGGCCACAGTCACTTCTGACAGGAATTCAGCCTGCCAAGAACACAGTATTGCTCGGGGCAAGCATTTACATGGCCGGGTGGTGTGCTGCTCCTCCAGACTGTGTCACTTGGCACACATCTGGCTGACACAGCTGGATCACTTCACTCAGGTGTTTTATTTTAGTGCCTGATACAACACTGGCAAGCCACACGCAATCACTGAAACCACTCTCCCATGCAGCCCCGTGGAGCTTGCTGATGAAGGAACGCTTTACACGCAGCACATGCAGGCACTATCTCCACCAGCCGCTTAGCCCTCTCGGCTGCAGATGCAGCTTTAGCACACAGCGTCTAGATAAACTCAAAAGCTCCAGGGTTAAGTGGGAAATAGAAATCTAGTGACCCCTGTCTGGGCAAGTGAGCTTAATGACTTGTCTGCTGCTGCATGTACCAAACATATGCTGGCAAACATCTGTCTGAGCAGCCCCTCCAAAATAAATGATTGATGGAAGCGATTTGCCTTTAAAAATGGGATAAGTCAGCTAGGAGTCCTGCTAGAAAAGGGTTAATGGGATATATGAATTGGTAGTGAGTGGAAGAGAGAGTAGAGAAGCCGGAGTCAGAGGCAACACCCCTTGTTAGGTGTTTACCATGTCGAATCTAAACCGCTTCCATTGCATATGCAAGGCGGATGAATTACTCTGTAAATCCTATTACTCTGTGTGGATAAATCTTACATTCAAGTTAACAAGTCTGGAGAGCTGGGGAATGGAAGCTGCTGAATGGATATTCCAGGATCAAAACAACCGAGGACATGGGAGGCGACTGAAGCGACATGCGTATGCACACACACACACACACACACACACACACACATCCCTCTTCCAGCATCCTTCTTCCCTCTATCATTAAATGGGAGGGATGCAGGACACAGGGGATCGTGCAGCAGAGCATTTGGTGACATCCAGCAGGATTTATTTCACAGAAAGAGAAAGAAAACTTTGCTGCTGCTGTTAGCTTTGCTAGGGGATTGCTCCCTTGATGCTTCAGGGTTTGTGCACTATCAGCTCCTCACACAGATCACAGACTTATTTTAAATTACACCCAGTAGTTTTATAGCCATAATACACAGTGTGCACGCTCACACATGCAGAATTTTCCTTCACTAGGGAAGTTACTGCAGGTAAGTTGAGCAAAGCATAATTTGAAAAAAGAAACCTACAGGAAAAAGACTACTGCAGTTCAGCTATTTGGGACGCTCCTCACTGAAAGCCCAAGTGGTGTCAGAAGTACCTCTGGAAAACCTTCACAATGAAGCCCGGAATATAACACTCAATACTGCCAGTAAGCAAGGTTTCATGTGCAAAGACATCCTCATCACAACCAGACACACAGGCACAGCATACACCCATTTATTTAGCCCTGCAAAAAGCCCAACACAGTAAGATACAATCTTCATAAATGTCAGCGCTCCTACACCATTTCTTCACCAGCCTTTTCAACTATTGTATCCATCTTCCCTCCCCACAGGGCAGAAACATAAATAAATAAAATTAAAAGACAAGAGTTTCCCAAAAGAACTTGCCTGAGAGTTCTGGCAGCACCAGGGATAAAGTTTTTGCATATGTACAAAAAGAAGCATGGGAAGATCAATGGAACATCTGGCAAGCACAGCTGGATCCCTTTTCGATTCCTCTATTGATACTGCAGGGCTGGTAGAAAGTGTACGTTCACAAGAGCTGGCTAACACAAGCAGATCTTTCCCCACTGAAATTCTTTTGATCCAGAGCACTACACAGAGGATAGTGTGGCAAGAAGTGTTCAAAAGCTTTGCAATTTTCTCATATTAAAGCACAAACACACACGGAGAGCCTGTTTGTAGCAGCTGCTGCTACCGCAGTTTGAGAGGTAAAATAACACACACTCTCACAGAGACATATACACACAAATCTGTATCACGTCACACGTATACGTTGCATACATGGAAATATAGATGCACACACAGAAGAGGAAAAGTTGGCAAAATGCCCTACCTGAGGATGGCTGTGTCCCCTTGCCTCACGGTGATGTTATCGGTACCTCGGGTAAAATCCACGCTGCGGACTGGCAGCCCTGTAGGGAGAAGGCAAAGCAACCTCAGTAGGACCAGCGGTAATTGTTTCCGATCAGGCTGAGCCCTTGCTACCATGGCTGGTCTCGTCGAGTTTCAGTGTCAGTACTTGTCTCTTTCTCTGCCTGCGTATGTGGACAGACAGACGTAGAAAGAAAAACAATAATAATAATGTACAACTCTCGCTCTGATCGACAGCCCAAGATAGGGGAGGTGATTTCACAGTCCTTCTCAGCTGCCACTTTCTCTTGCTCTTTTCAGTCTCTTGCTGGCTTCTTTCCCCTCCTTGCCTTTTTTTAAAAATGCTTTCCAAAAAAAAAGTCTTAGCACAGCCTTCAAATAAAAAAGGGGGGAAAAAAAGAAGCAAGAGGAAAAAGTCAGGCAGCAAAATAACTACGAAATAATAACAATTAAATCGACCCGTTTAGAGTGATGAAGAGAGGTGGGGGGGAAAANNNNG
Organism: Pachycephala philippinensis; assembly: GCA_013397055.1. Classification (NCBI taxonomy): domain Eukaryota; kingdom Metazoa; phylum Chordata; class Aves; order Passeriformes; genus Pachycephala; species Pachycephala philippinensis. Next base: position 456,715 of record VWZT01013184.1, read on the forward strand.
GTGGGGGGGAAAAAAAAAAAAAAAAGGAAAAGGAGCAAGAGGAATCCTGTGCCGCCGGGATGCGGGAAGGGATAGTCCTGTGGCTGTGCAGCCTCCACCCCACGCTCCCTCCTAACCCACTTTCCCAGGCGGAGCGAGGGAGGGAGGAGGAGGAGGAGAGAGGGAGAGAGGGAGGAGGGAGCCTTACTCGTGAGACGGCAGCTCGGCAGCACAGCGGCGGTGGGCGCGGAGGGAGCCGCGGGCCGCGCTCCCCATCCCTCTGCCGGGGGCGCCGCCGGGGCCGGGGCTGCCNGAAGCAAGAGGAAAAAGTCAGGCAGCAAAATAACTACGAAATAATAACAATTAAATCGACCCGTTTAGAGTGATGAAGAGAGGTGGNTGGGGGGGGGAAAAAAAAAAAAAAGGAAAAGGAACAAGAGGAATCCTGTGCCGCCGGGATGCGGGAAGGGATAGTCCTGTGGCTGTGCAGCCTCCACCCCACGCTCCCTCCTAACCCACTTTCCCAGGCGGAGCGAGGGAGGGAGGAGGAGGAGGAGAGANGGGGAACTGGAGCGGGAAGCAGAGAGGAGGCAGGAGCAGCCGGGAGCTGTTGACCGGGAGGGAGGCACGGGGAGCAGGGCACAGAGGACGGAGGAAGGTACGGCCAATATTCTCAAGATGAAATAGTGAGGAAAGTGGGTCTGTGGCCAAAAGTGCAAACAACTTGGCTTAGCGGCCTGAAGCCACATGCTAGCTGATTTACAGAGCAGCATCCTTGGCAACTGCCTCTGCAGCCTCAAACCTTGCTTCTTCCCCTCTCAGACTTTCTCCCCTCGCCAGATAAACAGTTGTACATCCCTCCCTCCCACCTCTCTCCACTCAGCCCTTCCCGTCCCCCACCTCCTTTCCCAGCCTCGGAGCGACGGACCGGAGACAATGCCGGCATTGAGCTGCCCGCGGTGTGAATGCTCGGCCTGTGCTCCGGCTGCCAGAGCCCGCAGCTGAGCCCCGCGCCCGCCGGCAGCAGCGCTGCCCACCCGGGAACGCTCCCGCAGCCCGCCGCCACCGCAAAGAGCAGGGAGATTAAATTAATGGAAGGGAATAAGCCGTATGTTTTATTGCTGATGCCTGCCTGCCATTCCACCAGCCCGATCTCTGCCTGCGGGAGGGATCAGAACTGCTCCCAGGGATGCCTCGCTGGTGTAACCCTTCTGCGACCGAAGCACGGCGGGGCTGGGATGGGGAAGCAAAGAGGGAAGGGGATGTTTGAGAGGGGCCCAGAGAATCAGATGCAAGAAAAGCCATGGGGTTACTCGGCTGAGAGTGCCCGTCCTGTGTGGTCACAGCGCTGCTACGTGTGTGTGCAGGAAGGCAAAGTACAGGTCTTGTATGCTGCCTGCTTCACCTCTGCTCCTGCAGCCTCGTGCTCTCAAACTGAGGAGACATAAGGAATGCCACTGTCATAGAAATGGCCATGTGGGACCAGATCAAAGGTCCCTCTAACCCTTCGTCCTGTCTCCAAGCAGCCTAAAGCCAATGCCTGGTGAAGCTCACAAACACAAGGCAAGCACGCAGTGGTACTGCCCCAGGGCACTTATCTATTTCTAGTGATTTATGGCTAAGGCACGTCCCCAGCCAGTGGCACTGCCTTTGTAGTTAATGGTACTTGAATGATTTTCTTCTTCCAGGAATACATCCAGTTGCTTTCTGGACTCCTAGAAACTGGCCCCTGCAGCCTTGATATGAAAAGGCCGCTCTGTCTATGGGTGCTTAAACAATCCCTGCAAGTGTTAAAGGCCTACAAATTAAGGACTAAGGTCATGACACTGCTGCTCCAGTGCCATGCATGCAGCAGCAAGAAGAGATGACTGCTTTGTATTCAAGCCAAGGAGTGAGGCGAGTCAGACGTTTCCTCTGCAGTAGACTTGGCACGGATAGCACCATAGGGGGAGAGGAATGAGGAGCTGAAGGGGTTAACCCACACACAGTGTTCCCAAGCTACTGCAGAGAGAGATGCCACCCCACAAGGATATTGCTCTGGAGAAGACCATGCTGCTGACACTCGATTGCTGACTAGTAATCACTGCTCTAGGATGAAGGAGAGTGCAAGGGACAGAGATGCCCCAGGCTGCTGGCATGCCAGAAGATGGGCATCACCAAGGGGAAACCTCTGCAGTCCCATGGCAGGCTTTGAGTACAGCTAAAAGACCTGGTCCCATATGAAGTTACCAATGAAAGAAATGCACCCCTCTTGCAAGCTGGTGTTGCATGGATCCTTTTTACAAGGATCTCCCATGTATGTTTCATCTACATTTAATAAGAGCTATTGTATGTTAATTAAATGCCCGTGGAGTAAGGAAAACATATTTGTCGAAGATTAACTATTATGCAATGCAAGAAGCATCTGCCACCCAACTGCTAGAGCTCACTAAATATTTCCTTATCTCAGAGTATTTACTTAGGAGGCAATAACTATCCAGTTAAATCTAAATTTAATGCTTAGTTAAATATAGTTCATAGAAAGTGGCACCAAAATGTTTTATACAGAGAACGACAGAGGGGGTTTCAGGGAGGGAGAAGGAAGGAATCCTGTCTCCAGATTCCAGCAAGATCCTGATTCAAGGTGGGACTGCATGTGGCCATGCCTCCCTGCCAAGAGAGGTGCATCACAGAGGACTCAGAGGCCCCTCTCTGCTGATATAGCAGTACAGGGGATGACTTCATCTTCTTACACATTTATACAATCCTCATTAGAACCACTGTAGCATAACTATTTAATAATAATAATAATAATCATAATAAACAGAGAGACGAGGAAGAAATTCCCCTGAGGGTCTTGTAAACCTTGTGAAAAATAAAACAAAACCAAAACCTAAAGCTGATAGGTCTTATTTGCTTTTAGAAGTGTACAGAAGCAAAAGGAAGGGGTTGCATAGGTGTAAAAGGCCAAACAAGCAGGAATCACACAAATCCTAGGAGAGCGCCTCATGAGTAAAATAAATAATGTTATTTTTATATGTGTTCCCAGAAGAAATAACTCTCTGGACCCATCTCCCCCTGCTGGAAGCAGATAACGAAACAGCACGTCTGGCTCCTAACTTTCCTACCTGCTGAAAACTTGAGGAAAAATTCAGGTAAATGGTCAGAGCATGGACACCGCAAATCCATGATGCAGCCTTTTAATGCCATTTATCAATACTCCTGGTGGGTGCAGGACTGTCAGGATGAGCCTGACTGACCAGATTTTGTCACTATGCAGTTCAGGAATGGATGGAGCAGCAGGACCCCAGCCCTACAGGTACCACATCGCTCCCCTCCAATGCAAAACACTTAAACCCTGTGCAAAGGGAACAGGGCCTAGAGCAACACCCTTTGATGAGAACAGACTGTAAGGCACAGACAGAGACATGATAGAAATGTTTGGATGGCAGGTTCAGGAGCGTATCTGTGTTTCCACACTATGCATGCGGGATTTGTTTGTGTACAAGCTGGAAGGAAAACAGCAGCATGAGCTGAGGCAGCCTGGCTATCCCTACTTTCCCTGGCTTTGAGGGAAATGGGCTGAAGACATCACAGTGTGGATATCTAAGCTGGCTAAAGGAGAGAACCTCCACACTGGTCCCGGATGGGCAGGAGATATGCTGAGATATGCCATGCTGAGGTGCCCTAGGACAGGTACTCAGGTCACCTCTGCCTACCTGTGTGGCAGCTCAGTTTTTCAGATACTCAGGGACTGACATTGTGAAAGCCTGGAGTGCCATCTGCTTTTCATGGGGAGCCAAGAGACACTGAAAGCATGGACTCTGTCCACAAATAGAAGTGGGGGGGTTTTTTTGCATTTGAGGTGGCTAAATGCAAAGAGCGATCCATGAACTTCACTCAATGCCAACTGCAACAACCATCTGCACGATGTGGATGGCTGCCCTCTAGGATGAAGCGAGGCTCGTCAGCTCACACCAAACAGCCACAAAATGAACCGTTTTTACTTGACTTTCATTCACTACCAGCCACACCAAAACTGGTGACTTGATCCCAAATATTGCTGGAATCAGGAAAAAGGCATTTCTGAAAAATAACAGACCCTATCATGACTGACACAATAGTTTTAAGGGGACTGTGCAATGGCTCTGCCAGCAGAGTCCAGGCACATAGGGACTTTATTTGGGATACCTGCAGCAGTGAGCGAAAACATATGATGTTTTGTGAGCTATAACGTGTTTAGTCAAGATACACTGCTGCACAATGCAGCAGAGCCTGCTCAAAGCTTCTCAGCCATGAAGAGAAAATGCAATTTTGTCGCATTGGCAGAGGAGTTATGGAGAGGAACGAGGAAGAGCCAAAGGGGTTTCACCACATGGGGAGGAAAATTAAGGGACCGTGGAAGGACAGTGGTGATCTCTCATTCCTCTCTTCATTCCCATACCTGCAGCTCCTACATGCACACATTTCTGCTCTGATGTGCAAGGACGGCATCCCGCTGCAATTAAGCATTTATGTTCCATTCCCCTTTGGTCCCTAGGATACAGGGAGCCACAGGAGTAGAAGGAGGAAAAGCAGGGCTAGAAGAGAGATGGAAAATCAAACTTACAAAGCACTTATTATAGGGAAAAAATCTGCAGTTTGAGAAAAATACATGTATATGGTTTTTATGAATACTTTGCAAGTCTAAAAATTAAACTGGCTTTTGATGATGAAAAAAAGAGCCAGTTTAGAGCCAAGGCTAACATCCAGACATATACTGCAACAAGACCAAGCTTCCTCTGAAGTAAGGACCTCATTAGGCAGAAGAATTAACTGCATCGAGAGCACTCAGCTAGGCCATAACTGCGGATGATAACATGCATACACAACACCTCTCTCTAAGCGTGGTCACTGAGCTGTAACAGAACTCCCTCCTGTACAAGAACAAGAGCTGATTTTCACCAGTTTGTAACCTTGTTACTAAGCAGTTGATCTGGGTTCACAATTGATCTCCTTGGTGAGGACAATTTAGAGGTCAAGGGTCAGGTTCTCAGTTGCTGTAAGCTGACATATCACCACCACTGTCAGAAGAGCTATGCTGATTTCCACCAGCTAAACACGAGTTGTGAGGTTCATCTTCTATCGTGCTGCATGGGTAAAGAACTGTGTTATCACCTTTGAAAGAAAAAAAACTTGTTTGACTGGATGAAGAGATTTTGTGCTCAGAGTTTTCGGAAAGTTTCACCTTTAGTTAAAGACCAAATCTGAAGGCTGGACAGGAGGAAAATAGTAGCCTAAAAATGCCTTTTTTTTCATCAGTATGACCAAGCAGAATTAAAGAATTAGTACTGCAGATGGTTTGTGGCCTTAATTACTGCTTGCTATCATAGCAAGTGCTTATAGAACTACAGACTCACTTGTAAAAGGGTCCTTCCTACTTGAGAGGGGCAAGACAAAGAGAGTGCTTCTTTTTTTGCTTAAAACAAAAGTTGTCCTTCCAGTCTTGCAGAAATAAAACAATACAAGAATAAAGGTCATCAGTAGTGTCAAGAGCATCGAACTGCCTTTTGCCTGAAAGATCAAGTGCCATTAGTAACTTTCTTACCAACACCTCACAACTGGATTCTGCAGCTGCTGTTTGCCAGAGGGTGTCAAATCATTTTGAAACCACTGAACGCCAGGCTGCTCAGCCAGTGCTGCTGTGTGGCAGGGAGCCAAGCTGCCTGCCATCCCCCAGCCCAGTCAGCAGTCCCAGTGGGAAACAGTGGGACCTGTCCCCACAAGAAAGGCTGGCTCATGGCTTCAGAAGCAGGGGAATCACTGATCCCAGTTCTGACATTTCTTGTGGGAACAAGGTATTATGTCAACCTGTGTTTTCCAAATGTGACTACAGGAGTTTAGGCATGTAAATCTAGACAAGCAGTCCGTACCTCCCACTGAGGACAGCTTCAACATCTCTTTATATTTGATAGTGAATGGTTGCTTCACCAATGTCGTGTAACACTTGGCGAGTCAGGCAGAGTCAGAGTTCAACCCTACAGGTCCTTAAAGAATTCACTTCCCCATAGGAAAGGAGTAGCTCTATCTGCTTAGTCCTAATATCCCCCAAAAACTTTCCTCCCAGTGCCAGTGAATATTTACTGCTCTCTACTGCTCTCAGCAAAAGTAATTAGGATTGACTTCACAAGTGACTGCAGTGGTTAACAATCCTCCCAACACAGAAGCAGAGAGATGACCCAAAGGTTGGGAAGTTCTAGGAGGACAGTCCAAATTCCTCAGTGAATTTGGGTAAATTACTTAATGAAGCAGTCACAGAGGCATAAAAAGTTAATTTCCCTGGACTCCCTCTGCCCTCAGAGAAGTAATCTTCTCTTGAGGGCACTCAGAGCAGATGCCTAATTTAACCATTTAAAATTGTCCTGTCTCTCAGGGCGTGTCAAAGTTTACAGCTCCATAGCAGAGATCCTCACATAAGCTTCCGATCGTACACGCAGAGCGAAGCACCGAAGGCTGCAGGGTGATCTGACACGCTCTGACACTACTCTGCCAAAAGCCCCTGCAAGACTCAATCTACAGAACATGCCAGGCGTGACCTATTTCCAACGTACTCCTTAACAGGCCCCAAAACAACTGCCTGGCAGATGCTGGGGATGCAGATCGCTGCCGACAGGAATCCTATACAACTAAGAGGTGGTCAGACCCATCCCGCGGAGCCCTGATGCGCATTCGATGACCTGCTCTGGCACAGAGCTCTCGACACAACGCTAATGGATGAGCATAATCACTCTGACAGCGATGATTCTGAAGAGAGCTCCAAAGTCTTGCTGAAATGATACGCGCTACATATCCATCGTTACCAGAGAATTAATTTTATTGTGAAGAATAGAGTGCAGCAGGGTGTTGTGCCATGCATTTCCTTGTCCTTTACAACAGCTCCAGCATAGCTTTTATGAAACTTAAATTGAGGCCTGCAGCAAGACAAGAAAGATTCTCAAGTTTTATCAGGACACAAGGCACTGTCAGAAAGCCTCACATGCAACACACAGAAAGAGAAATTTGTATGCAAAAATTTGGAGAAGGTTTCCTTTGAAACTATGACCTGCCTGAATTGAAGCTTCTGAAAACATTTCCATTCATTTCACTGTGATCAGGTCTGAAAATGAGGAAAACACATCTTTTACATGTCCAGATGTTCAAGATGAAAAGCCAGGAGAAGTGTCCCACAGACACAGGCTCAGTTAATACCAGCCTTACAGGCTATAGGTCAGGGCTGTCTCTGCACCAACATTTAGAGTTAGCGCATGGCTAGTCTTTCAACACAAACTTTTTAATGTTTCAGCTTTTCTTCTTATCTCTCTACTACTCTCCTCTGAACTTCTCACCCTGATATTTTCAAGTTTCTCTCCCTTTCCTAGGTTGCTCCCATGCTCCCATTTCTGTCAGGCCATGTCATATTCATCTATTTTAAAGCTGGAAGGGACTTCTCAGATCATCCTATCCAGCTGCCTGCCTCAAGCCACAGAAACTCACCCACTTCTTGGGTTCAATGATTAATTACCACACCAGGTTAAGAATTTTTCTTGTTGTTTTAGACTCAAATGTTACTTCCTTTATCATCCAGCCACTGTATTGAACCATGCTTTTGTCTGCTTAAATGGTTGCCTATTGTTAAATACTATCTCCTTGGAATATTATGTTGTACCTGTTTGAGTCTTACTTCGTACTACTTTTGTTCCTAGTTCAATACTTTGCCACAAATGCCCAACACTTGGTGCCAGAGAGGAAAACAGGGTGTTTTCAGCAGCCTCTAAGAGAGCTGGCAAATGCAAGATTAACATCACTGTCCTTGATATGGGCCAGATAGCAAAGAAGTAGGGCCAGGAGTGGCCATTTTTGGTCAAAGTCTAAGCATAGGAAAGGCAGAAGTAGGAGCAGGGGTGGAACAACATAGGACCTGCCCACTAAGAGGTGCAGAAATTAGGTAATTTCTCAGAGAGAGGAGGCGTTTTGCTGGAGGTGATTCCAGCAACTCGTTCTGTCAGACAGGATGGAGGGACCTCCAGTTCTGTGCTCAGATGCAGTGGCCATGCAGTATGGCCTGTGGGCTTCACCACTTGCAGCAGCAGCAGCAGCAGCAGCAGCATCTCATCTCAGAACCACCCTGATTCCACTTCCTCCCAACCCATGTTTAAATCAGCATGGATAAGGTGAAACAAACCTGAGTGTGGACAAGCTTGCAAACTGCTTGGATGAAGCAACACCTCTCAGAAAAAGCAATACCTTTCAAGGGACAGAAATTCTTCCCTGAACCACTGCTTATGACTCTGCTAAGGCTGGGCTGGATGAGGGATGCACACATCCTGGAACGGCTCCCTGAAACAGAGGTCTGGGGGTGCCATTTATAAAAGCCTTCCAGGCAAGAGTGAGAATAAGCAGGTGTTCTCTTGAAGGGGTGTAAAATCTTTGTGGGGACTTGACCTGGCTCAGGCCCTGAAGTGCCAGCAAATGCACACACTCACACACACACAGAGACAATTTACTCAGCTCCAGCAACCTGTTAGATCCAGCAGCTGGCAGGGCTTTATGAAACAAAGAGCCCACAACCCACACAGGAATGGAAGCATTGCTTCCTGTGAAACCCCTGGGGGCTGTGCATAGTCCTGGCCTTCAGTGACACTTTATTACTTTCTTAATTTATACAACACACCAGTATTTTTTAAAATAATGTAATGAGCCTGCTAGCTTCTTCCAGCAGCAGGCAGAGATCAGGGAAGCATAAAGAGCAGGTTGGTCAGAGCACTACAGCAGCTGGCTGAACAAAGGCAAGTGATGTGAAAAAAAAATCACTAAAGTTGGATCAGACTGGAGCAAGATAATAAGAAAAAGCCCAAAGAAAACCTTTGATGAAAAGATGGAGCTCTGAATAGGGCACTTACATGCTTCATTACTTGCCCTCTGATAGAGGAATGGACTGGAAGATGAACTCCAAATACCACACCTATCGCACTTGTGGGTGAGGCTACCTCAAGTGTCCTCTAGGAAAATCTATTTTTTAGTCAAAGTCATTGTCCATAACACCTTTTTCACCTTATTCTTTCAGTCTGCAAGGAATTATCCTGTGTTTGCCAGACATCAGTGGGAATCCAGGGGAGGCCTAAATTTGTAAAGTGGAGGGCTCCAAGTCACTCAAATGTCTGCTTCTGAACTTTTGGTAAGACAACCACTTTCACATACAGTTTTGAGAAAGAATGGTAAAAATGGTTTACCAGAGCTACTTTTCATCTGGTGAGAGTACAGCACGAAGGAGCTGGCAGGAGAACTTTCTGCAGGCTTGGGGTGATAAAACTCTACTGCCAAATGCAAGGGCTTACCTCCTGATGTGATGAGGATTCTGTGGAAGAAGGAGCCTAAAGCACAAAGAATTTTCCCATTTAAATTGTCTATCAGTGTTTTGAGATGTCAAAGGCAACCTTGACAGGTAGTGGCCCCTTGAACGAATCAGGTGGATATAATCAAGTGGATCTTTGCCACTGATTTCTGTGGGGCTATGATTTCATTTCTTGAAGTCTGCCTCTCGCTCTCATTCCCTGTAACCTGCTCTTGGCTGGAGAATGAGTGCGACAAAAAGAACAAAGCAAATGCAGAAATTAAGGCATACCTTCAGATTCATGTCAATTTAACTTAACTACAACAATTTTACAGTAAGCTCATTGCTCATCAAAGGGAGGAACAAACACTGAATCTGGCTGGCTTCACACAGACACAGCATAAGCAAATTAAGTGCAAATTCCTCCCGCACCCAGCTCATTCAGGACACCCCTGTTCTGTCCATCAACATGCCCCGGTATTCCTGCCCACTCTCACCATCTGCTGATGTAGCTAAGTCCTGAAAAGAAGAAGCTGCTATTGCCCATGAATTTTTAATGTAGCAAGGAAAAGGCTGCAGGAAGAAGAATATTTGGTGGCATTTACTCCCTGTGATCAAAGCCATTTCATGTCTCTTGTGTGATATTATTAGAACACAATATGAAGTGAAGGCAGTGTTCAGACTGAGGTCCCTATTCAAGAAACATTTTCTGCAGAGGGGAATGCAAGAACCAATGCCAGCAGGAAGCCCAAATTCTTACAGCCTCTCTCTGCCCATATGTATCTGCATCACATGACAGAAAGAGCCAAGCAGGTACCTTAAGTCTATTTCCCTCTGTCACAATCATGATGTTCAGTGGGACACCTCCACTCACCTGTGAAAGCTTTCTAACATCCAAAAGTGCTTTTATGGTCAGCAGTAAGAGACCCCAGTCTAAAGAGATAACGTGCCACAGAAAGAGCTGTGGTTTAGGTCTCTGCTGTCACTGGAATTTGTTAAATAAAATACTGTGTGCTTGTACATACCAAACAACCACCCAAGAGAACACAATGCCATAGAGAGAGCTGGTATGTCCTGTCTCTGTCCCATCATGAGCTGAACCAATCCTCCAGAGCCAAGAGGCACATGAAAACCCTACAGGAAAATCTGTTATGCGCGCAGTGAGGAGAAAGGGATTTTTTAGCTAACAAGAAAGGGTTACTGGGGTTCAAATAGATTTGGCTCTCAAGAAGTATGGATTAATTCCAGACCTTTCCCCTACTAAAGGACATAACAAAACACATGCTCTAGTAAGTTTTTGAAAAGCTTCTTCCTCTGACCTCAGACAAACATGTGTGCATGAGAATATTCCCCTGGGAAATATCTGCACTAGCTGAATATGCTGTAATTACAAATTGCCATTCTTATTGCCATTGTTCAATCAACAATAAAACCCAGGCACTGAGAGGCCACACTGATCAAACTCCTAGCCACAAGCAGTGTATCCCATACAGATCACATTCTGTTGTTTGAGACCTTCTGAGGCAAATCTGTCCACTGCTGGTAAGCGTTTGACAAGTGCTTCATGAAAAGCCAATGCCTTGTTCACAATATACCTCTGATGGCACTGAGGATGCATTGTTCACACCAGCTGAAATTGTCAGCCTCTGTTCCACGGATTAAAGACTGAGATATCTGTAAGCAACGGTCAAGGTTCAAAAAGCAGCAGGGATACCTGTGCGAAAATATGTGCCCAGTGAGTTCAACTGCTGATACAAGACTCTTGACTGCTCACGGAAAACCATTACACAAATGCATTTGCACTAATACCACACAAGTAAAGACAAGGGAACCACAAGAGAAGCTGAAGTGAAATTAAAGTATTTTGGTAAACATAATGTCTGTAAACGGATCTGCTGAGATCTGTCATGCAGATGTTTACAGAGGTAACGGAAAACCTCTGGATGGCCCTTGCTGCTTTTACATTCTTCTGAGCTGGACTACAAGAAAGCTGAAGAAGGACTTTTAATGAGGGTATAGAGTGATAGGACAAGGGGGAATGGCTTTAAACTGAAAGAGAGTAGGGTTAGATTAGATATTAGGAAGAAATTCCTTACTGTGAGGGTGGTAAGGCACTGGACAGGTTGCCCAGAGAAGCTGTGGATGCCCCATCCCTGGAAGTATCCAACACTAAGTTGGATGGGGCTTTGAGCAGCCTGTTGTAGTGGAAGGTGTCCATGCCCATGGCAGTGGGGTTGGAGGTAGGTGACATTTAAGGTCTCTTCAAACCTAAGCCATTCTATGATTCTGTGACTCTAGTAAGGACTCTGTACTGGATAGCTCTTTCTATGCCACTGTGCAAATCAAGCACGGTTGATTGCAGCAGAGAAAGCACCATGAATGCTCAAAAATGTCCAAAGGAAACGGCAAGACTTCAGCACCATAAATAATGTGCCTGCAATCCCTCAATGCCCTGCATTGAGAAAGCCCCATGAAACAGAAGTTCTGTTCACACACAGGAAAGCAGGAATGTGTCATGGCTTAAATCTTTGGACTGGAAGCTGGTTTTCTCTTACTGCCACAGAGAATTGCACAAAGGGTTTGGGTTTCACACAAGGCAAACTCTCCCCACTTCACCTACACAGCACAACAGAGCTGCGGGGGCTGTACCAGGCACTGCAAGTCCGTGAGGAAAGAAACTGGTGAGCGAAGGTCAGGGTGCAGTCCTTTGTGGAAAGAGGCATGTGACACCATCATGCTCTGTGTGTGCGTGAGTATGAGCAAAGTGAGACTGGCATACCTGATATTCCAACTTACTGGGATGACTGAACAGGACAAATATTAAGTTTTAAGCTCTGTGGTCTTTTTGTCAGGAAGCAATGCTTACAAAAAGAAAATAAACCAAATCACCTCAGGTGGAAAGGGCAAAAATCCCCCATTTCACCCAGAAATCAAGACTTCCTTATTATTTCCTTTAAATAATAATGAAAAAACAATAAGTTATTTTTAAAGATGTCCTCACGCTCAGGAGCCAATTGTAAAACACAATGTCTGAACACATTGGCCAGGATAGAGTCAATGTCTTGATGACTGGGGAATGTGCAAAATACTTTTAGCTTACTAGATGTATTCAACTCCCTACAAAAAGATTCAAGATGTCATCAGTATTGGACAGATGACCCTTAGCTCTGCAGTCAAGAGCTTTCACAATGTGAAGGTGGTGTCCATTGTAGTTCCTGTAGCATCTTTCCATAAAGCTGGCAAGTGTTTGGATAGCTGTAAGAAAGATGGATGGGGTTGAGACGTAGAGAAACATTTTGTGATTAGAATATTATTATCGAGCTAATGAAGCTCTAATGGCAAATCCTAAAAGGATGAACAAGCTGCTCAACTTTGCCTGATTCCCTGAATCCAGCAGTTCAGGACAACTTTTGCCATCAGCTTATAGCTCTAGTCTTCCTCAATGTCCTGGTTTTGGATGGAATAGAGTTAATTTTTTTCTCAGTAGTGGGAACAGTTCTGTGGTTTGGATTCAGTATGAGAATAATGTTGATAACACTATGATATTTTGGTTGTTGCTAATTAGTGTTCTCTGTAAGGCAAAGACCTCTCTATTTCCACGTTCTGCCAGTGAGAAGCACAAAACCCGTGAGAAGCATGGCCGGAACAGGTGACTCCAACTGGCCAAAGGGATATTTCATACCACAGAATATCATGCTCAGTTTATATACGCCTGGAGGAGTTACCCAGTGGCTGGGCTGATTGCAGCTCCTCGGGCTGATTGCCGTTCGGGACAGGTTTGGCATCAGTCAGTGAGTGGTGAGCAATTGAGTTGTGGATCACTTGTTTTTCTTGGGTTTTTATCTCTCTCTTCTTTTTATTACTATTTTTGTTATATTTTACTTGGTTTTAGTTGTTGTTCTGTTCTCATCTCAACCCATGAGTTTTTACTTTTTTTTCCCCTGATTCTCCTCCCCATCCACTGGGGTGAGGGGGAGGTGGGCAAGCAGCAGGTGGTTGCTGGCTGGGGTTAAACCACAACACTTGTCTATTTCACCAGAGTGGAAGAGATTGCCGAATTCTAACATCCCTCTGAAAGATACAAAGCTGTTTTGATGACTCATCTGGCAAATACAGCAACTACTTCAATTAATACTAAGTCAGAATACAAAACTTTGGAAAATTATGGCAAAGGGAAATAGAGTTTAAGGCTAGGAAGTGTTTCAAAAAAAACCGCAAAGCATTCAGTATGATTTGTAGATTCTCTCCTTTTGTCTTAGACCAGCCAGAGAAATGATTAATGCTTTCTCATTATTTCTTAACAACATTTGGAATTATAAGCAATAAGAAGTAAAGAAGAAAAACCAATGTAGAAACGTTTCTTCTTATTCCCTCATCAGACATCCTCAAAAGAAAATACAGAAAGCCCACAATAAGACTCATATTCATAAAAAAACCCTGGAAAATTCCAATCAGGGTCTGCATTTAGGATTTTAACTTGAGACGGATGTTCTTTTAGGAAAAATATTCTTACTTGCTCTGTTCGTACTGGGATTTAAGACCTGCAAAGAACACATTTTTAACTAGCTAATGTGTATTAACAGCTTAACACAAATAAGGCAGTATGCTTCCATGATGTATTAAAAATCAGTTAGTTAAACCTCAAGCCCCTTCTTTGCCATTATTCTTAACATATGTTAAAATCATACTGCCTTGTTTTCATCAGGCTGTTAATACACGCCCCCAAAGACAGCTTCACCTTAAAGCTCCCGTGACAAAGACCTAAAGGTTTAGTGATGTTGGCAAAGCCATCCTAAGTTGACATTCTGCTGATGTGGCTGTAACATACTTCCTATCTCTTCATTCCTCCAGTAAACACTCTTGGCAAAAGGATTACAAGGCCAGGGAGCTGCAGCTGCACTTTGGCTCTTGTAGTGTCACATTCAGCATTGTGTTTCATCGTGCCTGTGACCAGAGTAACAGGTTTATGGCCCGGACCTGGCCCTGGGCACAAGGAGGTGCAGGCTGGCCAGCAGGGTGGCAGAGTGTCAACTGCTGCATGTCAATTCCCACAGACCAACTGAGGCTCATCCTGAATTTGTCTTGCTTTGCTTCATGACTTCTGACCATAGGGTACGAAAGAAAATGCTACCTATCCATGGACCTGTGTGAATCCACCCTGATTTTTCTTTCCTAAATGATAGCATTTGTTAAGACTTTCCCCAAGTCTACAAGCTGTTTTTACATGACTTCAATTTGGGTTTTGGACATTAATTCCAAAAGAAAATTCCCTGCCTCTGAGGAATAACATTAAATAGACTGACTGCCCCTTCAGAGAAAAGGCTGGTCCCCATATATTCATCTCTTCCTTTGTGCCGTTTCTCCATGCAAGTCACCAAAGAAAAACATTTTTTTTTCTTCTGCCATTTTACTTGCTCAGGTGGGACAGTCACCCAGATGTCACCAGGCCAGAGACTTAATTGTTGAGGCACAGAGGTGCCTAGTCAGGCACCAAACAACCACCACAGTCTAAAAGAGGCTCTTAAGGCCCTGGTGACACATTCACTATGTGTGCTTCCTCTGCTTTACAGCTGACTCACAGGGAGAACCACCAGGCTCTCTCCAGAACAGGAAAAATAACTGCATATTATCTGTTTAAAAGCCTCATAATCCTCAGGCAACAACTGAGTAGTAACTGCAGTGACAGGCAAAATCTTTCTGCTTCATATTAATAAACCCCAACACAATATTACGGCTTGCTGCATCAAAGGCTTTTACATAAATGACCTTTTATTTATTTTTTTTTTAACACTAAAACAAAGAATACATGTGTGGAAGGACTTAGGTGTTTAAGACTTTGCTTAGGTTTCCATTTGCTGCATCATGGTGGTTTTGAGGAACTAGACTACATCGCTGGAAATAAACAGAAAGAAAACAAAGAGTGCAAATGGAGAAAAAGGCAAGTCATCTCTGTGTTCCAGACCAGGGGGGGAAAGTCTCTTCCCCAAAGGAATATCACTGTTACTTTTTTCTGGAGACCAACTGCCCAGTGTCAGTTGTGAAGAGTCACTGCTTGCCCTAGATATGTTTGCTGACATAGGGACACACAAAGCCTTGACAGTGAGGGAGTGACATGCCAATGCCAGTTGTGTCTTCTGCAAGTGCTTTTTCTCTAGATTGGCATGATGCAATTATGAAGGTTTCTGCCATCTTCATCTTATTCCCATAAATTGCACAGACAGAAAGAGCCTCCTCCAAAATGCAGCACTCCTGGAGCTGTTACCCACTCGTGATGTCCTTACTAGGTGGCAACTTCTTATCCCCTGGGAATGGCTGTGTAGCATGAATAGCTTTAGACCATTTCCAGAGGTGTCCTAGGTCATATTTGGGTTGTAGCTCTGGTCACTCACTAACAGTCAGTCACTGCACGGTTCCTTTCCCTCAGTGAAATCATGGCACTGATAGTTCTGCCATGAGAACAGAACACACCAGATAAGCCTGTGCATGTTTGTTTGCCTGGCCCTAAATCCTCCCTTTTACAATTAACTCCAGTCAGTGCTGTCTCACCAGGTGCTATGCCTTCACTGAAGTACCTTAGGGAAACCACTCACATTTTTGCTGGGTAGTTTTGCAGGGATAAACACTTTCCTCCAGTGTAGCCAGTGGGGTTCCACTGACATGACACTGGCCTTGGATGAAGCAAGTGGTGCCTTCGGGGGGTTGTAGCACAGCCAGGAAGAATGGCTGAAAAGATAAGAGCACTGAGGCCTTTAAACTGCAGCTCTCATGGGAGCCAGTGATACTGCTGCGTAAACAAAGTTTTTCTTCAAACTGGTTGAATTAAACAGTTCAGCTGAGTTGGTCTGAGCTGCCTGGAAATACAGTACTTCCCAGAAAAAGAATAAAATGTACTTCAAATAAATAACAGGAACAGCAATAATAAAAGAGGTGAAAATCACACCTTTCCCGAATTTTTGGGAAGCACATTTCCCACTTTAAATCACTGTAGACAGAAAATTTCAGAGCATCTCACCCTTGCTAGCTCTTCCCATTGTTTTCTCTGCAATATCTAACAACTGGAGCTT
Source organism: Pachycephala philippinensis (assembly GCA_013397055.1). Classification (NCBI taxonomy): domain Eukaryota; kingdom Metazoa; phylum Chordata; class Aves; order Passeriformes; genus Pachycephala; species Pachycephala philippinensis. The sequence goes on from VWZT01013184.1 coordinate 473,086, forward strand.
TCCATCTCCTCTCTCTTCATTACCATCCTGATACAAATATACTGTACAAATGCAGGCAGATTTGAACTTCCATCAGAGAACTGTAGCAGCTGCTGAGGAGGAAGAGGATTTTCTTTCTTTCTTTTAAAACAATTAAAAAGAAGTATCTGACTGTTTCTGTGAAAACCGTGGACTGGACAACATCTTGTAAAAAAATACTGCTGGCTGAAAACTGGCAGTTGCTCCGTCAGTATGACAGAATAATTAAAACCGGTATGACAATAATTAGCACTTCTATGGTTCTTTTCATCCATGGATATCAAAGCACTTCACAGAAACAAGTGCAGCTACCTCAATTTTTAAAGCTGAGCTCAGAAAAAAACAAATCAGAACTTTTTCCTTGTGGAAAATTCCAACAATTTCATCACAGGTATTCATCCTCAATTAGAGATAAGAGTTGAAATATTTTTTTAAATTTCCAAAATCAAGAGTGCTTAAAAAAAGTACCAAGGTTGATTAGGAAATCTTGCTGCTTTTGTTGGAGCCAAACATTTTGCCATTCTGAATTTAGTGCATTTTGTTTTACGTCTCTCAACAATATATCTGCCTGTGGGAAGGAAATGCCTCCTGGGAGCTGTAGTTCATGTTTTCCCACTGAACTTGATAACTCTATTAGTTAGGCACTGCCTGTCCCAATCCTTCCCTAAGGCTGGGCCTGCCTGTCCTGATATTCTGCAGAAAAACATCATCAAAACATTCCTCACTGCCTCTACTGAGTTCCTGAATGGGGAGCACTGACTGCAGCAAGGAGGGCTGGACAATTTAGCAAAGTAAATGTAAGACCAAACAGCCCCCATGGACAATTTCATGCTTTAGAATCCAGTCCAGCTCCCCTCCTATGAGTCAGTAAAGTATCCTACAGTAGATTTGACATTTTGGGATGAGTTCTTTCAGGTCAAGCCTGTGTACAGGCAGCCAAAGGAGCGAGTTTCTGCTGCAGCTGCCACCTTGGGTTTATGCCCACAACTGATATGGTCATCATGTCCCCTTGTTCCCAACTTAAGACATTTGTTCTGTCAAGGACCTGCCTGTCTAGAATTGTCAGGGAAGAGGAGGACAAGTCATGATTGCTACTTACAGATGTCTCACCTCAAACCAAAGCTGCTAATATAACTTGTCAGAAGCTGGGTGACATACCCAGATGCTTATTGATAAGGCACCCAGCTACCATGTCAAGTGCCATTTGAAAAAAACTGCCTTCCCGGTGAGACTGGAAATGTGCGTGGGACCAGAAGGAGCTTGAACAAGCTGGTGCTTTTCTAGGAAAGCCCATTTATATTTACTGCATTTCCTTAACTGGCATGAGTGTTCCAATGCTTCACTCGCACTCCCTTTACACACACACTGGGACAATTTATCTTGGTGGCCCCAACTACAAGGCTGCTGAAGGGGGGACTTTGATGATTGATCAAACAAGACTGAGCTGATTAAAGTTATGTTGTTTTCCCTGACTGTTCCTTTAATAATTTCAGAGCAACAAACCACAGGCAGACTACAGGTTCATGAGGGAGAAATCAACAGGAAGCAGTTAATATTTCTACCAGTTTAGCTAATGTTACTAAAACCAAAGATGTTTGTAGGCACACAGCATGTGGCAACTGAACAGTATCAGGTTCAACTGATTAGTCATGATTACATGCACAAACAACCCAGTTAACTCTTTAAACCTGACCTGGTAAACCAGGATGGCCATCTGTAAACAAACATTAACCTGGGGAAAATCAGATCCATATCCACTCTTACAAAAATACATTTTACCTGTATTTTAGTGTACTTTACAGATTTTTTTTTTTCCCCACAGAGGCTTCTGATACCATGTCTGACTGTAAAACCTGACAGACATTCTGGTGCCTCATTCCCAGATGCTTATTGTATTAGCTGTTCACATGTGTGTCAGGTCTACACCAATACTTATAAACTCTTCACCTGAGTTACACCCATAGCACAGCTTAACCTCACTCGATGAAACCATCCCAAACCAATTCCTGCAAATAAACAAAGCATTTAAATAAATAAATAAATAAATAAATAAATAAATAAATAAATAAATAAATAAATAAATAAATAAATAAATAAATAAATAAATAACTGTTTCTGGGTAAAAGCCTAGCTTGTAAAAAGCCTCTCAGGCCTATATTTCTCTACTTTCGTACTTGCATAACTGAAGAAAGAAACAGGACTTTGCCTAGCTCTGCCTGTAAGCAACATACCCCATCATTTCAGACTGGAGGTAGTTTGAAAATCTCCCTAATTCCTGGATTTAACAAGTGCACGATGCCTGTCTCAGACCTTTAATTCTCAGTTAGGAAACAGGGAGCAGACGCTGATGCTTAGAGCCATCTTCTATGTGAAATGTATTAATATACGTTCCTCTGTCAAAACATAAATAATGTACTGGGACAGTGTCACCTTGTGGTTGTTTGCTGACATAGCGGCCGGCTGAGAGGGGATACTCCCTGTACCTCGCCCCCAAAAGCCTTCACTCAGGAACGTCAGCCTTGGAAATTTTCTTCGGGATGAAACAGGACCTCTCTGATCGGCCCCGTCTGTATCCTCCATGCACACCTTAGCACCTGTTGCACTAATGTCGCCTAAAATGCTCACAGAGGCACAAAGGCATTAAACACCTGGGTCAGCTCCACAACTTGCATTGGCTGCAAAAGTCTGGGAGAGAAACATATGTGAAGAAGGAAGCTGCCTGGTTCCTAAATAGGAGCTGTGACATTGGGCAATGAAATTCCACTTTTCCCTTTTTGAATCTGCTGCCTTGCAAGGTAAAGTCCAAGGAGTGGCACTGGATTTTGAAAACTGCTGTGTATGAAGAGGAAAACATACAGCCCTAACTCAAAGTTAGTACTAAAGCAAGGAAATTCAGACACCAAACTGTGTTCTTAATGGAGAACTAATGGATGTTAATTAACCACCAATTGACAAATAGCATATTTACTGTAGTTTAACAGCTCCGCAAATAAGCACAAACTCATTTACACATGTTTAAACCTTAATAAATACATTTGCAGTCATTGGCCACTTAAGTTGATTTTCAAACTGTCCCCTATAGTAAATCTAAAAGGATACATTTGGTCGCAAAAGTTATTGCACTTTAATTAAACATTAGCTCATTGCAGAAAACTAAATAAGTTAGTGGTAAATGACCTCTTTCATCAATACTGGTTTATTACACAGCTATTAGAAGCCGCACGCAAAAATGAAGAAAAAACCCACCACGAGCTGCAGCTTTCTCTCTGCGCCCTCACCCACACCTTCGCAAGGCTCTCCCTGCAAGGGAGGGTTCCCAAGCCTCTGTGCAGAGGTGAGGAGGGCCAGGGTGGCCTGCAGGAACATTACTGCAGGCAGTGCTCCAAGCAGCAGGTTTCCAAGAGTGATTTCACCGCAGGTAAACATGCAACGGGATTTTAGAAAGTCCTTCTGAGCAGAAGGCATGGGATAGAAGAGTGTGTGGTGACACTTAGGAGGAGAGGTGGTGTGACGAATACTTGCAGAGTTTTCATTTTGTGAATTTATTTCCTTCAATCCTGTGAGCCTTTCATTTGATTCCTTTTCCTGTCTTTCTTAATTTGGACAATACCACCTTCTCTTCTGCTACTACATTTGCTGTCCATTCAAAATGGTGCAAGAAACTTCTCTGCAGCTTTCACCATGATCCTGCGTTTCTCCTCTCATCCGATTCCTTGTTACATTCCTTAAGGTTGCTTCTTAACTGGAGCCATATATTTTGCCCTGAAAGGACTGTATTTGCTTCCCAAAGGTCTGTGGTGGGGGTTAAGCATTTAGTGTATGTCAAATGCTTTAAGATCCGATCACAGAAAATTCTGGTCTTAAAGAAAAGATAAACACCACCTCCCTTTTGTATAATTCTTACAGGAATGCACAGCATAAAACCAAGTCCAATGGTATTTATCCCAGGTTACTTCACTCTCCAGTGCTGTTGCAGAAGCTTCCAGTGGAGGGAGCTTAAAATAACTTAAAAAAGCTTTACTTTCAAGAGACTGACTTAATTAAGTAATTGTTTTGTATTTTATACAATACAGAGAGAAAAATTCAGGAAAGGAGAAAAGGAAATAATCACCATTCATCAAATGGGAAAAGTCCAGATCAAATGGTGAAGAAGTGTTTTCAGACTTTGAGAGAATACAAATAGAGTGAAATAGAAAGCACAAATTAAATTAAGAATCATAAAATTTTCTCTGTTTGCACAGCTCAGGCAACACTGTCTGGATCCAATTTATTATCAGGCTCAACAACAAATAAGCTCACATGATTCCCAGGCTGAAATAACCTTTACTCATTTCACACTAAAACTACCATAGGGGTCTGGTAAGCAAAGATGAATTATAGCTGCCTGTCAGAAATAATGATGATAATCCTTCCCACTCCCACAACATCTGAGGATTACAACCACCTTTGCAGACAATACAGCAATCTCAAATGCACAATGCAGCATAACAAACCTATGTCCTCAACAGGTTCACAGATGGAGAAACTGAGGCAGAGGAAATGAACCACTCCACAATCACAGTGTTACTCTGATCCCTGTTCCCACCTTGGCCTCAGACTTGTGAGAGTGGAAACCACTCCACTGATTTCAGTGGATTTGTTTAATTTTATGCACTGCTGTCACCATCTCAACAGATGAATTGCAGCAGCACTCAGGCTCTGTGATTATGGACCAGTGTCCTCTTGTGCTACACAAAACAAGCTGAAAGGTCTGAACAAAATGGCGTTTTCCTGTCCCAGTGTTTGCAATGGAGATGCAACTGCATCCCTTTGTATTTGACTTGGTAATTGTGCCTGGAAAGGATGGATCTGTTACTATCTGGCAATCCTCACAGATTTGAGGATTGATCACCCATTGATGGCTGGGGTGAGTCTTCTCTAATGTTGAGGGTCTGTGTTCCATTCTAGTGATAGAACGTGAAGAAGAGCACACAGACTGTAACCTCCTCCAAGCTATGCAATTTCCCCTTCGGCAATAGGGAGACAGACCCATAGTTGTGAGAGTTGAAGCAAAAGCCTATTTTTAAGCCCTTGTGTGCATGTGCATGGAGGGCTTTGCCTCTAGTAGAGCCTTAGCATAACAAAATCCTGGCTAGTCCACACCGAGTTCCCTCCAAGCATCCACAGGCTTGGCTGCAAACCCTTCGCTTGGATAACCAGCGTGCTCAACCCAAACCTTCCCTAGCTGTGTCCCTATCTCACTTCCAGATATCCTGCTGAGGCTATAACGTTAATAACAAGAAGGAAGCCGAACAATAGCAGTGTTTCCAGTAAATTGATACCTCTGCATCTGGTGTACTTTGAAGGCACCAGGCTGATCTGCATTCACGAGGCACAACTCACATGATATCTGTCAGCCAAAGGCATCCAAGTCAGTTGTGCCAAGCTGCCTTTTTCTTCTCAGCTACAGACAACTGTGAAGTCCCCCTCTTTCCCCAGATGTTCTTGCATGCTTCATTGCAAAAAAATAAGTGTCTGTCAAAACTGCCTGTGCCTCCTCCCAGGGAAACAGTAGCCAGGGGCAAGGTGTGTGTGGGGGGTGTCCTTTTTAGAATCTGCAGCCTCATTAAAGTAATTGGCATCTGGACTTGATTTTGGAAGTTCAATGCCAAAGGGGCTTATGGGGTAACTAATGCTGTGGAGTCAAAGCCAGAAACTGCACAGCAGGCTTCTGAATGTGGTCTCTGGCAAGATCTATGCAATGTAATGACATTATGGCTTTGCCATACATTACATGCAAATTAGAAGAGGTTGGCAGCCATGAAACTGGCATAGCACAGCAGCAATCATCCTTACAGGATGTAGAAGGCAAGGCTATTTATCCTCAACCTGCACACAGGGGTGGGAAAGGGAAAGACAGTGCTCCCACAGTACTGCTTGCCTCCTTTCCCCTTTGAGTGACCTAGTGTGGTGGAAGACACCTCCCAGTGCCCAGCTCCTGGTGTTCCTACCTTACTTTTCAGCTTTACCAGAAGGTGTGATTTTTTCCTTCGTACATCTATCCAAAATTCCCCTCAAATGTCTGCTGTTCTCTGTCTCTGCTTCTCCCCAAGCATCCTCTCCTTAGTGCCGAATAGCTGTAGGATATGCACAACAAAATGTCTGTGTGCAGGTGCTGAGCAGTGATAGATGCAGACAGCTGGCTGGCCAGCCGGGACTTCACCTGCTTTGCTGTTGATGAACTACTCTTTCTCTACATTAATGGCTTTTAATGTTTTCCCCCATTTAGACAGCCATCTCCTCCTCTTTAACCTTTCGTATTTTCTCTGAACTCTTTGGTCTACAAAATCTACAGCAAAACTCCCCAAAATCGCACAGCATACTCTGATGACAGAGGACAGATGTCAGCCTCTTGGTCCCCTATTTTCAAAGTGATGACTACTAATAATTTGGGGAGATGTTAATGAAGGGAACACTCATTCCTGCTATAATTTTTTGTTCTACTAGTATCCTTGCAACTGCAGAGACTCACAATTTCCATGATGCAGAGACACAAACCAAGGCAAAAATACACAGAAACCTAAGTCAGAGCTCTTGCTACAAGATCACAACCAACTTGCCCAAAGCCAAAATGCATCTTGATGTCAGCAGGGAGGTAAGAGTGATGGTATTCTTGTTCATGTCATGTACTCCCACTATTGTTAGATCAGGCCTCTAACCTTACCAGAGTGCCTCTTTCAAACAAGCAAAGTAGGTTCCATTAATAAAGGACTTTAACGTGGGCACTGTAGGCTTGATAATTCCAAATGTCCAGCCTGCTATCCAGCAAACTTCCCCCAACACACCATTCCTCACACTGCAGGGCTTCACAAGGCAACAGTCCCAAATGGTTCCACAGGCTGATCATAGCCAGACCCTATCACATACTGGGACTCCAGTTCGCATTTGCAAACCAACCCAACCACCTTTCAAGCTCCCTACTTTCCAAGACACCACTGAGGAGCCTCAAGGCAGACAGAAGGCAGTCCTAAGGAGTCTGAAAAGTATTCTGTTTTAGATATTCAACTTGAACATTACACTGTGTGTTGGATTAATGCACCTAATCTGTTGAATCTCATACAGCTGTACTTTTTTTTTCCCCACTGACTTCAGTCTTGCTGACTATACTAGAAAGCAATATTTTAGTCTAAACCAGTTTTGGTCTTTAAAGCATCTCTGGATCAAATCCAGCTCTCTGCTACTGCAAATTATTTCATTACAGGCATTTTCAAAACCTGTGATGGGTAGCAAACTGTAGGACTTAGAAGAGCTGGAGGAAACAAATCCTGCTCCTTCCTCATGTCGGTAGGCCCACAGTTGCCTTGTGGTGGAAAAGCTAATAGAATAGGGAGTTTGAGACACTGTTGCTCAGAAAAAGCTTGTGTAGCAGCACCAAGGATTCCTTTCTGGGTCCTGGTCTGCCCTTCTCAGCCCATTTCCAGCCTGAGGGATATTATTACAGTACCACTGACAGGGAAGCAAAGTTCCTCAGATAACCTCCTCCACTTCCAAGAGTGTTCGTACCTAGACGTCAGTGGAAGGAAAATGGTCCATAAAAGGAAGCAACAATCAAAGTAAGCTTAAGTGATGAGTTATATTGCACTAGTGACACTGATAAAACCAGAGAGGGGGATAGCCCTTCACTAAATTAAAAGCAGTGTCTGTTTCCCAGGTGAGACATACGATGTCTGTGCTGCAGAAGTCTATTAAAAAAAGGAAGAAGCACCTGTATCTGTATCTTGCAATATTCATACAGCTAAGGAAGGGAACATTAAGAAGACATTACAGACAAGGGCCGAAGGAGTTAAAGCTCATTTAAAAGCTGGCTAAGTAGCATTTAAAGACCAGGTAATATTACAAGGATAAATACTTGTCTAGTAATCAAGTGAGAATTCTGAATCAGTTTATGAGGTTTTGTGCAAGAGTGACACCCATATTGGAGTCAGGAAGGCCTTTACCCCAGCTGGTAGTAGGTGTAGGTGTAGGTGTGGTGTGGAAGGAGGGGCACTTTGACCATTCCAGGCAGTAGGTTGCTAGACAGGGCCACGGCAGATGTGATGTTCTGGAGTCATGCAAAATTTAGAGACTATTATATTGATACATGACAGATGTTACGGAAGCACGGAACATTCAAAGACCAGTGCATTAACTTTATAAATATTACATTCATCCTTATGGCTTTTTTAGCAATTATATCCTTGGTTCTATAGGTAAACCAAAGTAAGTTTTCTGCATATCATGAGACTCTGCAGGGGGCTTCACCTTCCCATAGAAAAAAACCCAAACCAAACGAAAAGTAAAAAAGTCATTTATCTTTTGACCAATATCAAACAAAACAACAATGCCAAAGTTATGAAACAATATGAGCTCCTGGCTGGACTCAAACATCTCTGACTTGAACAAACTGCTGGAGTCTCTTTGGGAACATAAGCTCTACCTGTACTATGGAAACCTGTTTTCCCCAGGATCCAAATGCATGCCCAAGATGTGACAAAATGCCCACAACATTATATTGCATTCCTCTGTTTGATTTTTTGATTAGTTCAATTATTGTTTTCACGGAAACAACAGCAGCTAGCAAGTGGATGAGCTCCATGGTGTACATGTGTCAAGCAGAGGGCCACAAAATGCATGTGCCCTGAAATATAAATTAGACTTTGAGAACCACCTGCAGAGCTTTCCAGATTAATGTTATTTTAAATTAGGGAGCTGATAGTCATGGAGAAGGTAGTATGGAACTGCTGCACAGCATCAGCTTTGGAAGATTTGGTGGCAGTGAAGGTTTTGGCAAGAGGTGAAGAGCCATTCCCACCAGCAGCACCCAGGCCAGACTTACTCTCTCCCCTCCAACTGCTTGGCCATGGCTGAATCCATGGGTTCTAGCAAGGATGGGCAAGTGGCATAGAAAATACTCTGCTAGACCCAACCCTACTCACAGCCTCCCCATGTGCCACACATTGTGTGGCACCTGAGTCATCACTTACAAGTGCTGTCATTTCCACAGGTTGCTGTTTTCCAGCTGACCTCACCCTGACTTCTGCTGCTGCACCAGATACCCATACAAACAAGAGCTTTGTCAGCCACACAGAATTTACCTTCCTTATTGCCCATTTCACATTACTAACTGCATATCCACATAAGCTAAGGAGATGTAATTGCAGCCAAGTTCCTCCTCTGATCCAAAGATTCTCCTGAAGTTCATTAACATTTGTACTGTAACTACTGTTGAACTTGCCACATTTCCAGTCAAGATTTCAAACCAAATGAGGTTACCAAATAGTGTCTTAATAGAGAATGCAGGGTAATTTATATATTGAAATTAAAGATTAAAGCTTAATCTTAATTAAATCTCACAAAAGTTCAGTAAAGCTGCCCAAATTATAAAATATAAAAAGATGTATTGATTATTTGAGAAATGTAAATCACATTTAATAAATACAGGAATGAGCCATTAAGGGAATGGAGAGATCAGAAAAAGCACTAACTGGTGATTAAAAGAAGATAAATATTTATTAAATGTTGCTGTGATTTATTAAGCTGTGTTGGCCTAAACAAATGTAATTTGATATCTGAATCATATCTCATTCTGATACAGTCTTCATTAAATCTGAAGTCTTGGCTTTAAATGGATATCATATGTTCCCTTCAGTTCTTAATCTCTTTGAAATATCAGTTTGATGCTGTGGAAGACGTTGAAAGTCACAGGGACTGAAGTCTCCTGCGTATCAATGAGGTTGTTTTGCACTGCAGGTGAGCAGTCAACTTCCCATTCCACGGTGCCTTCTTATCCAGGACCCAGTGCAACTTTGCGCTGTCCCTTGGTGACAGGGCAACGTTCAGATTTTAAAGCCGTTCTGTCAAAAGGCCAGACAGGAAGAGCACAACTTCAAATTTCAATCACTCCTCCAAGAGCCAGTGCGGAGGTCTGAGACAGCACACCCTTCACTGGTTTTAAAGCAGGAAAGCCAACTGCCATGCTAATGCAGCTGCCGCCTGGCAGAACACCAGTGGAGGTTGAGTACGGAAAAACATCTAACCCCTTGTCAATACAGTAATTAGTCCAGCAACAAATAGCTCTGTTGATGCAGCTTTCCAGTGGAAATGTTAATCATGCAGGAGCTGAAAAATTCATTCTTCCGAGGTTCAGAGAGCAATCTTATCTTGGGCCCCTCACAGAGGGAGGCAGGGGTCTGGTAGAGCATGGCACTGTACGCACACGAGGTGTTTGATTAAGAATGTTTCTCGGGGTTAGACAGCAAGTTGTCTCTGTCTTAAATTCATTCTCACGCTCTCATTTCAGCCTTTATTTAGAAGAGGAGCTCCTTGTTGAAAATTACTGGCATAAATGAATTGCTGCTGATAATTAAATTTGCATAGAGTTAAAATTACGTTAGAGTGCTCCTTCCCAGTGCTACAACATGGACTTATAGACTGCTAGTGAGACTCATTGTCTTTCCACTGTGAACCTCAAAAAAGGTTGTATGAAAAGCAGCAATCTACTTCCACAAGTTTGCTTGAATCTGAATGTTTCAAGAACTCTAGCTTCCTTTCCAATGTCCTTGCCAAAGGAAACAAACCCCAAAACAAACAGGGAAAAAAGAAGAGAGGAGGAAAGGATGTGAAATCTCCATAAATTGGAGAGAGGAAGAGATAAGCACATACTCTTCCTTTTGCTTTTTCAGGGAATGAGAAACAAAATCAGACTGAACTGGGCTCTGCAACTACTCACACTGAATTTGGAGTTCTACCTCTCTCATCTCTAATATCTTCTTTTCTACAGTAACATGAGTGCAGGAAGTGTAGCAGTGGGACAGACAGGAGTAGAAAGGGCCAAAGCCACTTCAGATCTGAAAGAACTGGACATTTTAAAGGTAAAAGCCAATCATTTCTTTCAGAAGTGGTTCTCACTCTTTACTGACAAAGGCACCCTGCTGAAAGCCAGGGTCTAGCCTCAAGGGCCAAGGGGAGACATTAAGCCAGATTAAACATCTGATTTTATTAAAGAGCAGCTGTGAGAGACGCATTTGCGTTATGTGAAACTTTCCTGTAGGAATTTCGTGATAGCAGACTTCTGGCACTTCCTCATGCAAGCAGGAGTCGATCTAGCCCAAAGTAATTATTTTCAGTGTGTTTAGCCAGGAAAAAAAAAAAAAGGCGTGACTCAAAATCCTCACTACCAACACAGCCAAGCAGATTCCTCTTCTGGAACTCACTTTTGGGTTGAAAATATGATCAAAAAGTTCAAGCCCCTGAAGCAATTGTCTCAGAAAGTTTTAAGCTACTGAAGATAGCGGGTTTAGGACCATAACTACAATAAACACAGCAAATGAATAAGAGTCTTCTGGCAAGAATAAGCCAGAATTGCAGAGGCGGATGTTGCCAGTGAAAAGAACAGGAAGGTAACCAAGTGAAGAAACAGCATGAGGAGGATTATCCTTATTTGGAAGCAATCCATTCCAGCAATAAATTAAGCCAGGGATCTCTGCATCGGAAAACAGCAGGGCAACCTATTAAACTAAAGGACAATCTGCTTTTTCTGTCACCTTTGAGCCCTGACTGAATGGTGAGAGAAACAAGCACAGCAGAGATCAAAACGTGTGTTATTTCAACAGCAGTAATGGTCGACTGCATGTTACAGAGAGGGTAAAATTCTTTCCGTGCACACTCCTGGCAAAAACGCCAGATCTTCAACAACAATATTGCTGGACTGCAGTGGTCATAAAGATGAAATCACAGAAGAGGGCTTGGATGGAAGAAAAATGATAATTTGTATTTTATGGCAAAAACATAGCTGTTTTCACCCCAGCCGCTGGGATGGGATGAGCTCAGGCGAAATACTCAATGCAGACTGCTGAAGCTTTTTTCACAGTGGTATTAGAAGACATAGTGGTAAAAGAAGAAAAATTAAATGCTATATACTTTTAGGTCAAAGAGGTCTCTGCATCTGCCAGCTGTAGTACATGACATTGTGTACATGCTGGTGAGTTCCAGGGCCACATTTACTGCAGGGAAACAGCATCCACAATTAAGGGATTTTTGAGGGGCAAACACAGGCTGTTTCACAAGGGTTTAAATTATAGAGAAGCAGATACCTAAAATGTACAGAAATGCACTGTGCAGAACAGGCAAAGTACAACTGAAAGAAGAATACTAGAAAATCTTAAACATATATTGTTCATGTGCATAATGTGATCAAAAAGAGAGAGATTATTTAGAATTTTGATGGTGTCCTTCCACATTTTCAGGTAGCTGCTATTGACAGAAAAACTTGTAATGCCTCTTACTCCCTTACTGTCTTGCTGGTGAGTTTTTGTCTTTACCCCCACTAACAGATGCTCTTCTAGTCAAAAGGCCCCAAGAGCTGCCCTGATGGAATTCAGAACTGACATGTCACTCTCTCTGGTCTCCCAGTCCCAGGCCTTCCCAAAGAAAGGAGAGGAACCCAATGATCCCAAACCGTGCACACTCCATTTGGTGATGAGCACAAACAACCTTTACCTGACAGATACTCAAGCATCTCCAGCTTCCTCAAGTTCCCACTGTGATACTACTCAGGCTGATGAAAGATTTTTTTTAAAGCTCAAATTAGGCTGACAAACACAAACAGACTGTGAAAAGGGCAGACTGTCAAAAAAGGTTCCTCTCTTTTAAGCAACACTGATGAAACGAGTTAAGTAATTCCTTGTTGCAGAGTTAGCTCTAAGGTGAACTCTTGGTTACACAGTACTCTGACATCTACTTAGCTCACTTTAAAGTCCAGCTGGCACTAGCAAAGAGTCCCAGAGATGTTGCTAGTTGTTTCTTCTTTTGATAAAGGGACCCCAGGCCCAGCTTGTGCTCTGCTGTCCAGGGCAAAACCCTTTCCTACTCTGCATTCTGTTGCCCACAGAAACTGTTCTGAAGGGGAGATGCCAGCATCAGGTGAATAACTCATACATGATCCCTGGCTATGTCATCATGATCCCTGGCTATGTCATCAGGCCTCTCATGGAATATTTTCTACCAATGATAAAATGTTATTGCTGCCATTATCAAGCAGTTGGTCTTTATCTGTCTACCTATGACAAGCCTCGTTATTCAGACAGGTCTTGGGACAACTTCAAGGGGAGATCTTCCCATCCAATGTCAAATATACCAGTTTTCTAGACCTTTTTGATTCTCCTTTTTCTTTCAGCCCCTCCTAAACTGATTTACAAAGCAGATGCATGTAGCTCCCCTCCAACAAATCTCAGGGGAAGAGCTGAAGGAACCCAGTGTCATGCCATGCTCCTGACCTTGGGCTACCACAGGATACTCACGTCTTCAATCCAAATTTTACAGAGCAAAGGCCAGTTCCTGATCCTTCCATACTGGTCTTGATAATTACACAGAAGGAGACATTCAATACTTAAGAATATGGGAAAAAAACTGCAAAGCAAAATGGCTGAAGAAGCTGCCCTGAATTGAGACTTTTTACAGCTCAACCACACACACATTCTTTCCAATCAGCACAGCACAATAACTTGAGGGGGTAAGGAGAGATGTTGGACTGAAGCTGAGCCTGGGGAAAGGGAGGAAGGGGTTTTCTCCTTGCGTTTGTTTTGGTTTTTCCTTTCTTTCCTCCCCCCCCCCCCCCCACATTCTAATTAAAAA